>ML790450.1:368988-391145 GCA_009831015.1 Picea engelmannii | reverse complement strand
TTAACTGATTCCATTCCAACTTTGAAGGGTCCGAGCCATGATTGAGTGCTTCCTTTTACATTAGTTGGCTCTCCTTTCTGGGTATCCCACATCCATACCATGTCTCCCTCCTTGTACTTTCTGATTTTGTATTTGGTCGTTCCTTGGAAAACCCTGGTGTATTGTGTTGAGGTAGGGGGGTGGGCTTCTGCTGAAAAAACCTCTTGTTGAGACAGGTGGATTTGTACGTCATTTTCATGTTTCTTTAATATCTTCACTGTCCCAATTTCTTTGTT
This sequence comes from Picea engelmannii, assembly GCA_009831015.1. Lineage (NCBI taxonomy): Eukaryota > Viridiplantae > Streptophyta > Pinopsida > Pinales > Pinaceae > Picea > Picea engelmannii. Next base: position 390,870 of record ML790450.1, on the reverse strand, counting down.
CTTGAATTCATCTAGGAGTTGTTGGTATTCTTCTCTCTTGGGCCATTCGATTTGATCAAAGTCCTCCTCTGTTGCAAAGGGCATGTCTTCTGGAGAATACTTTTGAAGAGTTTGTATCATCTCATTTTGTGCTTTTTCATTATTGACGGGGTGAATAATATCCTGCACATGGTCCCCAGTTATTGGCACATTGAGTAGACAACCTGCCATTCCATTTTTCATAGGCAATTGCAGGAATGTGAGGTCCATCTCAAGGGCGCCACCTAATATTGCACCAAACTTCCTAGATAACAACATTCCCCACACATCTGGGACATCAACCACAACAATGTCAACGTGGACCATCTTTTCAACGTACTCCTTCAGGCGAACTTCAACATTCTCAACCACCCCATGTGTGGGTATGGTTTAGATTCAAAACCACATACATTTCTGTAAGGCCATGTGACCTTCAAACCCACTTGTCGCATGACTTTAAGTGACATCATGTTGGCACCAACACCTGTATCTAACATGCAATTGTTGAGGTTTTTATCGTTCATTTTCAAAGTCATGAAGAGAGGAGGGTTTTCACCATATTGGACTTTGAAGTGATCAACTTGCAACATAATAGGGGGGTCCATAGGCTCATTTGATCCTGAAAAGAAAGTGTCAAATCGTTCCTTGATGGATGGGATCTTGATTGCTTCTCTTAGGGGAACGTTTACATGCATCTTTGATAATGCCCCTTTGAAGTCAAAATTCAGGTCAACCTTGCCAGCCTTGGATGTCTTGGGAAGAAGAATTTCCAAGGGTGGGGGCTTTGCTTGATCAACAACTGGTTGTTTCAAATTCTTTCTCCTGTACACCTAAAATTCTTGTTTCTTTAGCTTTTCTCGTGATTCTTGATCCAACTTGTTTATCACCGCCATCCTTGTTGATCTGGCTGCTTCTTTCACGGCTTCCTAATGTTCTGCATCTGTGATATTTATCTGAGGAAAATCCATGAAACAATCCATGTTGTTGACTTGTTGATGGCCATTATTGTAGGGGCACTCATGTTCCCAATGTGCTTCGCTGCATTCTAGGCACCAAGGATTTTCATCAACAACGTTTACGGGGGCCAAAGTGTTTGGAACTTCATGCTCATTCTTTGGTTTATAAAATTGGCCCCCTTTCTGGAATTGCCCTTTGTACGGGACCCTGGGTGCCTGGGTCTGAGATCTTTCCAACTTGATGATCCTGGTCATCATTTCCTCTTGATTTTTTATGATACCATCCATAGAAGCTTGTAGTTTGGCGATATTGGTACATAGATCTGAAGTAGGCTCAACATTGTGAACTATCTTTGGTTTAGTGTCTATCCTCCCCCTTGGGTTAGCAAAAGGCTCAATCTTGGATGAAAGGAGGTTCCCTTCTATTTTGGTAGTGAGCTCATGGGATTCTTGAATAGACTGGGGGTTTTTGTCTCTAAGAAGATACCCTAGTTGGCCATTGAAATATCTGGTGTAAACATGGATGAGGTAGTCATCTTTCGGATGATGGCTTGTGGGAATTATTTGCAGTAAAGTCTCGAATCTGGTGTGTAACTCCTGAATTGACTCATTTTCATACTTGGCAAGGTTATTAAGTCGTGTGAGAAGCATATTAGGGTCTTCTTTGACACTCCATCTTTTGAGAAAGGCCTCTTCAAGTCTATCCATGGTTTTGATGCTTCCATCGGGAAGGCTTAGGTACCAACGCCTTGAGGCATCATAAAGAGTAGCGGAGAACAACTTCATGACTAGATCTTCAACATCATCACTAATGGGGTGAAGCTGAAAGAATGCCCAAAAGTTGCTCATATGCTCTTCGACACTAATTACATCAGTACCGGTAAATTTAGGCAACCACTTCTCATACTTGGGTGGCATTTGCCTAGGGTAGCTAGGTATGGCTGACATGTCTAACGGATTGAAAAGAGTAGATGACCATTGTCTTTGATTGTTGGCTGGGTTCATTGTAGCAGTCTGAGAGCTAGACATGATTCTTAAATGAAGGCTCTTCCCGAAAAGTGATTTGACAACAAGAGAGTTCAAGGGAGGCTTCCTTCTGAAAGACAAAGGAGGATTATTGAATCTCCTTTTAGTTTGTGGAGTCGCCAGATAGTTTACTTGAAACTACCAAAGAAAAGGGGAAAAACACCCTAGTGGATTCGCCAGGTAAGCTTGTAAGAAAAGGTCTATGAGGCAAGGCTTACCGAAACGATGTGTCATTTTGAGGAGAATTGACTCAGTGTTCCCCAACAACGATGCCAAAATGTTATCGCACAGTTTGTAGCTAGGTCAAATGGATATAAAATAGAAGGTCAAACTGGTGTAATAGGAACCTATCCCACCTAATGTCACCACAATGGGGAGGGTCTTTCTCTTTAGGGAGGTTAGGCCCAGGGGAGATGTCCCCAGTAACCTGGAGTTTTGAAGAGGAAAAAGTTAAAAGGACAAAGGTAAAGTTCCCCCTTCACAGGTCACCACCAAAAACAAATAGTCCAGCTAAACAGCCAATAATGAAGTGAAGCCCCAAAGAAGAACACCTACTTGGAACAAAGCAACAACAAACCAATATATGCAAGCTATGATTCAATGGGTTAGTACTTCATAGGACTATCTGATATTTAAATAAGAAATTATGGCAATAAATATTGACGAAGTCAATGTTTATCAATATAGCAATGCAAATAATATCACTTCCTTAATAGATATTGAAATGAGATGGAATCCAATGTAACAAATCAACATAACATTAATTAATGCCTAAATCACATTCAATTTCTCTTAAAAAACAAGACGTTGTTGCATAAAGATGAAATATTCTAGGTGTGACGTAAACAACTTAGGGTTAGTAGTTGGTTAGGGTTTCAATTTAGAAGAGAGTTTGAGAGTTTGTTTGATCACTTTCACTTCAACGCTGGAGGTCTAAGATCAGTGCCTTTGGGATAATGGAGTCAATTTAGCAGAGGACACAAGGGTTGAAGGAGGATGGAAAATGACTAGAGGGAAGAGTTCTGAAGCGCTGCTATGGCAGGGATTCATTTCAAAACCCCAGGGGAGAGAGGCTCACTCCGGTGTTGCTAAAGCAAGGCCTCGTGCTCTCTCCTCCTTCCTTAGGTTAACTTGGCAACAACGGCTAGCATGAAAGATAAATCAAGACAAGAGAGTGTAGTAAGGGAGAGTGTTGCTACAACAAGGCTCTATGACTAAATCCTAGAAGAAAAATGACTCTAGGTGTAGATAACCTAGGCCTGGGACGTCACCTCCTTCTTGACTTCTGGAAAGTACGACTAGCTTAGGGAGAAGAAGAAATGAGAGTGTAGCTATGGCTAGGCTCTTCCTTCCTTCTTCAATGGCTGAAAATTTCTCTTTTAGGGGACATGAGACAAGGACCTACTTGTGTGCTTGTCACCTAGGGTTTTGATTCATCAAATTATAAATACATGTAAAAGAATAAGACTACAACCATTCAATCAAGAAGTTTTGCAGAAAAATACTTACAATTCCTTGAGAAATAACCATGCAAACCCTAGTTGTAACACCTTCCTTCAAGAGAAAAACCATAAAATGCCAAGAAATGCCTTCCTTCAACAAGTGCGCCTCACTAAACCAGCAAGAATACCCAAGTAGGGCGCTAAAATCAGACCTCACTAATGAGTGAGTGATGTGTTATGATAAAATGAGGCTAAAACTCCTCAATATATACTGTATCAATGACCTTAATTAACTTTTAGGTCATAAAAAGGCTGACAAGGCCATAATACTATTTTTACATTAAATTGTCAAATTAAAACCCTAACTGAGCTATAAAAAAGGTAAAATCCCCTTCAAGGGAGACGCTAGCCCCTTTTAGGGCAGATGAGACATCCATGAGCAAAACGTTAGCCCCCCCAGGGGCCTCTCCAACATGCCACACGTGCCACTGCTGCCCAGTCTACCTCCATGAATGTCCATGAAGCTGGATGATGTCATGGTGAGGATGGGGGCGTCTTGAGCCTTCCAAGGCCAATGTTCCACTGAAAAGGGGTCATTCCCCCTAGGCCGGGCTCCGCCAAAGTGCTTCTGATGGAACGTCCTCTTCTTCTCCGGTGCAAGACCCTAATCAACCATTGTCCTGTCTTTGCCCCCTGATGGGGTCTCAGCATCCATCTGGTGGGCTCTTCATCCCCATGGAGGTCCGAACTGATCATCTCCCGATGTGTACTGATCCAAATGGTACTTGTCCATCGGGCATGATCCTGCACATCAAAGGCTACGCCCTCCATGGGCTCATCAGTTACCAGGATCATAGAAATGTTAATCACGTTTCATCATTAATATTATCAAACATATGCATAAGACCCTAATACATGAGTCAATAGCTCAAAGACATTACAAAAACCTACAATACATGATTGGAGAAAAAGACAAGACGTCCTATTGGGCTAGTATCCACAAGAAAGGGGAAGTTTCCAGGAAGGTTTTATCCAAGCCATGTAAGTGAGGTGATGTGTCTAGGGGATGTCCAGACATGTGGGTGAAGTGAGAGCCAGGGATGCATGATGTTATTTGTGGGTGCCTTTGTAGAAGGCGAGCTGTACCTGTCATGGATGTAATTTTTCCAAGCCCGTTCTTGCCTTTATTGTGTTCTTTTATTTGTTTTTTCTTCTTATTTTCCTTTTTATTCAAGGGCTAACCAGAGGACACTGCCTTGGCATGGTGACCAGAACTGATAGTGTTACCCACAAGTACTTTCACAGAGATGAGAAGGCTGGCTCGTGATGAGACTCCCTTTCCCTTGGCCATGCAACCAAAGGTCACTGCCCTGGCATGGTAACCAGATGGTGGCAATGTCATACTGTTAGGTACCCATGAACCTAATAGGCTGGCTCGTGATGAGACCCCCTATCCTCTTGACTAGGTCTTGTTTATATCTTCTGGGTCCCTCTTGTTTCTTATTGAGAGGCTTTTTATTGCCTTCTTAGGGATCCCTGGGTGAAGCATCTCGAGGTTTTGTTTCTGGGATTTTATCTTTTACCAACTGCTTTTACCTTCTGGGCCTTTAGCCCCTTCTTTCCACGAGAAAAAGTGCAATCCTACAAATAGGTCAACCCAATGCCCGAACAAGGGGAATGGGACAAGTGAGCGGGAGATAATGTGAAATAGTGGTGCTATGATGGGAGCAGACGATGGCTTTTCAGAAATCCCCCCAGTGGCAAACCCAGACCTATGGGCACAAGCTTGCTAGGATACCTTGTCAATCTCCCAGAGCATGGTCAAGTGGGCTAATGTAAGATCCAAGCGGTTGTTAGCGATAAAAGGAATCAGATGCATATATTTAAAGGTTTTAATGATCAAAAGTGACACATACCATGATATCTAGACCAATTACCTCATGGAGCAAGAACCTCGTCTGACACAGTACCAAGCCGATGATAATGGATGCTGCTACTGCTGACAAGATAAAGCTGATGGAAGAAGAAAAGGATGGGCCCTCCAGGGCCATGCTCAGGTCAATCCCTCTCTCGGTACTCCATGTCTAGGACTTGTGGGCCTCGAGACATGAGCTCCTGGTTATCCCTAAAAATAAGGGATAACAAGTACCTCACCATCTCTGGCATAACCTGTTGACCTGCTTGATCTCAAGTAGAAGCATCAGTAACAAAAACAGGGCGGTAATGCCAACCCAACATATATAGATAAAAATAAAGGCTGAAATAACACAATCAATAAGGTGAGTGTGAAATCAAACTAACATGCAATGCAAATGGTATAATACATGAATGCAAAATGCCTACTTACCTGTACTTACCTGTGGAGTCAGGTTGTTGGTGGGTGGTAACGCTTGATGTGTAAAGCATTTAACGACAACTTCAAGGCCTCTCCCTCCATGGTGCCCAGGTTGAAAGAGTTCGTACCTGCATGACTTATGATTTTATAAGGACCTGTCCATAAACTGTCAAACTTCCTATGCATACTAGGTTTCTCCTTTCTTTTATCCCATAAAAGTACGAAATCTCCTTCAGCGAAGTTTCTTCCTTTAGCTTTATGGTCAAAAGTTTTTTTTATCTTCTCCTGGTTTCTTTCCATCTGACCAAGGGATTTTCGCCGAGTCTCATCTAACTCTATTAGCTGATTGATTCGTCCTTGGATCGCTTCACCATCCATAGCATACTGCTGGGCGAAACGGAGGATGGGAATCTGGAGGTTCACAGGGAGTTTTTCCTCTAGTCCATATACCAACGCAAAAGGGGTCCTTCCTGTGGAGGTCTTTGTTGTTATTCGATCTACCCATACTGCATATTTGATTTTTCTATCCCAAGATTTCTTGTTTTCCCCCACGACCTTTTTCAAAATATTCATAAGGTTTTTATTGCTTGATTCTGCCAATCCGTTTCCTTGTGGATAGTAATTGGAGAAATGGGATAGGACAATGCCATATTTGAAGCAAAATTCTACCAGGGCATGTGAGCTAAAAGATTTGGCATTGTCTATAGTGATTTTGGAAGGGATGCTGAACCTAGTTATGATCTGTTCTTCCAAAACTTTCTTGACTACTTCTTCGATGGATTTCTTTGTGGGAATGGATTCAACCCATTTGGTGAAATAGTATGGGGCTGTTAAGATCCACCGGTAGCCATTACTCGAGTTATCCTTAAACTCACCAACGAAATCCAAACCCCACTGCTAAAAAGGTGTCTCTATTACTACAAGTTTTAGGGGTTGTGCTGGGAGTTTCGGTTTACCTGAGAAGTATTGACAAGGATGACATGAACGGACGTGTTGGTGGGTGTCAGAGAAAAGTGTCGGCCAATAATACCCAGCCCGTAGGATTTTGTGAGCAGTAGTGCGAGCTACAAAATGTTCACCACAGTACCCAGAGTGTAATTCCTCTAGCAACCTTTTTGCCTCTTCTTTGTTGACACATCTAAGTATGATCCCATCGGGATTTATCCAACCAAGGCCGTCTTCGGTTAAACAATATTTCATTGCCCTCAGCCTTAAAGCCCTTCTTTTGTAGTCTACTAAATGATCAGGACAAGATAAGTTCTTTAGATAATAGACAATATCAGAGTACCACTCATCATGTTCTAGTTCACTGACTACCACGTTTACCTATTCACTCTCTCCCTTTTGTATGGCTTCTTGGTTGCTTTCGGTTAGCATTTGGGCCAAACCTTGTCCCTTTATTATTTTGGTGGGCTTTATTTCTAGGTCATATTCTTCGATTTTGGACACCCACTTTCCCCTAGTTCCCATGCAATCCTGCTATGATAGGACATCTTTTACTGCTGGGTAAGGAACATAAGCCTTAATTTTGTTGTAGCTGATGTAATTTCTAAAGTGTTTGAGGGATTTTACCAAGGCATATGCTTGTTTCTCAGTGATAGTGTAATTCAATTCGGAATCTCTAAGGACCTTTCTCATAAAAGCTACAGGGTGTTCATATTCATCGGCACCCTTTTGCATTAGAACACCTGCAATGGTATCCTGGGAGGCAAAGGAGAAAATGATAAAGTCCTTTGAGAAGTCAGGGCTGATCAAGATAGGGTCTTGGGAGATGGCATCTTTTATATCCTTGAAAGATTTGATGGCTTTGTCATCCCATCTGAAAGCAACATCCTTTTTTAACAAAGCACTCATGGGTTTTATCCTTTCGGCAAAGTTTGGAACAAATCCTCGAATGAAATTGATCTTTCCGAAAAAGGATTGTAAGGATTTTTTGTTGACTGGGGTACGGACATCTCTTATTGATTGGACCCTCTCTGGATCAATGGAGACCCCCCCTTTTGAGTCCACGTGACCCAAAATTTTTCCCTCGTCAATCCCAAAAATAGACTTCTTGGGGTTTAGAGAGATGCCATACTTCCTACATCGTTCGAACACAATCCCGAGGTGTGAAAGGTGGTATTTTCTATCCTTTGATACAACAGTGAGGTCGTCTTGGTAGATCTCTATGATTTTCTGTGTAAGATCCTTGAAGGCAAAGTCCATTTCTCTTTGAAAGGTAGCACCGACGTTCATAAGGCCAAATGACATCCTTAAGTACATGAAGGTTCCCCAAGGTGTGGTAAATATCGTTTTAAGCTGGTCTTCTCTTTTGAGAAGGACTTGGTTGTATCCGGAAAAACCATCCAACATGGACATCATCCCTACCTCCATAACCCTTTGAAGAAGATGTTCCATGTTTGGGAGAGGGTAGTTGTCTTTCAAGGATGACTGGTTGAGATTGCGAAAATAAACACATGAGCATATTTCACCGGTCTTCTTTCAGACAACTACCAAGTTTGACATCCAAGAAGAATATCTGATAGGAGTTATGATACCAACGTCAACCATTTTCTGGAGTTCTTTCTGTATCTGACTTGCTAGTTTTGGATTGATATGTCTTAGTTTTTTCCGAAAAGGTTTGGCTCCATCTACCAAGGGTATGGTGTGTTGGATGACATCTCCTCTATAAGCTTTCAACTCGTCATAGTTCCAAGAAAAGGTATCTTTAAATTCTCGAATGAGTGCTAGTATTTTCGACCTTTCCTTTTCATTGGTGCCCTTCCCTATCTTGACCATCCTTGGATCTATCCTTGTACCAATGTTGAATTCTAGGGCTTCATCTGCTTGTTTATTGGGTCTTCTTCCTTTGAAGACATCATGTCGGTCAAAGAGAATTTCCAAGGGAACACAACCTTTGGGTAAGGTGTTGTTTTGCAGGTTTATAACCTCCAAATTCATGGAGTTAGCCAGAAAGTTAATTTGTGAATCTGTGAATTCTTTGTTGTTTTCCATGAACTTGACGATTTGGTCGTCATCTTCAAAGACTTGCCAATGCTCCAAGTTATCGGAAACAGAGGGTCTAAATAGGACGTCCATCTTGCACAAATCATGAAGTGGTCCCTCACAGGGTTGTAGGGTGGAAGCAGAAACGGCCAAGGCATATGTCATGTGATTATCCTCTCGAGGAATGGCTTCAAGCAATACTATTTTAAAGTATTTTGAAAGGGACTGAGCCAAGTCTCGGTATTTTTTCAATTTCTGATTTTTTTGTATCAAATTTCATCATGACTTGTGATACTATGAGGTTCGGATATCCCTTTCCCCTTAGGTATTTAACTCCTTTTTCAATTGCTAAGTTTAGACCCAGGATCAGAGCCTCATACTCAACGATATTATTTGTGCAATGGTATTCTAGTCTATACGAGTGGTAGAAAGCTTCGTTGGAAGGGGCCGTCAAAACAATTCCAGCGCATGAACCAAAACTTGAGTGAGATCCATCAGATTCCAAAGTCCAAATTCCCTCAGATTCTTCAATGGTGTCAATATTCAACTTCCCTTCTTGGACAAGCCAATTGTTGATGTCATCGTCAATGCACAAGAGTTGGTCACTTAAATCATCATGGGTTTCAACTGGAGTGCCCATGAAGGGTTCACTGTGGAGGGTGAAGAATCCTCCTTCGGGATGAGGGATGGTTGCCTTAGATAACTGTTCATAAAAACTTCCTGCTAATTGCTTTATGAGGTCCTTGTGAAGGACAATACCGAAACTGTTCAAGGCATCCACGATGATCACATCTATAAAGAAAGGGGCGCTCGGGCAGGATTCAAAGGCAACTTCTAGATCTTTAATGATTCCCTTTGCAAAACCACCTCCGGTATTTGGTCGTGAAAGGCTCAAACCCAATTGATGCATGATTTTCTCCGTCATAATGTTGATTGTAGCATTTGGATGTAAAACACAGTTACGGAGTAGGGATCTATTGACTTGGAGAGTGGCGTAGAAAGGTGGCGTCTTACTACTTTTTGAACTAGCGTTGTCTACCTGGTGGATAAAGATAGGAAACTCTTCAAGAGGGTCATGCTCAAAGGTTTGTGGTAGAGAAATTTCAATCTCTTGCTCCTTGTCCTGGGAAGGTTCAACTTCTAAGGGAAAATCCTGAAGAAGGGGATCCTGTACATGCGTATGGGAAAAACTCCATTTTCTCTTAGGAGGTGTGAGTTCAACTTGAAGTATTTCTGGGAGCTCAGGTTCAGTGACTAACTCATCACCAGGATCCAACAGGTCATCAATGCGTGAGAGGTTAACTTGACAGATGTAGTCCTCGAAATCAAGATTCCTCTCAATCTGATAAGCTAGATCTTGTGCTTCTTCTAGGGTTGAAGGTGATCGGTCCCCGAGGGTGAATTGTAAAATTCCTTCTAAGGAGTTTAAGTAGTGTTCGAGGACAACTTCTTCTGAATTTAGTTTTGGTCGAACCTTTTTGAGGAGAAGGTTGAACCTATCAATGAAATCCCTAACGCCCTCACAAGAACCTTTGTAGATGTCAAGGTATTGGGAAAAAAAATATTGCATGTGTTCATTATTACACCACCTTATTTTGAAAGCCTTCTCCAGCTCTTTGGGATTTCTTATGCTTCCTTTCAGGCAAGCATTTATCCAAGTCTTAGCATCCCCTACAAGAGACATTGTGAAAAGTCTCATAAAGACATCCGGGTGTTCTTGATTGGTTTGATGAAAATCAAAGCTATCAAAAAATTGGGCCCAATGCGAATTAAAGGAAAGTCCTTTTCCTGAGAAAAGTGGCAACCAGGAATTTGCATCTTCGGGCAAGTCATGTAATCCACCTTGGGTGTTACTTAGGTCAAAACAGTGGAAAGTTTATGAGTGAGACCATTTGTGTGGATCAGGCGGAGGGGTAGGGTTTGAAAGGGTGACAGTTGCCATAATAGAGGGGTTTGAGTATTGTCGCCCGCTACGGGTTGTCATCGGTGGAGTCGCAAGATAGTTTGTTTGAAACTATCAAAGAAAAGGGAAAACACCCTAGTGGCGTTGCCAGGTAAGCTTGTAAGATAAAGGCTTTAGAGGCAAGGCTTACCGAAAAAGTGTCGTCTGAAGAAGGTTTGACTCAGTGTTCCCCGATAACGATGCCAAAATGTTATCGCGTAGTTTGTAGTTAGGATAAAAGGCTTGAGTCTTGTAGGTCAAACTGGCATAACAGGAACCTATCCCACCCAATGTCACCACGATGGGAAGGTTATTTCTATTTAGGGAGGTGAGGCCCAGGGGAGACGTCCCCGGTGACCTGGGGTTTTGAAGAGACAAGAGGATAATAAGTCAAGGATAAGTTTCCCCCTTTCACAAGTCGCCACCAATCAGATAGTCCGACCAAAGGCCAATTTGAAGTAAACCCCCAAAGAAGTATACCTTCCTGGAACAAAGCAACAACAAACTGATATATGAAAACTATATCTCAATGGGGTTAGTACTTCATATAATAGATGACTATCTGAATAACATATAAGCAATTGGCAATAAATGTTGACGAAGTCAATGTTTATCTATAGCAATGAAAATTATAACACTTCACCAATAAATATTGAAACAATATGGCATTCAATGTAACCAATCAATACTTCATTGAATAAATGCCTTAACCATTATTTAATTTCTCATAAACAAAACGATGCTGCACTAATGATGTAATACCATGAGATGACGACAACAATTAGGGTTAATAGGGTTAGCTCTTAGACTAGGGTTAGTAGTTAGGGTTTCAATTCAAAGGGTTTGAGAGTGTTGTAATCAAGTTTCACTTCAACGCTGGAGGACTTTAGATTGCCTTAGGGTTTAATGGAGTCAAAAGTGAAGGATGCGGGAGTTGAAGGAGGAAAATATTAAGGACTAGAGGGAGAATTTTTGAGGTGTTGCTAAAGCAAGGCCTCAAAATCAAAACCCTAGGGGAGAGAGGCTCACTCCAGTGTTGCTACAGCAAGGCGTCGTGCTCTCTCCTCCTTCCTGGCAAAACGGCTAGCTCAAGAATAAAGCATACAACCAAAACAAGAGGGTTTGATGAGACAAGGTGTTGCTACAGCAAGGCCTTTCAACAAACCCTAGAAAGAGTACGGCCCTAGTGTAGTAGACCTAGGCCAGGGATGTATCACTCTTCTTGGCTTCTAGATATTATGGCTAGCAACATAAGAAGAAGGGAAGAGAGTGTAGCAATGGCTAGGCTCTCTCCTTCTTCAATGGCTGAAAATTTCTCTATCAGGGGACATGAGACAAGGACCTACTTGTGTGCTTGTCACCTAGAGTTTTGATTCAACAATATTCATAAACATATGCAAGAAATTAAACTACAACCATTCATTAAGAAGTTTTGCAGAATAATACTTACAATTCACCAAGAAATAACCATGAGAACCCTAGTTGTAACACCTTCCTTCAAGAGAAACACCATAAAATGCCAAAAATGTCTTCCTTCAACAAGTGCACCTCACTAAATCAACCAAATACCCAAAAGAGGGCGCAAATTTCAGACCTCACTAATGAGTGAGTGAAAGATGATGAAAAAATGAAGGAGAAAATGTAACAACCCTAAGTAATTAATCAATTGTCATGATTTAAATAATTGTTTAATGTATATTAGTTAATTAATTGTCTTGATTTAATATTTGTTTAATGTATATTAGTTAGTTTAATTAATTAATTAATTTCATGATTAAATATTTGGTTAATGAATTTGAGTTTAATAAATTATTAATTTATTAAATGGAGACTTAATGTATTGGATGATTGAACCATTAAAGAGAAAGGGGATAAGGTGGATGACACTTAATGGAGAGATAAGATGGGTGAGACTTAATGAAGGTAGAAGGCAGTGAATGAGAGAGGGGGAAAGGAGGATAAGAGAAGGGAAAAACACTTGAGAAGGGACTTTTGTTTTGGGAGAGCATCATTTTTCAGAGGAGAGGATTGTATTGCTAGTTTGGGATTGGAGTACCTTGCTGAAGGATGGGACTATTGGTTTTTTCTTGAGGAACTTGTTGGAGTTTGGTGGACTGAGACAGGGGGCACCTGTTGCTGGGAGTTTTGGGCTCGGGGGCCAGGAATCCTTATGGAATCCTGGAGCTAGGGAGTCGGAGAGGCTATGTTCCTAGCTGGCTGGGAGGAAAAGATTCAGTTTTGGGCAAAGTTTGGGCAGAGCAGCTTGGGCAGAGTTTCAACTTCATCTTGGACAGACAGAGTTGGGGAAACAATATCACTTGAGAGGTATTTATGTTCATTATTATGGCATGTTCATTATCGTTATGATGGTTCCTTATTTTACTATGTTGTGTATGTTATTTATATCATGCTGCTCATTTTGAATTTTGCTGAACCATTAACTGTTATTTTGTTGAATATAGAACCGTAAAGAAATTATGATAGAAATTTTATGTTTAAATTTATGAAATTTTAGGTTATGTTAGATAGGACCCTACACATGGTATCAGAGCTTTAGTTTGAAATCTGGGACCAAAGGCCCACCTACCCACCCATCCTCTTGACTCTGGGAAGAAAGCTATGTTATGTGTCCTGTAAACAACCCTGAAACTCTCTAAAAAAAAAAAACTCTAAAACTTGTTGACCTGTACAATGAAATCCATGAAAGGGGTTATGAAATAGAAATGGTTTGACACACATCAACACTCTGTATTTAGAAAATATAAGGGAGTATGTACATAAATGTATACAAATCTGGGCCAAGCTCCACCTCCACCTAACCTGCAAGCCAAAAAACAAAAACCAACAAGTTTTTACACTTGTTTTTAAATAAATAGATTTATGTATATATTAATATATATATAGAAGAAATAATATATATATATATATATATATAATAAATAAAAGAGTGGTGTGTGCTCAAGTGTTCATCCTAAGCTAGTTTGATTTAACATCAAATCTAGCGAATATGCCAAACTCCCAGTCCACATGTCAAAGTGCAAGTCAACACATAAGTTACCAAAGCCCAACGCAAGCGCCATATAAAATGGTGGGTGATTGCAAGTGTTCTTAACCATCGGGCCCTACTATCAAATTACATGTCAAAACACCTTTCAAACAATACACAGCCATCGCTCAAAGCACCCAGGATGAGACCAAACATTTCATATCACATACCAATTTTAGCACCGAATTCCATAAGCCACGCAACATACCAACGCAAGCTCAGTGCAACTGCCATTCCACAAGCCATAATACAGGTCCAACTATCTAATAAAAAATGCAAAGCCCAACGCTAATCCCACGAGACCATGCCGCACAACGCATTAAGCATCAATGCACATATCTAAGCACCAACACAGAAAGCACCACGAGGAGAAGAGCCCACAAGGGGAGACTACATTCCAGTGCTATAAAAGGTAAAAACAAATAATAATATATAAAACAAGTGAACGCAAAATAAAATAAAATTAGGCTTATATAATATTGAACCTAATCTCTACGTATACGACCGATACAAGTGTACCAAATCATAAAAGAATGCCCAAATAAGACGCCGAAGGAAAGCCAAATAGGCCATAGGTTCAAAATTTGTTATATTCCTCCTCTGCAGGAATCGAAACCAAGAGATTTTTAAGAACACAACAAATTACACTCTACATGCTAGTGTTACACGTCAAAATTACTCAACTGGATAAGTGTCGCATGTTCCTCTCAATTGTCGTAAGTGTCGCATCTTCCTTACAACTTTCGCAAGTGTCGCAAGTTGTTCACAAGTGTCGCAAATGTTGTTCAAGCATACTGCCATAACGACGACACTAAGGAGGCACTTAAAACATCTCATACACTTGATTTGGAGAAGGGAAACTGGTTAACTGAAGTCAAGGAACTCTTAACACTTGAGAAGAGCTCTTAAACAAAGGTTCTGAGGGTGAGCGCTCCCCTACATCAGCCTTAGGAGCGCTGACACTCCCCTATAAGGCCTCAGGGAGCGTTATAACGCTTGTCTGCCCCTCTGAAGGAGCGCTATCCACCTTTGGAGCGCTGGCGCTTCCCTCAAGCTTCCTAGGGAACGCTACAACGCTCTGATGCCCCTTTTGAGGGAGCACTGCCTAATCTGAGGCAGTAGTTGGCCCGTTGAGGAGAATAAGGGGAGGATCTTTCAAGTTTAGAAGGAAGTTGCATTCGAATTCTTGGTTCCATTAGGAGATCCCTGATCTAAGGATGAAGTTCCTCAACTTGTTCTAAAGATAACTCAAGAGGTTAAGCTCCTCTTAACCTATATAAGCAAGCTCTATGATGGTGAAAAAGGGGGAAGAATTGCTAGCATGAAACCTATGATCTCATAGGAAACACACAGTCAGCCAAAGGAGAGTGATCAGTGAAGCTGCTGTCATCCAGGTTGTGGATCTTTCGAGCAAGAGTTAGACGAAGGGGACTTGACGAAGCTGTCGCATTCGCATCTACGATTGTAAGAACTGCTGTCATTATTCTCATTAATATGACACGCTTGTCCTGTTTCTTTCTATTTTGTGTCTGATGTTACATGAACTTATCATTGATAGATAGATCTATTTTCAAGCTAATATCAATAGAGTAGGAAGTGGTCGTATCTTGTTTGTCTACAGGACTCAACGAGGAGCAAAGGATCAGAGCTCAACTCGGAGTGTGCAGGGACAAACGTCGATAAAGAGGTACTTCTGTTCTCCTTCCTTATCATGTGTTAGTTTGTATAGATTTGAAAGGAAGTCAGTGTCCACGTTAAGAATTTTCTATCTTAGAGTTAAGGTCAAGCTCTTTGAGGCAATCTACCTGTCCGCAGGGAGATTTTCCTACAACAGAAACTGGCAACTCCACTGGGGAGATAGCCTCAAATCAAAACTTCTTGTTTTGATTTCTCCTCATTGACCTTGTTCTACCCCTTGATTGTTTCAGACCTGGTTCACTCCTCTTTTGATTGGTTTCATGAGCTGATTGGCTCCCTACCCCATCATACTCAGCCTAATTGTCGAGATTGAATTACAATTTTTGGATTTTTGACACCTTTGGGATTTTTTTGAACCTGGTGCCCTTGTCCCTGTGTTCACAGAGAGCCAGCGCTCCCTAATAGCCTTACACAGAGCGCTATAATTCTCCTTGTCCTTGACAACAGAGCGCCAACCCTTCTTTGGCCAATAAACCTTCCAGAATTATTTTTTCAGGGTTTTTCCTCTGTGTCTCTCTTGCTGGGTAACCTTGTGAGTCAATCCTTCTTCTTTCCAGCTTGGACATCTGTCTTTTTCTTGAAGAACAAACATCTTGCTGTTTGGATTTTGTAGCCTTATTCACTATTGTTGTTGAGTTTTTCTACCATTTGGAGTTTGAAACCCATGCATTGTCTTTCTCTCCTCGTCGACTGAACAAAAAACACTAGTGAAGGTCATCAAAGGTCTACATATATTTTCATTTGGTTTTAGTTAAGATCATTGTTCTTCGACTTTTTCTTTTGGGTGTGAAGTTTGATTTCTCTTTGATTGTTTCTTTTCTTTCGCTTCTTGTTTTGATCACAACGAGAGGGTGTATTGTTTGTATGATTCTTTCTTTTGTTGGTCTGATTTTCATTCATCCAAGAAGATAATTAGCAAGACGAGCATTGTGTTGAATTAATCATTATTCATATGCAAACAATAAAAAGCATCTTCATGATTGATTGTGCATGTTAGAAGGCATCTCAAAAGTTTTAGCATCACATCAGGATTTGATTGAAGAAAATTTGTTTGAAGACACTCCTTATTAGTGCTTGTTAGTGAAAAGAACTCTCTCTCTCTCCCTTAGATAGATGTTCATCGAAAAGAAATGACTGCTTATCATATTTGATGCATTTTTGGGACTGAGTCACAATTCTGTTCGTTTCACTTCCATGCACCCCTTTTTGCGTAAAGAACAACTATAAAATCAATGCTAATTAAAAATTATTTAGAACTTTTTCTCTTCTAGGATCCTCCACCAACAGTAGACTAGGCTTAGTACTTTGGATTAGGCTGTGAGCATAACTCTCCAAAGTTTCCAAAACAAACAGTAGCATCCTGAGTTAGGGAGAGTCAAATCCAATCATCGTATAAGTCTGCCTGGGATCCCCCTCTCACACAGGGGTTACGCACGAGGTCGCATTCAGGTGAGTTACGAAGATTATCCCTCCATGGTTCAACTGATTGTGGTGGTCAGATCGTATTATGGGGGTCGCTTCAAGGTAAATCCACAATTACTGCGTGGAAGCCTTTTAATTGATTTCGGGCTCGATACCCTACCCGTACATTCGGATCGGATTGTCGACTGTTCCCGCCGATGGGCTAACTACGAATTGGTAACCTTAGTGGCCATAATCTTTAGGGTCTTACACAAGGTGACAGTGAAGGGAAGTCTCACTGTACCTGGAGCATACATTGGTCAAACTCACTCGGGCTCCTTGGAGGGTAAATCCACAATTACTGTGTGGAAGCTTGCACCAAGGCATAAGTCCGTTAAGCAGGTCACCATTGTAACTGTTCCACCCTATCCCCGCCCCTTCTGGACTTGATCACACGACGTTGGATTTCATCACCAACTAGTACGGTCATCAAAAGAAGGTCCTATTCGCTTGGTTGTGATTCTTAGATTTCTATTAGTGTATGCTGTTTCTTTTCGGTAGTTGGCCATAGATTTTTTTCGCCGACTCTTTTTCGCCAACATCGACCCTCCATGCCATTCGCGGAGGCTACAGGGACTTCCTCCAGAAAATATGGAAGGAAACACCCCTTTACCCCCTCATTCTACGAAGGAATCTCCTCAACAGAGCGAGGTTCAAAACACTGCAACTCCCTAGGAAGAAGTTCCCACTCCTTTGGAGAATTTTCGAATTGTTTCAGAGTCTCTGGAAGCTTTCTGCATTCCGGAGGGATATGAACGACGTGTCCAACTGAATCCCACCGGTGAATTTGTCGTCGTCAATCCTTCTGACATCCCGACTGGGTCTCATCAAAACCCTTTAGCCGATGACCCTTTTTGGACCGCAGACATTGTTCGAAGTCCACCGCGCATGGTGCGAGATCTTTATGGAATAGAGATGGGTGCTGATGCACCCATTTCTTACATGGTACCCCTAAACCATTTTACCGGTACCACCATTTTCACGGCTACACCGCCCGTTGGTCCAAGCACATCGTCCATTGGCCCAAGGTCTACTCTCCCCCTCCAGACGACCCATTCTACCATGGTCCCTCACATTCTGACTATTCCCGCCGGTAATGCAGTGGTTAATCAAGCTGCAATTGACACACCTGTAACACCAAGACCTACATCATCACTCCCTTTTAGGTATAGAGCACTGAATACCCCCACTACTGTTGCTACCCAAGTTATACCGGGAAGTTCCATACCTATCCAACAACCCGAAGGGACCGATCTTGGTGGTCCTAATCCGCTTGATGGAACCGGTCAGTCATTTACGTCTGGTTTTCAAATTCCGGGAACTCTCCCTCAAGTTGGGGGGAATCCTCCCACCGGAGGACAAATTCCATTTGGAGGGTACCCTCATGCTCCGGGGCAGCCTCAATCCAGAGTCTACCATCAACCACACAGACAAAATGTGTCTGCCACACCTAATCCATGGAATGCCCCTTTTCCAGGAAACCCACAGTTCTCAACGGGACACAATTCTCAAACTCCGCAACAACCTCCTTATGGAGAAACCCCAAATCCAACTTATAATCCTCAAAACCCATCCGGTTATCCTTCACTCACAAATAATTCTCAAAAAATCTCAAATCCTACGTACCCTGGTCACCAACCTCATACGAGAGGGCCCACTAGTTACAATTATCCACATAACCCAGTGATTGGCCCCACTGGTGTCCCCATGCCGCACCAGCATTACCCACAGGTTAACTGACAACTACCTTTTCTGGCTACCCTGGATCTTCCAGACTTGTCTCGGTTAACGAATGATCCTATTTATCATTCTCCGGTTTGGCCAGCTATTCCAGCTAAAATTCCTTCTGATATCCCAAAATTCGACGGAAAGTCCGAAGAAGACCTAAACAACCACGTAATGAATTTCCATTTGTGGTGTTCATCCAACTCCCTCATGGACGATTCTATACGCTTGCGTCTTTTCCAACGAACGCTTACGGGTTCCGCGGAGAAATGGTATATTGAACTACCACGCACATCTTTTCACGATTTCAACTCCCTCGCCATGTCCTTCCTCACACACTTCCAACTACCCATTCGATACGAGACGGGTACTGAACTATTAACCTCCCTTCGTCAGACAACTTCTGTACATATCTCCGATCATATTCATGAATGGAGATGACGACGAAGGCTAATCAAAGTGGTCATTCCTGACCAATTGTTAGCGGAATGGTTCACTAAATCATTGTTACCCCAGATCGCTGGTGATGTTGCCATGGGTGGCGTGGTCATCGAGGAAGAAGCTATTTTCCGAGCTCAGTAATTAGACTTAGTCTATTCACAGTCCGGTACTTTGTACGAGTTTATATCGAATGCTACCCATGCCACTAATGATCCATCCAAACCATCGTCTGCTTCCCACGCGGATGGAGTTATTGGCTCCGTCAAAACACAATCTACTACCCAGTTGACTGGAATGATTCAGCGGCCCGCTTCGACGGCCGCGCCCAACCCGACTGCACCCTCTTCTACTCCCCCTCAAACTCAGGTCTCTGAGGTGAATGCGGTCCAATCAACCCCTTCACAACAACCTGGGGGCAAGAAGAAAGCAAGAAATAAACCAAAGAGAAACAATAACAATGATCAATCGAAAAATCAACCACAAACCCCTGCTGCCGGAAAAAAACCACAATGAAAACCGAAATTCCCATGTCTCATATGTGGTGATGATCACTACACCCGAGACTGTCCACATCGCGATGAAGTGGTCAAAATTTTCAAGGGAAATTCACAACCCGCTGTGCTTACTCAGCCTTTTCCACAACAACAATCTTTGGTTGCTCAAACCCCCACCACAGGGGGCAGTTCCAACCAACCCCATGATGAGGCCTCGACAAGTGCCCACATTTACATGTTTAACAGGGTTAATCTAACCACTCTCTCTGTGACATATGACACGCCAGTTAAACCTGATAAGCCGAAGACTGCTAACGGTTCTTCGCCGGACCCGTTACCATCCTCTATTAATCCTCCGTTTGTTAGCCCTCCATCCGGGCCACTTCAGATTGAAAAACATTCGTTCGACTCTATCTTATGCCCTCCTAAGAGCACCATCCAAAAATCTACCTTCAATCCTAATTCACGGGCTGCCCAAAATTACAATATTGTAGAAGATTTGGCGCAAGCCCTGTGTGCTATGTCCACCTTGGAAGTTCTACAACACTGTTCTAGCCAACATAGAACGCTCTTAGCTACTATCGATGCTTTGGATCCTGAGTCATCAAACAACCTCATGTTTAATCTGGACGACCATCAACCGTGACTCTCCCACTAGCTAGCTTTCCAAATCGATGTTGTTGTTCACAATCAACAAATCCACCGAACTATCCTGGATGAGGGAGCCTCTACCTGTGTCATGTCTCTAGCCTATTGGAAAGGCTTAAAATCACCTACCCTTAACAAATCCCCTACGATGTTATGCACTTTCGATGGACGAGTTTTTCATCCTCATGGGTTATTACAATCCCTAGCCGTTCAGTTGGGCGGAAAAACTGTTACCGTTGATGTCGAGGTGGTCGATGCTCCCCTCGATTACAACCTATTACTTGGAAGAAGTTGGTTCTACGCTATGACTGTCGTCGCCTCGTCGGTGTTTCGATGTGTACAATTCCCCCATCAAGGCAAAATTGTCACCGTCGATCAGCTTGATTTCTGTACACCCGACGCTCGCATCCCTACCACCAACAACATTCCCTTTTTGGGAGACCACCCAGTTACGTATGAAAGCGTTGGTTTTGGCTTATTGAAAGATTCTAGCCTTATGGATACTTTCCCTACAACACTTCCACCTACTGCACATCATATTTCCATCGTCAATATGATCTCGACTATGCCTTATCAATCCTTGGATTGTACCTAGTCCTTTGGAATTCGATGTGCTCAGTGACACTATGCCACTTAGCCCAGATGAGGCCGCATACGTAGCTATTCAATCTGCCTCTCCCTCTCCAAACAACCCACATTTATTGGCACCTGATGCCTACTCGATGCCCTCATGGTTGGATTCCCTATCATCTGCCGTCGATTACATTTCCCAAATTTTCCCTTCTGACGAATCGATTATGGAAATGCTCAACATCGATGATTTACCTTGGGATGATAACCATCATCGATCCTCTTTTCTTCCGCCTTTGGAAGAAATTCGTCAAGACATACGCTCTGTCTTCCCTCCCAATGTTACCAATGCTCCGCAATCTCCTATCCTTACACAAGATACTCTTTCTGAGGGGAATATGGGTAACATCTCCACTACGATCGTTATTGATATTTCGATCAAAGAAGGTGTCATGGAAAACATTAACCTTGGTGCTAATTGCACACCCGAGGAAGTGGTTTCTTACACCGCTTTGTTTAAGGAATCCTGAGATGTCTTTGCATGGAGCTACAAGGAGATGCTAGGGATCGACCCTTCAATCGTCGTACACGAAATCAAAACTTACCCTGACGTGAAACCTGTTCGACAAAAGCTTCGCCCGGTTCATCCCAAGAAAATCGCAGCTATAAAGACAGAAGTTGAAAAACTTCTAAAATCTGGCTTCATCTATCCCGTCCCTTTGACAGAATGGGTCTCCAAACTTGTTCTGGTTGCCAAAAAACAAGGGACCATCTGTGTTTGTGTGGATTATCGAGATCTCAACAAAGCTTGTCCTAAGGACAACTACCCTATGCCCTTCATCGACCAAATCATCGATAATTGTGCGGGGGGCGTAATCTTCTCTTTCATGGATGGATTTTCTAGGTATAACCAGATTGAAATATTACCTGCTGATCAACATAAGACAACCTTTATCTTGTTGAAATAATGTAACTGCGAAGAGCATTCTTATTATTTTGTTATTGGATTAAATCCCCATTGTGGATTAATCATGTCATTATTATTATTTTTATTATTAGGTTAATCCCCATTGAGGATTAACCAAGTCGGTAATT
>ML790450.1:344454-358114 GCA_009831015.1 Picea engelmannii | reverse complement strand
AATGAATTTGAGTTTAATAAATTATTAATTTATTAAATGGAGACTTAATGTATCGGATGATGGAACCATTAAAGAGAAAGGGGATAAGGTAGATGACACTTAATGGAGAGATAAGGTGGGTGAGACTTAATGAAGGTAGAAGGAATTGAATGAGAGAGGGGGAAAGGAGGATAAGAGAAGGGAAAAACACTCGAGAAGGGACTTTGTTTTGGGAGATCATCATTTTTCAGAGGAGAGGACTGTATTGCTGGTTTGGGGTTGGAGTAGCTTGCTAGAGGATGGTACTACTAGTTTTTTCTTGAGGAACTTGTTGGAGTTTGGTGGATTGAGATAGGGGGCACCTGTTGCTGGGAGTTTTGGGCTCGGGGGCCAGGAATCCTTACGGAATCTTGGAGCCAGGGAGCCGGAGAGGCTCTGTTCCTAGCTGGCTGGGAAAAAAATATTCAGTTTTGGGCAGAGTTTGGGTAGAGCAGTTTGGGCAGAGTTTCAACTTCAGCTTGGATAGACAGAGTTGGGGAAACAACATCACTTGAGAGGTATTTATGTTCAATATTATGGCATGTTCATTATCGTTATGATGGTTCATTATTTTACTATGTTGTGTATGTTATTCAATATGTTATTTATATCATGCTGCTCGTTTTGAATTTTGTTGAACCATGAACTGTTATTTTGCTGAATATAGAACCGTAAAGAAATTATGATAGAAATTTTATGTTTAAATTTATGAAATTTTAGGTTCTGTTAGATAGGACCCTATAAAAAATCCTCCATTTATACAATATCATGACCTAATTTTACTTTTTAGGTCATGTAAAAGGACGACAAGGCCAAAATACCAAAATCATATTGTTTTACATTAAATTGTCAAATTAAATCCTAACTCAAGCTGAAAAGAGAGTAAAATCCCCTCCAAGGGAGACGTTATCCCCTTTTAGGGAAAATGGGGTGTCCTAGAGCAAAACGTTAGCCCTCCTTGGGCTTCTCCAACCTGCCACACATGCCACTACTGCCTAGTCTGCCTCCCAAAACGTCCATGATGTTGGGTGACGTCATGGTCAAGGTGGTGACGTCCTAGGCCTCCCAAGGCCAACGTTCCACTAAGAAAGGGTCATCCCCCCTAGGTCAAGCTCTTTCGGGGTGCCTTTGGTGGAACACCCTCTTCTCCTCTGGTGCAAAGCTCTGGATCCATCTCTATCCTGTATCTGCCCCTTGATGGTGTCTCAACGTCCACCTGATGGGCTCTTCAGCCCCATGGAGGTCCGAACTGATCATCTCCCCATGTGTACCGGTCCAATATGGTACCTGTCCGTCGGGTATGGTCCTGCACATCAAAAGCTACGCCCTCCATGGGCTCATCAACCACAGGGATCATAGCAATGTCAATCACATATCATCATCAATATTAATAAACACATGCATAAACCCCCTAATAGATCAGTCAATAGCTCAAAGACGTTACACAAACCTACTATACAAGTCTGGGAAAAGTGCAAGGCATCCTATTGGGCTAGTGTCCACTGAATAAGGAAAGTTCCCAGGAGAGACTCCTTCCAAGCCATGTAAGTGGATGAAGTGGTCAAGGGATGTCCAAGCAGGTGGGTGTAATGAAGGCCAAGGATGCAAGATGTTACCTGTGGGTGCCTTTGTATAAGGCGAGCTGCACCCATCATGGATGCAATTCTTTCCAAGCCCATTCATGCCTTTTATTCTTTTTTGTTATTTTATTTCTTTTTTCTTTCTTTTTTACTCAAAAGATAATCAGGGGACACTGCCCTGGCATGGTGACCAGTGGTGACAGCGTTATCCACAAGTACTTTCACAGAAATGAGAAGGCTGGCTCGTGATGAGATCCCATTTCCCTTGGCCATGCAACCAAAGGTCACTGCCCTGGCGTGGTAACCAGCTGATGGCAATGTCATACTGCTAGGTACCCATGGACCTAATAGGTTGGCTCGTGATGAAACCCCCTATCCTCTGGTTAGGTCTTGTTTTATTATTTTTAGGGTCCCTTTTGTTTCTTATTGAGAAGCCTTTTATTTCTTTCTCGGGGATCCCTGGGCGAAGCATCTCGAGGTTTTATTCTTAGGATTTTATCTTTTACCAACTTGATTTTGCCTTCTGGGCCTTTAGCCCCTTCTTCCCACTAGATAAGATGCAATACCAAAATAGGTCAACCCAGTGCTCGGACAAGTGGAATGGGACAGGTGAGCGGGAAACAAGATGAAAAGGTGAAGCTATGAAGGGAGCAGATGATGGCTTTTCAGAGACAACCCTAGTGGCTAACCAAAACCAACAGACACAGGCTTACTAGGACATCCTGTCAATCCCCAAAACATGGTCAAGTGGGAAAGTGTAAGGTCCAAGCAATTGTTAGAAATAAAAGGAATCAGATGCATACATTCAATGGTTTTAATAATCAAAGTGAACATACCATGATACCTGAACTAATTACCTCATGAAGCAAGAACCCTCTCTGACACATGACCAATCCGATGGTGGTGGAGGCTGCTACTGCTGCTGACAGGATAAAGATGATGGAAGAGAGAAAAGGTGGGCCCTCCAGGGCCATGCTGAAGCAAATCCTGCTCTCGGTACTCCATGTCTAGGACCTGTGGGCCTCGAGACATGATCTCCTCGTTATGCCTGAAAGTGGGGGATAATAGGTCCCTCTCCAAATTTTCCTACGAGAACCCTCACACACACTCTCTCTCATGTGAATGGATAAATGAAAGTTTGCCTACCAGTCTCCCCACTTTATCATTTCCAGTTCCTCCTCAGATCACTTCGACCTGTCGATCTACACTTCAACGAGTTCCCTCTTTTTGCATCGATACATAGTTTACCTGCAAATGCATCCTTTCTTCCACCTACACATAGATGCACCAGTAGTTCCTTCGCTGATGCATAGGCCACCTTCCTTCGAACGTGGTTGATGCACTGACGTGCTTTTGCTAAACCTCGCCGACACACGTCTCTATTGGTTTTGATCGGAATAGCCACAATTGTGTCAATAGATTGTCGACGTTTCAGATCCAAAACAAGATCCATCTTCAGGACAATGAGCCTGGGTTAAGAAGATGGGAAGAGCTGGTATAAATACTGGAAGGGTGGGAAAGATTTAGGTGTCTGCTAGGTTTTTTTTTTTTTTGTAGAATTATTTAATACATTAAATTATTTGTTAAGATTTTTAGGGTTTCTTATTTTGTTTATTTAAGGTTTATAATAATTTATTATTAATTTAAGGTTTTTAATTACTATGTTCTAGGGTTTAATTATAGGTATTAAGTAATTATTAAGTTATTAGGGGTTGCCCTTAGGATTAAAAACCTTAAATTAATAATAAATTATTAAAAAACTTAAATAAACAAAATAAGAAACCCTAAAAATCTTAACAAATAATTTAATTTATTAAATAATTCTACAAAAAACAAAAAAACCTAGCCGACACGTAAATCTTTCCCACACTTCCATTATTTATACTAGCTCTTCCCATCTTCTTAACCCAGGCTCATTGTCCTGAAGATGGATCCTGATTTGGATCCGAAACGTCGACAATCTATTTACAAATCTGTGGCTATTTCAATCAAAATAAAAAATCCCAAACACGTCTCTATTATCGGTGAGGTTCGCATGATCAACGCCAACACATCGATAATATTCGTGCGATCATCTTTGTCACGCACGCCTTTCACTGGCTAACTTTCTTCCACCTTCGTTGATGCGTTGCATACCAACAACACTCCTTTCTTTCTCCCCGATACACTTCATATTAGCAAGGTTCACCTTTCCCTCGCTAATGCACTGCTTGTTGATAAGTCTCCCTTTCCCGTTGCTGATGGACCAACATAAAGGATATCAACTCCATGTCGTCGCCAAACGCATCGACGATGATCTTCTCTCTCTCTGATTGACGCTGGCCTGATCAGCAAGACATGCTTTCGCCCCGAGGCCTATCTGATCCTCCTCCAACTATGATCCTTCTTGTTGTGCCTGATTACTAAACTTCCTACGCCTAATCTGATATTTGATAACTGATACCTACCATGCCTGACCCACTTCATATTGCAGGCATTGTTAAGTTTATTGTGTCACCAACAACTTTCATTGCACACATCGTACCAACTTGTTTATGTTGCACTTCTTGATTTTATGACTAAATCTTGATTGCAAAAGTGTCGTCTAACATCAGATGGGTCAACCACATCACCTATTGGTCTTGCGGTGGAGATGCCTAACATGGTTTCAAAGTTGGAAGGACCGAATTTCTTCCGAAGCACGTCTCATAGAATCGAAATCCGAGGCCCGAAAGTACAAAAACGAATCGTTAAGGGTTTCTCGCCTGAAACCGTGTTGTCAACCGTTATGCCGATGAAGTGTTCAAATGGCACAATCAGTTGACTCGCCAGAAGTGCTTCTCCACACTCTTCGCTGTGCAACAAACAACACTCTAATCTGACGTCGTGCGAGCAAGTTACGAGTATTCAAAACATCCTTCAATGGTGTAGGCATAAGGCTTAATGGTTCTCGCCTACGCACAAAGTTGTTCCAGGTAAAGATTGGCTTTTTATTGAGTTATTTCAAAGTTTAATATATATATATATATATATATATATATATAATTTAAATAATTTTTATTTTATTTAAAATTTAAATTATTTAAACTTAATATTTGCAAGAAGAGTTAATGCACGAAATATGGAAACAAACCATATGATTTTATTTTTTCGAACCTTGGGTAATATGTGGCACGAGGAGTAAAGGCATGATTAGGGTTTTGAAAGCTCGCCACGTAGAAAAGAATTATTTTTAAAAATATGCAACCCAAAGTAAACGCACTTGATCGGTGAGCATGGAAACAACTGGTCCGAAGTCATCGGCAAGGTTTTTGGAAAATGCTCCGAAGCCATCGGAGGAATAGAGACGAACATTGCCAAATCCATCGGCAACAAAGAGGGAACTTCTCCGAATCCATCGGTGGAGATGAAAGACACGCTGCCGAAGGCTGCGGAGGAAATGAGATAAACTTTATCGAAGGTCAATAGGAGAACATGAGGGTAAGAACTCCGAAGCCAATCGGAGGAAATGAGAACAAGTTTTCTGAAGCTCATTGGAGCACTTATAAGAAAATTGTCGATAGACTCAGAGCACTTGACAAGAATGCCTCCTATTACACTCGGCGAAGTTATGTGAAACTTTGTCGACTGCTATCGGAGCTAAGGATGGAAACGCTGCCAACGCACATAAGAAAGACAAACGACAACCCTACCAAGCAACATAATCTTTAAATTTGGAGGACCACCAGAGGGTAAGATATACCACAGGTGCTATGACTGTGCCAACACGGGGTTTAAGCTCTACATGTTTCATGAAGGGGGCGAGCTTCACCAATTCGTTGTTCTTTTTTCTTTACCATCGATCACGACCCATAATCTCGTGCAAATTCAACCAGCTTAAAAAACGAGCACGTGCAAGTTATATCTATCTTACCTAGCCTTTGATTAGAGCTTCGCTGGAGTTAGTACTCGTCTTTAGTATTTATGGTTATGCACCTCGAACCACCCACTCATTATGCTCAACGAAATCTATGGTTGTAATAAGAGAGTTAGGGAATTTTTCCAGCTAAATTGCTATTTCGAGGTTCTTGTGTTAGCAAAGCATTTCCTTATGAAGCTGTTAGGCAACATATGGAATTCGTGGGTATTCTTTTGTCCATTGATGTGCCATTGTGAGTCAATACACAAGCCCACACTCCCCTTTACCTCCTCCAGCACGAGCTTTACCAAATCGTGGAAGAAAATGCGTTGGGAAGTTAGCAATAACAGGCTGCGTGGTGTCCCTTTGCATCCTGCGTAGGTCCCTTCTCTAATGGCTGCGTTTTGACTTCATTTTACAGTTTGACAATGCGTATGTTTGTTGGGTGTGAATAGAACGCTCTTTGTGGGCATATTCCTTCCCTTGTATTGTTGCGTTTCCTAGCCCCCCACGCGACGTGTTTTGGTGATAATCAACAGTCAAACAATTGCCTTGTAATTTGAGCACTGGAGTTATTTATTGACTCTCATTTCATCACTCTCTTTTGTTACCAACCTCTTAACCATTGTTTGCACGAGAGAGTGGGTTGCTGTAGAAGAAGCTATACAGTCCATGCTTGAATGCCGAAACAGTTTCAAGAGCTAATTAAACAGAGTGTTGTTCCCTTAACTAATCAAAGAGAACATTAGATCTTGAGATTGGCCATTCATTGCTCATAAGCGAGTCTTATTTCTCTTTCTGTACGTTGAGGGTATTCTCCCTTTGAGTTTTCAACATGATGCAATTTTCCTCATTCATAAACAGTGGTATGCGCATTACAGTCTCCTTTATGAACAATGGTGTCTTTATGTATTGGTAATCGAGTTGAGCAAGCGATGTTACATCTACAAACATTGCTTCATAGTTGTGGGTATTTCTGTTGTCATTGGAAGCATTGTCTTTTCTTTTAATGTTGTAGTGTCCTCTCTTGTTTTATTTTTAAATGAGGCCATAGACACACATGATCATTGCCTTGGTATGGTCTCTCTTTTTAATGAAAATCAAACGCTGGGTGAACAAACCGGATCCAAGCTTGAGCTATAGGAGAAGAGAGTAACAAGCATAATGGGAATGAGGTCTTGCACCTATAGTACCGGCCTTGCTCATGGGTGGTGAGTGGAAAGAGGATATAAAATCAACTCCAAATATGGAGAAGCTACAAATAAAATATTGAAGCATTTGATGGGGACATAAGAACAAGTGCCAGATATTGGTGCTATTGAGGATGGACAATTAAAAAATTAGCCTCCTTTTAAAGAAAGAGACCACCTTCATTTGTATCAGCAATGTTCTATACAAAATGCACCGCTGAAATTTTTTCCCCTCCAACCTGTCGAAGGATAAAACAAAAGTGAGAATGTGCGTCTATCCGTGCATAGGGGAACCAAAATTCTATGTTATGAAGAAACTTTCTCATAGAAGAGCAATGAGCCTTTTCACTAAAGAAATGGATGAACAAGAGAAACAAATGAATGATATGTAGCAGAACTAAATGATAAATATATGTGGTGGCACCCCAAGACTTCTCAAACTGGTAGTAAGATTCGTAAAATGCGCAAGGTATAAGTGAAAGGCTTATAGTGAAGTGATGTATGAGAAAGGAAAATGGATGGACAATGTGGTAAAAAATGGAAACATTAAAGACAGTGGACATCACAGGAAGCCCAATGCTGAAGAAGAGATGGAAACAAATTCAAAGTGAAGGCAATCAATCATGGCCTTTTACAGTGAGAATAGAGTAGGGTTTTTCTATGGGGTCATTTTGAAGGAAGAATATGTTGAATCGGGTGTGATATCTCTCTTTTGGTGTACACACCAAATAAAATTATGATTGACAAGCCAACAAGCAATGACAACCAATGACATAGTGAAACCCAACGCAACACCAACTCTACCTGGAGGGGTCCATGCGATGAGCTCCGGTTCAATGGAGGAGTTTGTGCAAATTGCTCTAAAACAACAACAAGACCCTACCATATTGTCGTTCGTGTTTCGGTCATAACGTTTGACTCAAGCATCCATTTCATGTGTTCTTTATACCATTGGAAATGTATTTCCGAGATCTATAATTTCTTAGTTATGTGATCTGAAAAATTCCTTGCCCATTGTTGGACAGGCGTTTTGGATGCAATTTTAAGAAATATCCTAAGTGTTGAGGAGTGCACAGTAAAGACGCTTTTCGCGCATTCAGGATTGAAGTGCGCAAATAAAAGCGCATTTGGTGGCACATAAGGAAATAAAGCAAGAAAATAAATCAATGAAACAAAGCATAAAAATAAAGCAATGAACTAAAGAAAGGAGATGAAGAAGGAAAAACGTGCAGGAGAAAATGAAGGAAAAACAACATGCAAGTGTGAAGGTAGGAAAAACACGCACAAACTATGTGTTTTCATGAGTTGTAATGAGTCATAATGAGTTGTTATAGGGTTTTGGGTAGGGTTTTGAGCCCTAAACTCTGTATATAAATATGTAATGGGTTGGGAAGAGTAGGTTGTTGAGCGAATAAGGGGACAAAGAATAGGTTGTTGTTTTTGTTGCTGAGAGAATAGGCTGAGAATGAGAGAGAGTCTATGTCTGAAGGTTTAGGGAAGGTTTTGCAGAGAGAGACTTTTATTGCAGAACGACTAGGTAGGATGGGGATTGATATCATGAGGTATCTATTGTAGAGTAGTGCACAAGCTTGAGATGAATGACATGAAGAATAATAAAAGAAGCCAAATTTTTTGGACGTAGCCCAAGGATTGGGTGAACCACGTTATACTTTTTGTTTGAGTATGTCTTTCTATGTGATTGTTTATGAATGTTCTGTTTATGCATGACTAGATCTATCTCTATTTATTATATGAGTGTTGCACAATAATTATGAATGTTCCAGTGAATGGTCTATGTCACAATCTGCATTATAATGGTGTTGTATAATTAAGTTTACCCATTAATCAAGGAATAAGAGACACAAAATATTGCGCACAGGGTATATAAGTATCAATGAACATGTTGATGACCTTGCATCCTCTCATCTCTGCAGAAACTCAGTTCCTGCAATCCCAGTAGATACCTCGAGTGAGACTTCACTTACATGCAGGTGATGTCGAAAGGGCCGGTATCTGAATGGTTTTGTTGGTTAGATAATTTGAACCTAGAGTCTTACAACCGCGAGCCAACAAATGGTTCAGTTGTTAGGACCCAGAATCTATGATTGAGGGAATGTTTTGGAGGTCGACTAAGAAAGAGATCGTTGAATGGTTGGAAAGGAAGGAACGATAATTTTTGTGAGGAGATAATAGAAACCCTTAGATGAGCGATGAACAATGGTTGCAACGGTATGCATTTACAAATTTGCATGAGATTTTCTTTGGCGAATTTTTGATTATTTTAATTGAATGGTTAGAAAGGTTAGTGGAGAATACCAAAAGATATTGGACTTCAGCGCCGAGGAACTAGACTCCTGAGTTGGTAAGACAATTGAATTTTGTAAGTAATAATACCTCCCACACAATTGATTTTTGGTTGAACAGTATACTGGGGGGTTATATTACGAAATTTGCAGTAGATTATACCCAGTCATATAGTGTTGCAGAGAGGGATTTCTTTAAGGGTCTGCATGAAAGGTTCATGAAAGCATTGGGTACCAGAATAAATATGTTGTGCGACAAATGTGTGATGATGATGGAATGTGACTGCTAAGGAGCCTCATGCACATAGGGGAACTGGGGGATAACTAGGGGATAGTTTGAAGGTAGGAAATAATGAAGAAAAAAATGAAGAAGGAAGGGAAGGACCAAGGATGCAGAGAAACAAGGAATGTATATTAGAAGGAGAAGACAATTTTGGAGTACTGTGCAATGGAAGAAGGTACAAGAGGTTGAAGACTAGGGTTGAGGAAGGAGAGCTGCGCAACGAGTATGAGAGGAGAGAACCTTGCAAAATAGTCTAGATCATAGAAATATTGCACACAGAAGGAGAGGAAGATGATTCTCAGTTCATTCCTATAATAGAAGAGTTGTTAAATCCTACTCAGGCTGGATCCTATGCTGAATCTGTTGTCACACAAGTTGTAGGTTGGGAAAATCCCTACCCAACCATCAAAATGGTGACAATTTTGAGAACACCTACCCACTGTCACCTTAGGCACGTATTCCCATCACTTTAGAGATGATAAAATTACCTCAAGGGGGAATCTCGGTGACCCTAGGGGGAAATGAGATGGAAAGTGAGATGTATGAATGGAATCCCCTATAGGTCAAGTTACTAAATGGAAGAAGGCTTGAAAATGAGTCTCGAGAGAGGTTTAAGGTTGCCAAGTCCTTGGGTACATACTGAGAGTGTTTGTACTTTCCTGAGACACAAGAAAAACCAACTGTATGCAATATATGTTAGGTGGACAAGAAAGTTAAGCTTGTTGTCCCTAATTGCATTAGTAACAAAAAATTATCAGCAATATAATCAATGACAATGGCTACAAAAGTTGCTTCAATAGACACAAGACTTTACTTAAGTATAGATCTCAACAATGATGATATTAATAAGTAAGTTAGTTAAACAATGAAGCAATGAGAGGGTTGTTTTGACAGAGATAATAAGCCCGCAATGTTGTTGTCATAACAGAAGTAAACAATGCTACTATATAAATGAAAAATATGTGAGATATAAAGCACAATAACCAATTATTAAACTCAAAATGATTAACCCAACTCTAGAGCATTTAAAGGATATTTTTTGCAAGTAAATAATGACACATTATGACAACCTTATGGATTTAAATTTAAATAGCTACAACATAAATAATACTTCAACAAAATAAACAACCAAGTACACCATTCAATAGATCTTTTCAAGGCAAGTAGATTTGACTATTCATTTGTTGATTTTGACGAAGTATAGACAAAGTAATGGTTAAATGAGGGTTTGAAGGGTTGTTTTAGGACAACATGCCTAGTTTTATGACAGTAAGGTTTCTACCCCACAAAAATTTATCCCTATAGGGAAAAATATGTGCCCTAGCATGAAGAACACACTCAAGAAATCAAACCTCAGAAAGGACAAGATTTCACATATCCCAATGCAACAATTTTATTTCTCCAATGAAAATTAAAAATGATTAGTGCCTTACTATTGGGTTGTGGAGTCAAAGAATATGAAGACTAGGCTAAGTCCTTGGGGGTGTAAACCCTTTAACTCCCCAAGGAAACCTAGGCCCACTAGGAAATGCTAAGAGGGTGTAAGTCCTTTTACTTCTATTAGCAAAACCTTATGCAACAATATGACCTTGGATGTATGAGATTGATCCACAAAGAACCTAGGGGTGTAATCCCTTTTACTCCCTAGGGTTTGTGAAACAAACAAAGGTGAACTTGGAGGGTGTACCTCCTTGTAATCCTCTAAGCAAACTTGAAATTAATGACCTTCTACAATAAAATAAATGAATATTGGGGAGGGTGTATGCCCTTACACTCCTCCAAGGGTTCATCCACTAACAATTATGGAAGAAGCAAAAATTTTAGACAATAAATGAAAAATTTCCTTACCAATTCAAAAAAAGATGCAAGATCAAACCCTAAGTGACCAAAAACAATTTCACCCATAAGCATGATAAATAGCCTCAAGTGTATCACACCAATTTTATCCACAAATAGAAAGAGAAACCATAACAATTTTCAAAAGAGAGATGAAATTCTCCAAGAGTGGCGAAAATTTCAGCTAAGTGTCCTCCACAAGGGAGATCTATGTTCAAATGAGATACAAATGATCTCTATTTATACTAAAACTATAAAACATAGTTTTTCCACATTCAAAGGGTAAAACATAATATAAGGGGTCAAAAACTCTTATCTTGTTGGACACACCTACCACACTTAGAGAGGGGGGGCTGGGGGGGGAGGGGGGGGAGTGAATGAATGTGGGGATCTTTTCCCAAAACTTCCCTCTTACACAAAAAATCCTTAGTTAACATTCAACATTTTCTCATTACTCATTGATGTCATTTATAATCAGTTAGATGTGAATACATATCAGCAACATATCATCAACAAATCATCTCCACAAGGAACACAAAGAACACAAGATGTATGTACAATTTTTCTTTTTATTATGGACTTCAATCCGGGGGTTTTTCAACAACAACTGAATAGAGTACAAATCTACAAGAGCACTAGCTCTATATGCAAGACTCAACTTACATTCTCAGTACCAACTGAAATGAGACAACAATCCTCAACAGATATCAATCTGTCAACATAAACAAGTGCATCAACCATGCACCAACCTGTGCCAAACAACCTGTGCCAAACAACCTGTAATCAACCTGTACCATAAACAAGTGCATCCAACCATGTACCAAGTATATACCAATAATGTGTCAAATACTCATAAAAAATGACTCATCAAATGTGCCAACATCATCAACAATACAGCTCATGTATGTGCCAACTCATCAACAATACAGCTCATGTATGTGCCAACTCATCAACTGCTTGTCTCAACCATGACTAGTTTTGGATTAGTCAACAACCCCAACTTGAAATAATCATAACTTTGTACCTGTAATGAATAAATATTTGAAACTAATCCACAATGTTCTTCAGTGTGTTTTATGAAATTCCTCCTGGTGGAACTACTTGGAACCTCTTAGAAAAGACGTTATAGCAAAAATGACATACCTTGCTGAATTCTGGCTTATTCTAGAGAGAGACCTTGTAGAGCGTGGCCAACACAAAATATTCATTGAATTGATCTGAAACTATTACAAAACATACTACAACATGTACCCTAACCAACACATTTGGTCTCACTAAATGTGGATCTGTTATGAATAAGTTATGATGTTTTTACCTGAAACACCTATTTTTGACTAGTTTCAGGACTAGCCACAAACCCTATTTTCCACGGAGTGTAACTTCCAAAATACAATGACCCACAAGTTGAGTTTTTTACCACAGATACTTGGTTATGTTTTCTCAATGGAATAGCAATTTCACAGTCTGAATCATTATAGAAAAAAAGATATAGCGAAAATGGTGATATGACTTGTAAATAACATACCTTAGAAAACATCATCAAAAGAATTTGTCCTCCCTTCAATTCCGGCCCTCTTTTCTTCACCTTTCTTCTGAAATTCGGCTTAGATATCCTTGGTTACCTCAGTCACCTATATATCTTCAATATGCTCAAGTTTTCCACAACAAAAATGCTCAAGAAGCTCTCATAAGAAGATCTCCATCAATACTTCAAAAGATATTCTCACAAGAAGCTCTCCATTGATCAACAAAAAGGATGATATACAAGAGACCATTTCAATCAACAATTTCCTTGATCTTCATCTCATTATTCCAAATACAAGCATGGGTCCTCCGACCATTCTTCTAGGATAACTCAATCCGTAAAGCATCTTCCCGTGAGGGCTTTCACCATAAGGGGACCACTTTGGAGTTCATCCATTTGTGCACCTTATCAATCATGATAAGAAAATAATGAGACATCTATACATTTTCCAAAAATGCATCATATACCAATGAAACCGCAACGATCCATATTCATCATGTATCAATGACAACTCATTGATCCATCTTCATCTATGCATTCTCATCAAGGAAAATACATATTATATTACATCAATCATTAATCAATCAATCCTTTGACATCAATCAATCACTTGACATCAATCAATGAAATCAATCAATCAAACCATTGGCATCAATGACAACATGATCCAACAATCTACCCCTTTGGCATTGATGGCAATACTAATATTGATGTCAACACCAATTACAAATTATTGATGTCAACATGTAGATAAGGCATGCTCTACATCAATAGTCAATGTGACTATCTCTCCCCATCAATAAAAATCAATCACATCAATGTGATTAACTCTCCCCCTTTGATATCAATGGAAAATGGCCATTCTCATCTTGGGGCTGCTTCCCTTGCTTGAACTCTCCTTGGGGATACTCCCCCTGTCTGAATTCCTTTGATCTTCCTCTGAATAATCTCTCCCCTTTTGAACAAGGGATATCAATTTGAAGTAATGCTGAAGATACATCAAACATACTCCCCCTGTGACCATTACTCCCCCTAAAATTATGCTCCT
>ML790450.1:295363-312451 GCA_009831015.1 Picea engelmannii | reverse complement strand
CTCTGCTTCTACTCTGCCTTTCATCTCACTCTGCACATTTTCTCTATCTCATGCTACGACACTGCTCATTTTCCTTACCTTACTGTTTATTCGTTTTCCCTCCAGAACAACCAACCGCATACAGTCTGTCTCATTTTCTTTTATACTCACCCACACGGAGGTTCCACTTCGCATTTCCTTAGGAAAAAGAAAGACAATTGTCCAGGAAACTGAAACACCAACTGATCGACAACTAATTTGCAATCATGAGTCTGTTTTGCTAATAGATTCCAAACTAAGGAGTTAACTGTGAGAGAGAACAATAACCCTCCGATCAATACTTGATCCGACGGTTAAGATCCAATCAAGATTTCACACATCACAATTTTGACACTCTTGGCGTTCAGAGTTTTTGTCACTTACAAATCCCGATCCCCGAAACTCCACGAAGAAGTCAAATCAACGGTCCAGATCACTTCTTAATTCAACGACTACGATTAAATCGCGATTTCGCATATCACGAAATCGACATTCCTGTTGCATTGTGTTCTTTGTCTCTCTATGTTGCGATTCACGAAACTCCGATGTGGAGTTTGATCAACGGTCCAGGTCTGATATTGACTTGACGGCTGCGATTGAATCGCGATATCGCATATCGCGAAATCGGGGTTCTTGTTGCATTTGTTTCTTTTCCTTTTGAAATCGTGATTCACGAAGCACCGATATGGGCTGTGATCAATGGTCTAGGTGTGATATTAACTCAACGACTACGATTGAGTCGCGATATTGCATATCGCAAAATCGGGGTTCTTGTTGCATTTGTTTCTTTTCCTTTTGA
Organism: Picea engelmannii; assembly: GCA_009831015.1. Taxonomy (NCBI): domain Eukaryota; kingdom Viridiplantae; phylum Streptophyta; class Pinopsida; order Pinales; family Pinaceae; genus Picea; species Picea engelmannii. Next base: position 311,634 of record ML790450.1, on the reverse strand, counting down.
AATCGCAATTCACGAAGATCCGATACGGGCTGTGATCAACGGTCAAGGTGTGATCTTAACTCAACGACTATGATTGAGTCGTGATATCGCATATCGCGAAATCGGGGTTCTTGTTGCATTTTTTTCTTTTCCTTTTGAAATCGCGATTCATGAAACTCCGATTCGGGCTGTGATCAACGGTTCAGATCAACCTAGATCTTGATGGCTCAGATTAGGTCCCGATTTTGCAAATCGTGATTACTCCCGCTTCTCCTTGTACTTTAAAGAGTGTACATGTTATCCTTGATCCGACGATGGTCGGGTCTTGCACTTGGATCTAACGACTGAGCTCTGTCCTCCTCTTCAGTGCGCTCGTCTTGTCTTCATTCAGATCTGACGACCCTCGTTCTTTTGGGAAATTTGAATGGGATCCAATGGTCACTGACTCTTCTCCTCCCAATTATTGATGCGTTGCTACTCATTGTTGTTGTACTCAAGCCATCACCACAAACACAACTGTACTTGCCATCAATGACAAGTATACACTTCCTGTAAATATGCTAACAATCCTATGTACATTCTTCATGCCATTCGTTGTCTGTTACATATTTACCAACAATATGTAATGCAAGAAGTTGGATAGGTGGCATGAGTTCAAGTAGCACCAAAGGAATCACATGTATTAGCAGTGAAGAGGATTTCCAGATATCTCAAAGGAACAAAAGTGTTTGGATTATGGTATCCAAAAGGAAATGATATATCACTTATTGTCTACACAGATGCAGATTGGGAAGGTTGTATTGATGAGCGACGAAGCACCAGTGGAGCAACTTTATACTTGGGTGAGTGTTTAGTATCATGGATAAGAAATAAACAATCACTAGTATCTTTATCTACAACCGAGGCAGAGTATATTGTAGCAACAACATGTTGTACATAGGTTATTTGGATGAAACAAACTCCATCCAATATACAAGTGCCATTAGTATCTCAAAGAACCCAGTGATGCACTCCAAGATGAAGCACATTCCAATCACGTATCACTTTTTACAGGAACAAGTTGCAGAAAAGAACATCAGAGTTGAGTATGTGGGCACAAAATAACAAGTGGCAGACATCTTTACAAAACCACTTCCATGGGAAACCTTTGAGTATATTTGCCAGAGTCTCAGAGTTATTTCTACTCCAAAATGAATTCTTTTGAATTCTTATATTATATGTCTTATATGTACATGAGGAAGCACCATAAAGAGGACAGTTCAATTAGGGGGAGCAGTCTTGGATGGAAATATACCTTTGTCATTGATGACAAAGGGGGAGAGATTTATCAGATGCATAGGACAGAGGCATGGTTCCAGGGGGTGAAATGGTCACATATATGTAGAGGACAGAGGCATGGTTCGAGGGGGAGCATGAGTGATATGATTTCAGTATTGCATCAGAGTGTTTCCATCAATGCCAAAGGGGGATATTGTTGATTAAGGTTGGTTTTCATTGATGTCAAGCCTTGAAGAAAGCATGGTAGCACAAAGGTTTAGGTAATGGACCCAAGTTTTTTTGATGTAAAGATGAATCATTATTTTCTTTTCATGGTTGATAAGAAGTACAAATGGATGAACTCCAAATTGGTCCCCTTATGGTGAAAGCCATCACGGGAAGACGCTTTGCGGATTGAGTTATCCTAGAAGTATGGTTAGAGAACCCATGCTTAATTGCAGAATAATGAGATGAAGGTCAATGAATTTGCAGGTAAGACTATTCTAGATGGATAGTACATTTCATGCCATTTCCGGTGGTATGTGGAATGTCACATAACTCCTCATGGTTACAGAGTTATGTCCATGTGAAGTTGGAGAACCCTCATTAGTCATCTAGAAGCCCCAAAAGGTCAAAGTAGTCAAAGTGGTTTAAGATATTTTAGAAGGTAAATAATAAAGTGAAGTGATGTGTTAGCCCTTGACCAAGTTTTGGGAGTTTCTTGGTCATATTGACCTATTTTGGGACTTTGACAGCCATCGAAGGAGGAGCGCAAGACGAAGCGGATATCACGGGATCTCAATGCACTTTTGTGTCTATTTTGGGTTATTGGGAATATGTAACGGGATTGGGATATTGGCCCATGGGTTTTACCCATGCTTAGGCCTATTTTGTATGTATAAATAGTAAGCTAGTGAGCTAGAGGATAGATCGACATCTATGTGATGTATGCTAAGTGAAAGTAAGGTCTGTAAGTGCTTTGTGCCTATATGAGACTTTCAAGGCCAAGTGAAAGTCATTGTAGGAAGTTGGAAAAGGATTTGTGTTGTAACGTAAGGAAGAAGGATCTAGCGAGATGCACAGATATTATATCCTGTGCACAGTAGGGTTTTGATGGCTCTGTTCTTGTAACTGATTGAAGATGTTAATAAAGAAGAAGAATTGGTGGATGTAGCCCTAGGGTGGGGTTGAACCACGTAAATATTGTGTTGTGTTGCTTTGTGCTTGTCTCAATATGTTTATGTTTCCATTTTAGTAAGTGCTATGAGATGACTGAATAGATCTGCTTATGCTTAAAGTGCCAATGATATGTAGGATGTTAGATCTGATACAAATGAATAGGCTTAGTGCCTGATCTGTTAGATCTAAGTGAATGTTGCGATGCTTTATGCCATCTGCGAAGTATAATAAGGGTTGAATATTGATGAATGATCTATGCTAAGTACTCTGTAAGCGATATAATCACATAACTGTGTCCCAGCTAAGGTTGCATAGAGATGAGTCTTGCAACCACCCCTTCCTCTACCTCGGGTGAGACTTCATCTGCTTCACAGGTGTTTCCGAAAGGGCTGATAGTTAGGGATTTGTTGGTGTGCTCTCGAGTGTTGAACCCTGGGTCTGCCCCTGTGCCAACAAATGGTTCCGTTGCTGGGACCTGAAGCTGTGATTGCTGGGAGATGAGAAAGAGGAAGCTCTGTGCAAAGATTCATCCTGAAATTGTGAAAGCTCTGTGCGTAGATTTGTGCCCTAGTGCGTAGTATTCTACTTGATCTGTAAGGATTTTTTCTAAAGAAAGAAGGTTAGATATGAGAGAAAGAATCCCGATCTGAAGAGAGAAGGCCAAATCTAAAAGAAAAGAGGTTGGATCTGTAGAAAAGAAGCAGGATCTAAAAGCTTTGTGCTCTAAGAAAGGTAAAAGAAAGAAGTTCTGATGGGAAGAGGTAAGATCTGTAAGATTTGTGCTCTATTAAAGGTAAGAATAGTTAAAATTTCTTAGATTTGAAATATTTGTGCCCTGTAAAAGTAAGAAAGGTGGAATTTTTTGTTTCTAGAGTATGGATCTAGGTATATCTGCTAAGTTTTGTCCTAGTTTGAAAGCTAGGGTGTTAATAGACGAAAGAAGGTTTGATATGAATAGACATGATAAGAATAATGAAAGATATGTTATACCTATGCATAGAAAGAATGCTTGAACTAATAAATGGTCGATGCAGGATCCTAGAAAGAATGTGTTGCAGGTTCGCTACCATGATCCTAGTGCGCAGTACAGAAAAGGCTGGGGATCATTTAATAGAAAGCGAGGATTAACCCTTTGTTACATTTGCAGAAGACCAGGACTTCTTGCTAAGGAATGCCCTGGCAGAAGGAATTCCCTAGCAGAAGACCTAGTTGTCTCTGTTGCAAAGCCATGGACCATGAAGTGTTGGATTTCCCTAGAATGATCGCTAAGCTTGAAGGAATGAATCTGAATCAAGGAAACCCTAAGGCAGATCTAGAAAAGGGAGAACCCCAACAAGAATCAGAGAAGGTATTGATACAAGTGAAAGAGACTCTGAATGACTATCGACATGTCAGCTTATCAGAGATATTCAAAGAGAAGAAATGCATTGAAGCAAGAATAGGGGACTTCAACATTGATTGTGTCCTGGATGAAGAAACATAGATGCATATTATGCCAGAAAGAACCTGGGAAGCTATAGGAAGACCTTCTATGATCCCTTCCCTAGGAGGAATAAGTTTATTCAAAGGAAAGATAATAAACCTATGTGGAAGGCTCGCCTGGATACCTATGACTATCAATGGAGCTTCGACAGAAGAGGACTTTGTGATTATTAAATTTGTTGAAGACAGAGCCCCGTTTACCATGCTAATAGGAAAACCTTGGATTGATAGAGATCAAGCCAGATGAAAGGAGGAAGAAGAAGTTTTGAAACAGAAGAAGCAAGAGTTAAAAGACTTTATGACCAAAATGATTGTGCACTTGATTGAGGAACAAAAGAGTAGATCGCAAATATTTAATACTAGCAACTCGGATGTCGAGGCTAAGAGAACACTAGAGGATACCCAAAAGATTGAATTATGTATCCCACACAAGGAAGAAGTATTACACATGAACCCTAGGAAAAAATGTCAACAGTGCGAAGTAACTAAGACCAAAGAAGAAAAGACTCAGAATGATAAAAGCATTACCGAGACGAAGCTCACTGGAAAGAAGGCTATAAAGTTAAGAAAGAAAAGGGCTAATACTGAAAGGTTACATGAGGTTCTAGAAGAGACCTCACAGAAAGAAAATCTGTAGAATTGGAGCTTCATCGAGATATCAGAACAATGACATAGAGTACTTCACCACGACGAAGCAATATAGCCGTTGGACTGATATATCTGTTCGAATTCCGCTCCGAACAGGTAGAAAATCAATAAAGAGGCATCATCAGACCGTTGGGCCATGCCATAATGGATCGAACAAGAGTTAATGGAGGGTCATGACCATTGCGAGCCAACCGTTATCGACTAACCTATTTAGCTTGCCGCGCCATGCATGAAGAACACTTTTTCCAAATCGATAATTTGAGCTCGACACCTTGATTAAGATTGTCCAGTTATCATTACACTCTTTCTTTCCATCTTATTGCCATGTCTACATTACTTCGTGAACTCGATATTATTAAACCCGAGCATGTATGTCCGAGGAGCTTAGCGCACTTGAATAATCTGTGAAGAAAGTACTCATTGATCTCAGGACCGAGAAACTCATGTCGAAAAGAAGGATGTTTGTAGGTGTGCAAGCATCATTGACAGGAGGAGTCCAATGATCAGAATCTGGACCAGTGGTCAAATTTTAGCCCAAAAATAAATGTGTTCAGAATCACTTCAAAATGAATGGGTGTGTAGGCCTCATTGTCACAAACCTAAATCACTTTGCACGGGGTCAAAAAGACATCGGATGAGAGAGATATCGCGTTCTGTTCGATTTGTCAAATAGGTAAAAAAACGTTGCTGACTGTACAATCCATACAGGTGATGACATGGCAGGTGCTGATTTGGAAAGCTCACGTGGCAAGATGATGAGTTGGTAGTTTGGGCAAACATGCGGGCAAATGAAATTTTGACACGTGGAATATCGTTGTCAAATGACATGGTTCCATGTGGCCTAGGCGTGGGCTGCCACGTAGCACCATGTTTGTGGTGTTTAAAATTTATGGAGTCCGTGGGGATCAAACACCGGACCTACCCAAAGGTGGAGTGCCTTCACATAACATGGGCTACCACTAGCCCACATGTTGGTGCTTATTATATATATGTGTTAATTGTTATTTAAATTTGCATGTATTGTTGTATGGTGTGGGGTCCGGGCTGGGGCTTAGGTTTTTATACGCACCACATGTGACCCTTTTCCAAATGGAGTATATGCATGGGGTTTTTCAAATGGTTACTTCCCCACGTGCTTGACACTTTTCAAGCCCACAAAATGACTTGTAATGGAAGCCCATTTTTGGCACGGGACATGGACACATGGGAACCCATGCGTCCAACACCTTCGTGGTTTGGGGGCTAGGTTCCCTAATCGTTCTACATTTTTGTGTGTTTTGTGGAGATGCACATGTGTGCTAGGTTTAGGCATGGGAAATGCCCAGAAGCCAGGTTACTCACATAGGAGGTGCGAATTGGCAAACTAGAGACAACAAGCTTGAAGGAGGAAAATGGCAGGAGGCCTAACTTCTTCATTTTTTGGTCAAATGAGGTGCCAAAAAAGCCCAACTAGGGGTTTTTGGATGTTCTAAATCCATTGGCATAGTTTTCAAAGGCATTTGGAGACTTAGTTTGTAGGTTTTACACCATTGAAGTCAGGGAGCTCTAGGGAGCTTAGGGTCACCATTGAAGGAAGCCATGCTCATATGAGCCCAAGTCTATTTTCTGTGACTGAATAGTCATTTTTGACTAATTGTTATGCTATGAACACATTGGGACATGTTTTAGAGGCATTTAAGGACTTTTACAGGTGTTTTTTTCCACAAGGAATCTCAGGGAATCTCAAGGCCACATGTAGAAGAGGTCATGCCCGGATGAGCCATGATCCGTTTTCAGAATTCTATTAGTCATTTTTGGGGTTTTTATGTATTCTGAACCCAATGGTACAATTAGTAAATCCATTGGAGTTGAGCAAAAGTTTGTAAAAGAATATTTGACAAACTAATCCCAGAGATCCTAGTCCATTGATGGAGGCTCAAGAAGATGTAGCCCAGTTGGGGGTGAAATCCTTTATCATCTTGTTATTGTTGTGAGTTTTCTGGTTATTATTTTCTGCAATTCATTTTCTGTTGTATTTCTTTAAACAACATACTTAACCATTAAAAAATTTCTCACACATAAACACCTAAAAGAAGCCTAAACTTGACACATAATTTCTCTTGCACAACTAAGACATTGAGCAAGGTCCTGAAGTTTATTTTAATGGAGTAGAGGGTGCTTGCATAGCAAAACAAGTCAGCCCCCTATTTTCAGATTAGGTGGTATCAGAGCATAGTTTTTCTCATGTGATTTCCATTGATATCTAGAGATTTAGTTGTTGGTATTATTGTGCAAGTTTTGTGTTGAAGTTTGATATCTTGCAAAGATGGAGGAAGCTTCAAATAGTAAGAGTTTTCATACATCTTCATTAGCCAAGTTCTTTGACAAAGAGATGTTGGAGGAGTTTCTAACCATGAGAGATGTGGTGCAAGAAATGTGGGAAGATAGAAAGGAGAGCATTGTCCTTCAAGAGTAGTTGATGGTCATGAAGGAGGAGAAGCACCATCTTCTTGAAAAGTTGCATGAGATGGAGACTCAACTCCATGAGGCAAAGGAAACCCTTACCAAGTACATGCATGAACATGAGGTATGGAATGTTGGTTTTTCTTCAAATTCCTCTCAAGATGAATGCTTTGGTGTTTTTGAAAATCACACTAGAGGAATAGGGTCCAAGTTATTGTTAAAAATGGGCTATGAAGGTAAAGGGTTAGGCAAGCATGCACGAGGAATTATTGAGCCTATTGTTGTTGAGGAGAGGCCCAAGTATAGGGGTCTTGGATATGAACAAAATGATGGAGCATATTCCAAAGTTGAGGAGACAAGGGAGAAAGTTCCAAGAACAACTTTTGTTTCAAGTTCAATCCCTCAAGCATGCAAAGTATGTGTTCAAGATGAATGAAAATGTGTGAAACAAGAGAGTTGTGACAACCATGAGGACAAGAACATTTTTGTTGGTCTTCAAAAGAGAGTTAGTGACTCTTCAAATGCACCTCCTCAAGAAGGCGATAAAGGTGAATGTTCAAGGTATATTTCTACCTATAATTTAGTTTCTTTTGATTATGTTAAGCATGGTAAATTTGCATGTAAAAATGGAAGAAAAATTCCATGTACATATTGTGGTTTAGATAACCATCATGTTTCAAGATGTTGGAAAAGATTGACCACATTCAGGAAACTTTCCAAGCAAAGGCAACTTGAAAAGAGGATGCAAAAGATTTGCACTCACTGCCAGAAGAGAGGTCATCTCATTGACCAATGTTGGACATTGCATCCAACCACTCATCCACATCACGAGAAGAAGATGGATAAAGAGACTGGCAAGAATGGAAGAGGAGATTCCATCATTGATGTGAGTCAAGATGATTCACAAGAAGACCGTTTTTAGCAGAAAAATTCACCATTGAATTGGCTTGGTAAGAAATGGTTAGATTTCTTAAACAAGTAAGGTTTGCATTTGTTTGTTTGTAGATGCACATTTCATCCTTATGTATGCATTTCTATTGAAAGTATGACAAGTTGCAACAGTTTATCATAACTTGTATGATGCAAGTTTGCATGTGAAGGCAATCCTTTTTGAAGGCATTCTTGTTGTTGCACAACTTCGCCAGGAGGATGTAAAACATGGGTATGATACTCACTTGTTGCAGCCATTTATCTTTTTCATTTTCAGCTCTTAAGTACCCACATGTTTTTGGGTTTATGTACTTCCGTTTGTGCTTGAAGGAGAGTTGAAGAGATATGCACATGCATGTGATTTTGTATGAGTGAACATTGAACTTTTTGAAAGTTTCATTATGAGTGACTCATGATTGTAGCATGGTTGTGTATCATGAATGTCTACTTTTGGAATGTTGATATGTTTCAAATGAGTCTCGATTTGTGTCGATGTTATCTTCGACTTATGTTTAGTCGATGGTGTTTGTCAGTTTATAATTCGATATTGAGTACACCAAGATGTAGGAAAACACCATGTACATTGATGAAGTACAAAGATGCGACCGTTTTCTTGAAGAGAAAAAATACTTGGTTGGCATCATTTTCATTCTTGTATAAAATTTGTTTTCAAGATTGATGTGTTTTCTTGGTTTGTGACAAGATGTCGCATAAAAGCATTTTGCAACCATTGTAGAGTGGATAGTGTTGACACCAAAGAGTTCACAAGAGGGACTTGATTCTCAGTGGGAAGTCTGGCAGCTTCCAAAGCACAAAGAGAAAAGTGGGTCAGTAGCATCCAGAGAATAGTGGTTGAGGGACATAGCCAGTTGTAGTGCAAGGCATGTCAAGGTACCCAGGGGATTGTCAAAAAGAATTTTCAAGTAGAATCAGTTGATAGAACTTGGAAGCAGAAGAGTATTGAATCTCAAGCAAATAATCATCAACTTTTGTGAGTCCAAAATCCTTTTAGTGGGAAGGTGTGATCAAAATCTGGACCAGGGGTCAAATTTTAGCCCAAAAATCAAAGTGTTTGGAATTGCTTCAAAACCAACGAGTGCGTAGGCCTCGTTGTCATGAACCCAATGCACTTTGAACGAGGTCAAACAAACATCAGATGAGAGAGATATCGTGTTTTGTTCGATTTTCCAAACAAGTATAAAAAAGTTGTTGATTGTACAGTCCCTATAGTCCGTACAGGTGATGACATGGCAGGTGTTGATTTGGAAAGATGACATGGCAAGATGTTGAGTTGGTAGTTTGGGTAGACATGTGGGCGAATGAAATTTTGAAATGTGGCATATCGTTGTCAAATGATATGGTGCCATGTGGCCCAGGCGTGGGCTGCCATGTGACACCTTGTTTATGGTGTTTAAAATTTATGGACTCCATGGGCATCGAACACTAGACCTCCCCAAAGTTGGAGCACCTTTGCATAGCATGGGCTACCACTAGCCCATGTGTTGGTGCTTATTATATAAATGTGTTAATTGTTATTTAAATTTGCATGTATTGTTGTATGGTGTGGGGTCCGGGCTGGGGCTTAGCCCCAACCCCCGGTTTTTATATGCACCACATGTGACCCTTTTCCAAATGAAGTATATGTGTGGGGTTTTTCAAATGGTTACCTCCCCATGCACTTGACACTTTTCAAGCCCACAAACCAACTTGCAACAGAAGCCCATTTTTGGCACGGGACGTGGACACATGGGAACCCACACATCCAACACCTCCGTGGTTTGGGGGCTAGGTTCCCTAACCATTCTACATTTTTGCACATTTTGTGGAGATGTGCGTGTGTGCTGGGTTTAGGCACAGGAAATGCCTAGAATCTAGGTTACTCACACAGGAGGTGCGAATTGGCGAACCAGAGACAACAAGCTTGAAGGAGGAAAATGGCAGGAGGCCTAACTTCTTCATTTTTTGGCCAAATGAGGTGCCGAAAAAGCCCAGCTAGGGGTTTTTGGATGTTATGAATCCATTGGAATAGGTTTCAAAGGAATTTGGATACTTATTTTGAAATTTTTACACCATTGAAGTCAGGGAGCTCCAGGGAGATGAGGGCCACCATTGAAGGAGGCCATGCTCATATGAGCCTAGGTCTATTTTTTGTGACTGAATAGTCATTTTTGACTAATTGTTATGCTCTGAACACATTGGGACAGGTTTCAAATTCATTTGAGGACTTTTACAAGTGATTTTTCCACAAGGAAGTTCAGAGAAGCTCAAGGCCACATGTAGAAGAGGTCATGCCCGGATGAGCCATGATCCGTTTTCAGAGTTCTATTAGTCATTTTTGGGGTTTTTATGTATTCTGAACCCAATGGTACAGTCAATAAATCCATTGGAGTTAAGAAACAACTTGTAAAATAATCTTTGATAAACCGATCTTAGAGATCCTAGTCCATTGATGGAGGCTCAAGGAGATGTAGCCTAGTTGGGAGTGAACTCCTTTATCATCTTGTTATTGTTGTGAGTTTGTTGGTTATTATTTTTTGCAATTCATTTTCTGTTGTATTTCTTTAAACAACATACTTAACCATCAAAAAATTCCTCACACACAAACACCTAAAAGAAGCCTAAACTTGACACATAATTTCTCTTGCACAACTAAGACATTGAGCAAGGTCCCGAAGTTTATTTTAATGGAGTAGAGGGTGATTGCATAGCTAAACAAGTTAGCCCCCTATTTTTAGATCATCCGAGCTTCTCCATCGACTGCTCACTGAGCATGAACTTCTAGAATCACGACAGAGATGAGATCGAAGCATATAGACGATCTCGTGAATGCCAAGTTGATTCTGAGCATCTTACCTGTGTATATACCTCCTCTAAACAGCACAGTGAACAAAGACAGTGTGCCCAGGGATTTTGAGTATGCTTTGTTCACTGCGTACCTCCTGAAAGGGTTGTGTGCAGTTCGTGCCGACCAGGATAAGCTCGCAGCATTGAAGTTTAGTGACTTCAACCTCGGTGACATAAATTATTACAGCATGCTTGCCCCGCATAAGTACTTGACTAGGCCTAAAGGAAATAACTCCAATATTATCTCACATTCATGGAACCAGAACCTCGCGCAGTCCACACTGATCAATGTGATGAAGATCCCGCACTTCGACAGGCACCAAGAAGTGAATGCTTATGTCAAATTTCTGCTGTCAAGTTACCACAGAGGATACTTATGGTTGAACCACCGCATCACTATGGATCTGACCTTGATCAATTGGATCACCGGGCTTAGCATGCAAGGCCCTGACCCACATGAATTTTACCTTAGAAATACCTCAAACCAAGCATTAGCGTAGAGGATCAAAGAGACTTATGGTGATGTCGAGAAGGGCACGTGAGGCTGCAAGGTATCCTCTATCCAGAGCAGTGCAATGAGCCTTGCATGTCAGCTGATCATAGACAAGATAGTTCGCAAGAATCGACCCACCCAAGTGACTGGATTTGTCGTTGACCTCGCAGGGAAGTGCACAGAAGGACTTCAAATGAATTGGGTGTAGCACCTAGTAAACCAGTTGGAACTGGACTGCAGAGAAGCACAAGACCAAGGATATGAGTTCCACTTCAACTGGATTCTCATATTGATCACATTCATTGCATGGGAGATGCCGGAAGGTGCGACCTTCCCAGACATCGATCCCTTTGAACCATTGGCTGTGAAGTTCAATATCCTGTGGTACTCGAATGATATGAACAAGCAATGATAGTCAAATGTCGTCTTCCACATGTACTACAACCAGTGGAAAGTAGCCATCTAGCCTAAGCTTCATATGACCCTGAATACCCTCCACAGGTTTTGGCCCATAATGAAGTTCAGCGCGGATCACCACTTCATTTATATAAAAACACACGTAGATGGCCATAAGTAGCAGTTGCAGTCCTATTACAAGATTATAGAGGAAGATTTAGATGAAATAACCAAGGAATGGTCAATGCACCTCCTTATCCCAGCCAACCCTGTGGAGTTGTCCAATGTAGACAGTCCGAAAGCTGCACAGGATACACCCGGACCTAGTTAAATAAAGAAGCCTGAAGAAGTTTAGGATATAGACAACACATCCATGAAGACTGCGTCTATGTCACCAGAGAAAGGAGGTTCTAGTGAAGAGATCGACGAGGAAACATCGCATAAGGGCGAGGAGGACCCCTCGAAGAAAAGAAAGGTGTCCCCCCATAAGCCTTCATCCAAAAATAAAATGAAAGCAACCAAGACCAAGTTCGAGATTGTCCTCACCCCGGATGACTTTAACTTCATCATCACTGCATTGAACGACACTTCTCTAGAGATTGCAGCGAACAATGAACTTTTTGAAAGTTTCATTATGAGTGACTCATGATTGTAGCATGGTTGTGTATCATGAATGTCGAATTTTGGAATGTTGATATGTTTCAAATGAGTCTCGACTTGTGTCGATGTTGTCTTTGACTTATGTTTAGTCGATGGTGTTTGTCGGCTTGTAAGTTGATATTGAGTACACCAAGATGCAAGAAAATGCCATGCACTTTGATGAAGTAAAAATATGTGACCATTTGCTTGAAGAGAAAAAATACTTGGTTGGCATCATTTTCATTCTTGTATAAAATTTGCTTTCAAGATTGATGTGTTTTCTTGGTTTGTGACAAGATGTCACAGGAAATCATTTTGCAGCCATTGTAGAGCGGATAGTGTTGACGCCAAAGAGTTCACAAGATGGACTTGATTCTCAGTGGGAAGGCTGGCAACTTTCCAATCAAAAAGAGAAAAGTGGGTCAACAACAGCCAGAGAACAGTGGTTGAGGGACATAGCCTGTTGTAGTGCAAGGCATGTCAAGGTACCCAGGTGATTGTCAAAAAGAATTTTCAAGTAGAATTAGTTGATAGAACTTGGAAGAAGAAGAGTATTGAAGCTCAGGAAGATAATCATCAAATTTTGTGGGTCCAAAATCCTTTCAGTGGGAAGGTGTGATTAGAATCTGGACTACGAGTCAAATTTTAGCCCAAAAATCAAAGTGTTCGGAATTGCTTCAAAACAAACAGGTACGTAGACCTCATTGCAATGAACCCAACACACTTCAAACGGGGTCAAACAAACATCGGATGAGAGAGATATCGCGTTCTGTTTGATTTGCCAAACATGTAAAACAAAGTTGCTGACTGTACAATCCGTACAGACGATGACATGGAAGGTGATGATTTGGAAAGATGACATGGAAAGATGCTGAGTTGGTAGTTTGGGTAGACATGTGGGTGAATGAAATTTTGACACGTGTCATATCGTTGTCAAATGATATGGTGCCACGTGGCCTAGGCATGGGTTGCCACATGGCACCTTGTTTATGGTGTTTAAAATTTATGGAGTCTGTGGGGATCGAACACTGGACCTCCCCAAAGGTGGAGCGCCTTCGCATATCATGGGATACCACTAGCCCACGTGTTGGTGCTTATTATATATATGTGTTAATTGTTATTTAAATTTGCATGTATTGTTGTATGGTGTGGGGTCCGGGCTGGGGCTTAGCCCCAGCCCCCATTTTTCATACGCACCACATGTGACCCTTTTCCTAAAAGAGTATATGTGTAGGGTTTTTCAAATGGTTACCTACCCATGCACTTGACACTTGTCAAGCCCACAAACCGACTTTCAACGGAAGCCCATTTTTGGCACGGGACGTGGACACATGGGAACCCACGCGTCCAACACCTTCGTGGTTTGGGGGCTAGGTTCCCTAATCATTCTACATTTTTTCAAATTTTGTGGAGATGCACGTGTGAGTTGGGTTTAGGCACAGGAAACGCCCAGAATCCAGGTTACTCACACAAGAGGTGCGAATTGGCGAACCAGAGACAACAAGATTGAAGGAGGAAAATGGCAGGAGGCCTAACTTCTTCATTTTTTGGCCAAATGAGGTGTCGAAAAAGCCCATCTAGGGGTTTTTGAATGTTATTAATCCATTGGCACAATTTTCAAAGGCATTTGGAGACCTATTTTGTAGGTTTTACACCATTGAAGTCAAGGAGCTCCAGGGAGATTAGGGCCACCATTGAAGGAGGCCATGCTCAGATGAGCCCAAGTCTAATTTTTGTGATTGAATAGTCATTTTTGACTAATTGTTATGCTCTGAACACATTGGGATAGGTTTTAGAGGCATTTGAGGACTTTTATAGGTGTTGTTTCCACAAGGAAGCTCTGTGAATCTCAAGGCCACATGTAGAAGAGGTCATGCCCGGATGAGCCATGATCCATTTTCAGAGTTCTATTAGTCATTTTTGGGGTTTTTATGTATTCTGAACCCAATGGTACAGTCAGTAAATCCATTGGAGTCGAGAATCAACTTGTAAAATAATATTTTACAAACTAATCCCAAAGAGCCTAGTCCAGTGATGGAGGCTCAAGGAGATGTAGCCTAGTTGGGGATGAACTCCTTTATCATCTTGTTATTTTTGTGAGTTTGCTGCTTATTATTTTCTACAATTCATTTTTTGTTGTATTTCTTTAAACAACATAACCATTAAAAAATTCCTCCCACATAAACACCTAAAAGAAGCCTAAACTTGTCACATAATTTCTCTTGCACAACTAAGATATTGAGCAAGGTCCTGAAGTTTATTTTAATGGAGTAGAGGGTGCTTGCATAGAAAAAAAAGTCAACCCCCTATTTTTAGATCATCCAAGCTTCTCCATTGACTGCTCGTGGAGAAATAACTTCTAGAATCACGACAGAGACGAGAACGAAGCATAGAGACGATCTTGTGAATGCCAAGTTGATTCCTAGCATCTTACCTACGTATATACCTCCTCTGAGCGGTGCAGTGAACAAAGAAAACATGCCCAGGGATTTTGAGTATGCTTTGGTCACTGTGTACCTCCCAAAAGGGGTGCGCATAGTTCGTGGCGACTAGGATAAGCATGCAGCATTGAAGTTTAGCAACTTCAACCTCAACGACAGAAAGGCTTACAGCATGCTCACCCCGCATAAGTACTTGACCAGGATGAAAGGAAATAACTCCAATATTATCTCACAGTCATGGAACCAGAACCTTGTGCAGTCCACACTGCTCAATGTGATGAAGATCTCGCACTTTGACAGACACTAGGAAGTGAACGCCTGTGTCAAATTGCTGCTGTTAAGTTGCCACGGAGGATACTTATGGGTGAACTACTGCATCACTATGGATCCGACCTTGATCGATCGGATCACCGGGCTTAGCATGCAAAGCCTCGACCCACAAAATTTTTACCCTGTAAAGACCTTAGACTGAGCATTAGCGCAGAGGATCCAAGAGACTTATGGCTATGTCGAGAACAGCACGCGAGGATACAAGGTAGCCTCTATCTAGAGTGGCACAGTGCACCTTGCATGTTAGCTGATCACAAGAAATCTAGTTCGCAAGAACCGGCCCACCCACGTGACTGGTGTGTAGAAGGACTTCAGATGAATTGGGTGCAGTACCTAGTAAACTAGTTGGAACTGGACTGCAGGGAAGCACAAGACCAAGGATATGAGTTCTGACACAACCCGCCCCTCCCCGAGCAAGTTGCTTCCGCCAGGACCTTCAATTTCTCACGGGCCCGAAGAGTCAACACTCTTCAACTCCTTCGGGAGTCCACTACCCACAGTAGGCTCCTTCAGCTATCTTCTCTTCGGATATCGGGAATTCGGACTTCGTGGTCTCCCGGGATCTGCGAACACAACCACAAGAAATTCAAAAGCCCGAACCCCGATGGTCAACAGTCAACCCTTTCGGATATTGGGATATCGCGACTCGGGAGTTCGCGGTTCACGCGAACACAATTCACATACAATGCAAACCCCCGATCCCCAAACTCCGATGTGCTTCCACCTGTCCTCCACTAACGACCATGGTCCCACATGCCACGTCACTTCCCGCACTCGTGCGATCGGGGATCGCGAGATCGCAGTTTCAGTGATCGCAAAACTCTTGCATCACAAAACCCCGAACTTTGATTCTCCGATGCCACTTGTCAACACCACATGGTGAGGCCTAACGCCTTGACACCTGTCTCCCACTCTGTCTTGGGGACCCACCTGTCAACACGTCCTCTTCGGGATTTCGCGGATCGCGAATCCGTGATGCAAGTTTTCCTGGTGTCGAAAACCCCGAAATACCGAACCCCGATATCCGGGATCTGATGCCACGCGTCCCTCCGCAGATCGACGGTTCCCGTTACTTCGGGAATTCGCAACTCGCGACTTCCCGGGGCATAAATCTCTTGTATCACAAAACCCCGAACGCCGAAATCCCGAAACTCTGGATTCGTGCCACCTGTCCAGCTATGATCGACGACTCTGGTCGATTCGGAAAATCG
>ML790450.1:263581-288600 GCA_009831015.1 Picea engelmannii | reverse complement strand
CGAACCTGATACGCAATCACATATGCGGCATATAACAGATAAGCATAAAAAGAAGCAAGTATGCAAAAGCATAATATCAACAACACAAAGAGACTAAACACGTCCATCGGATTGAATCAAAGCTCTTCCTATTAATTCAATAGTTGTACATGAAGGTTCTTCACAAGCTCTCTATTCTTCTCTTTCTTGCTCCTGTCTGAATGAGAATTCCCCTCTACAATCATCCAAGCGAGGGTGTCTATACTCCGTTTTCCCTCTCAAAAGGTAAACTGTCTAATCTACAGTTAACTACTCTATCTACTTGCATTAATTCTAAGTAAATGCCTCAGCTACCTAAGGACGAGAGCTTATCCGCTCAAGGTCCGTTACATATACAAAGTGCGCTTCATCACATTAAATATTAATGTTTGGCGCAACCATATTACAATGTTTCAAAATTTGAATGATGGCGCTTTCCAGCTGTTCCTTTTCCTCCTCGCGCTGGCTCGCTTGATTGAGTGAGTGATGCTCCTGCATCAAGTTCCACTTCAGCCGGCTTCTCATATTGATCACATTCATTACATGGGAGATGCTGGAAGGTGCGACCTTCCCGGACATTGATCCCTTTGAACCATTGGCCATGAAGTTCAGTACCCTGTGGTACTCGAACGATATGAAAAAGAAATGGAAGTCAAATGCCATCTTCCACACTTACTATAACCAGTTGAAAGTAGCCATCCAGTCTGAGCCTCGTATGACCTCGAATACCCTCCATAGGTTTTGTTCCCTAATGAAGTTTAGCGCATACCACCACTTCATTTATATAACAACACATAAGCATTAGTTGTAGTCCTATTACAAGCTTATAGAGGAAGATTTAGAGGAAAACACCAAGGAATGGTCGATGGACCTCCTTATCCCAACCAACCCTGTGGAGTTGTACGATGTAGACAATCTGAAAGCTACATAGGATACACTCGGACCTAGTAAAACAAGGAAGCCTGAAGAAGTTTAGGATATAGACAAAACATCCATGAAGACTACATCTATGTGACCAGAGAAAGGAGGTGCTAGCGAATAGATCGACAAGGAAACATCGCATAAGGGCAAGGAGGACCACTCAAAGAAAAGAAAGGTGTCCCCCCAGAATCCTTCATCCAAAAGGAAAATGAAAGAAACCAAGACCGAGTTCGAGACTGCCCTCACCCCAGATGACTTTAACTTCATCATAACTACATTGAATGACACTTCTCTAGAGATTGCAGAGAAGCAAGAAGCCAGGCAGGAGTTGATGTATAGTCGGATCGAGATAGAGCTCCAAGGAGTGCAGCAGGCACTTCAGTCAAGGTGCACAGTCTCCATTACGCCCATGTCAGTCGAAACACCAGAAGAAGGAGATGATCCAGCTCAACTCCACCAAATCGTGGATTCAGTTGAGGATCGACTTCGAAAAGCACAATATGAAGCAGAGAAAGCCATCTAGGCTTTGACACAAGTATAGGGAGTACTTGTAGAACATCACAGTGCTGCAGAATAAGAAAAGAGTGCTCTCCAAGAAAAATGGAATGATGAGAAAGCACAACTACAACAAGGAAATGAAAAATTGTTGGTAGAGAAAATGGAGGTAAAGGAAGCGATCAACATATCACTTCACTCTATGACTTTCATTGAGGTACAGACCAAAGAAATAATACCACAATAGGTGGCCTAGCTTGAAGACATGATGCAGAAGCTACAACAACGCATCATAGATCTAGAGCTCCACGCTGTACCCAAAACTCCACAGGAGGTAAGAGACCTAAGTGAAGCAACTACCCGCAGTGTAGTTGGCAGATTAAAATATCTTGCCTTGGAATGCAAGTATCTGAGTTACCAGAGTGCCCAGACTTATGAGAACCTCATGGAGAATCCAAAGTTACAGGCATTGGATTCACAACTTGAAGAAGAAAAGAAGCACGCCGATACATTACAGGCGTAGCTAAAGGCCTTGTCACCAGTGGAAAGAATGAAGTGGTCTCAAGAACAATGCACTGCCCAACAACATATCCATATGATTCAGAGTAAAGTAATGGAAGTCACTCGACAACTTCAACTAGTGCAATAAAAGGCATGCCAACTGTACAATGAAGTTGAAAGCTAAGGAGCCGAACTGGAATAGATCATCATCACCACAAAGCAACGCTTAGAAGGGCCAGTGAACGATGCAGTAATCCAGGAGTTCACTGAGAAAGAGGCCATAGCACTGTAGCAGGTTGAAGAAGCTCAAGCCAAGATCAAAGCATTTAAGGCAGAATTGATCAGACCAGAGTGACTCGAGACGAGTCACAGGTGAGTATTGGGGGCCTTTTGGCCCTTGACCAAGTTTTGGGAGTTTCTTGGTCATATTGACCTATTTAGGGACTTTGACAGCTATCGAAGGAGGAGCGCAAGATGAAGTGGATATCACGGGATCTCAGTGCACTTTTGTGTCTATTTTGGGTTATTGGGAATATGTAACGGGATTGGGATATTGGCCCATGGGTTTTACCCATGCTTAGGCCTATTTTGTATGTATAAATAGTAAGCTAGTGAGCTAGAGGATAGATTGACATCTATGTGATGTATGCTAAGTGAAAGTAAGGTCTGTAAGTGCTTTGTGCCTATATGAGACTTTCAGGGCTAAGTGCAAGTCATTGTAGGAAGTTGGAAAAGGCTTTGTGTTGTAATGCAAGGAAGAAGGATCTAGCGAGATGCACAAATATTATATCCTATGCGCAGTAGGGTTTTGATGGCTCTGTTCTTGTAACTGATTGAAGACGCTAATAAAGAAGAAGAATTGGTGGATGTAGCCCTAGGGTGGGGTTGAACCACATAAATATTGTGTTGTGTTGCTTTGTGCTTGTCTCAATGTGTTTATGTTCCCATTTTTCTAACTTCTATGAGATGATTGAATAGATATGCTTATGATCAAAGTGATAATGATATGTAGGATGTTAGATCTGATACACATGAATAGGCTTAGTGCCTGATATGTTAGATCTAAGTGAATGTTGTGATGCTCTGTGCTATCTTTGAAGCATAATAAGGGTTGAATATTAACGAATGATCTATGATAAGTACTCTGTAAGCGATATAATCATAGATCTGTGTCCCAGCTAAGGTTTCAAACACCTAAGTCTTGCAACCACTCCTGCCTCTACCTCGGGTGAGAATTCATCTGCTTCGCAGGTGTTGCCGAAAGGGCCGATAGTTAGGGATTTTTTGGTGCACTCTCTAGCATTGAACCCTGGGTCTGCCCCTGTGCCAACATGATGAGTGTACTATAAGTCAAAATGAATACAAAATAAATTATTTAAATAATAAAATTAATGGAGAAATCCCTAAAATAAAGAAAGCGGTTTAAGATATTTTAGAGAGTAAATAATAAAGTGAAGTGATGAGTTTACTATAAGTCAAAGTGGATATAAAACAAATTATTTAAATAATAAAGTTAATGGAGAAATTACTAAGTGCACAAGTGGTTAGAAGTTGGTTAACCCCAAAATAAGGAAAGTGGGTTAAGATGGTTAAAAGGTAACCCCTTGAGGAAGCTACATGAAAGTATAAATAAGAGGCAAGGCTCTCTTATTTTAATCACACTTGAATATCATTGAATATCTATTTTTGTGAAAGGTTATTTGGGCAGGTATTATTGATAGAGAAAAATTGCAGCAGGAAAAGTGTGGCACAAAAACTGTGACAAAAAAAGTGCGGATGGAAAAAGTGCGATAGAAAAATCGCGACAAAAAAAGTGCAGCAGAAAAATCGCGGTAGAAAAATTGAGACAAAAAAGTTGCGACAAAAAAATCACGGCAGAAAAATCACGATAGAAAAATCACGAAAGAAAAAGTGCGGCAAAAAAATCTCGGCAACAACATGGTTGGGATCTATTTATGAGAGATATGACACATCTTGTTTGAGGTATGTTTTGTGAGCTATGGTTTAGCTCTTGACATGGTATTGTATGTTGAATATTGCTGCATATATCAGATTTGTTGAGGGATACAATTGGTGTTTTGTTGTTGGTATTTGACATATGGGTATTGGTCTTTTGGTTGTGATGTGTTGCTGAAGTTGTTGGTTTAGGATACATAACAACGAGGTTGTGGCACATGGTTTGATGTAAGGGTTTATGGTATTTGTTTTATGGATAGAGTGATGAATTTTCGATGGTTATATTGGTGTATGTCTTTGGTATATGGTTGAGGTACATGTTGGGTACATGGTTGAGACAAGTAGTTGATGAGTTGGCACATACATGAGGTGTATAGTTGATGATGTTGGTACATCTTGATGAGTCATAGTTGATGTGTAGTTGATGCATGGTACATGTTAGTTCAGGTTATTGTTATAGGTTGTTTGGTGCAGGTTGTTTGGTACAGTTTGTTACAGGTTATTGGTACAGGATGACAATGGCAGTGGTTGATTCAGTGACAGTGACAAGTTGTCTACATTTTGCATTTATATTTTAGGGCAGTTGGACATGGTAAGGATAGGTGGTTGTATCCACATTCCTAATGTATTTGGAGAACTCAGGGGGTTGTAGCCTCCTTCTGGTTGTAGATAGAGAATTAGGGAGTTGGAGCTTCCCTTAGGTTGTAGCCCGAGAAACTAGGGGGTTGAATCCTCCTTCTAGTTGCAGCTGGAAAACAAAGGAAGTTGGTGCTTCCAATGAATGTAATTCTTCAAGACATATAAGAAAAAGAATTCCGTGGTTTTCTCCCTCTTTGGGTTTCCACGTAAAACACTGGTGTACTGTGTATGTGTATGATTGTTCATGTGTTCATTTCATATTTACTCTGCATTTATTGTATGATAATGATACATTGATATAACACTTGGATTATATGGTTAAAAAGGATTAAATTTCTCTATTACTGATTCACCCCCCTCTCAGTAATCCAACACTATTCAAATAATTCCTGGGATTTTTCCTCCTAACAATAGGCCGTACATATACCCTTATGCCCAGAAGAGTGAAATTGGGTGTATGGTTGATGAAATGTTAGAGGCTGGCATTATTAGACCTAGCCAAAGTTCTTACTCTGCACTGGTGGTAATGGTACTCAAGAAACATGGCTCATGGCTTATGTGTCCACATTATAGAGAGCTCAACAAGATCACTATTAAATATAAGTTTCCCATTCTTGTCATTGATGAATTGTTAGATGAACCACATGTAGCAATCTATTTCACAAAGTTGGATCTCCACTTAGGGTATCATAAGATTAGAATGAAGGAAGAAGATATCCCCAAAAAAACATTCTGAACTCATGAAGGCCATTATGACTTCTGGTCATGCCTTTTGGCCTTACAAATGCACTTTCCACATTCCAAGGGTTGATTAATTCCATTTTCAAGCCCTTCCTTCGGAAATTTGTGTTAGTATTTTTTGATGATATGCTAATCTATAGCAAGTCTTGGGAGGATCACGTGTGACATGTTGACAAGGTGATACAACTACTAAAGGAGCAAAAACTATATGCCAAACCATCCAAATGTTTCTTTGGGGTGAAGGAGGTAGAGTATTTGGGTCATTTTGTATCTCATGAAGGTGTCAAGGTAGACCCTAACAAGATTAAGGCCATGATGGACTGGACAATTCCCAAAACATTGAAGAATCTTAGAGGATTTTTGGGTTTGACAGGTTACTACTATAAGTTTGTTCGACACTATGGAAGAATAGAAACACCTTTAATGACACTAACTAAGAAGGATGCAGTTTCATGGACTTGAGAGGCAACTAAATCTTTTGAACAAATTAAAGAAGTGATGTGAAAAGCTCTTGTTTTGACCACTCCAGACTTCACAAAAACCTTTATTGTGGAATGTGATGCCTCGTGAAATGGAATTGGTGTTGTCCTAATGCAAGAAGGAATACCCCTAGCTTTTGAAAGTTGGCCACTCAAGGGAAATGACTTACACAAACCCATTTATGAGAAGGAAATGATGAAAATACAACATGAATTAAAGAAATGACACCCTTACCTAATAGGTAGGAACTTCAAGGTAAAAACAGATCATGATAGTAGTAAATACTTCTTGGAACAAAGACTATCTTCAAAAGAACAACAAAAATGGGTGACTAAGATATTGGGTTATGATTTTGAAATTGTCTATAAAAAAAGGAAGCAAAATGTTGTGGCAGATGCACTCTCAAGAAAGGATGAAGATGTTTAGGCTTTTCTCTGTGTTATCTCGATCATCCACCCCGGTTGGATAATAGAAGAAAGGGATGAATGGAAGAATGAAGAAAACGTGTGGACTCTCATTCAAAGGTTGCAGTAGGATTCTGGTGCATCAGATGCATTTACATGGAAAAATAATTCACTATGGTACAAAGATCACTTATATTTATGTAAGAACTCCCAACTCAAACAAAAGGTATTATTGTAATTTCACACCTCTCCGATAAGTCACTTGGGATTTTTGAAAACCTAACATAGGGTCAAGAAAGAATTTTTTTGGGATGACCTTAAAACTGATGTTCAAAGGTTTGTGGCAGAATGTTTGGTTTTCCAAAAAAATAAGGTGGAAACAATTAATACCCCTGGTCTTTTACAACCATTAGCCATCCCAAGTCAATGTTGGGAGGAGGTTTCCATGGATTTCATCATAGGGTTACCGAAGTATGAAGGAAAGAGTGTCATCATGGTGATTGTTGATAGACTGACCAAGTACGCACACTTTTGTGCACTCTCTCATCCCTTCAAAGACAGTACAATTGCCACCAAATTCATGGAGACAGTTCAAAAGCTACATGGAAGCCCAAAGATTATTGTAAGTGACAAAGATCCCATCTTCACTAGACATTTTTGGACATAATTATTTTCTTGTTTGGGTACTCAATTGGATCATAGCTCATCCTATCATCCTCAATCTAATGCAAAAAACAAGATAGTGAACAAATTTCTGGAAGGCTACCTTCGTTTCTTTGTGTCTGATAAACAAACATAATGGTTCAAATGGTTACCCTTGGCAGAATGGTGGTATAACACTTCCTTTCATACTACAACAAAAATGACACCATTTATGGCACTCTATGGATACCAACCTCCTTCCATCACTTCTTCTCTAAAATAACAATCTAAGGTTCAAGTAGTGGAAGATCACATCGAGCATCAACAACAAGTTCTCCAAATCTTAAAGGACAACCTGACTATGGCACAAAATCACATGAAACAACAAGCAAATCAACATTGTAGTGAAAGAATTTTTGAAGTAGGGGATTGGGTGTTTTTATGACTACAACCATACAAATAGATGTCCCTCAAGCAATCCAAGAAGGATAATAAATTATCACCAAAGTACTATGGCCTTTATAAGGTGTTGCAAAAGATTGGTACTATGGCATACAAATTGGAGTTTCCTTCATCTTCATGAGCACACCAAGTTTTCCATGTTTCATGCTTAAATAAGGTTATAGGTGACAAGATACCAGTTAAAAATATATTTCTAGAACTTGACGAGGAAGGAAAAATCATATTGGATCCTGAAGCCATCATTGACACAAGAATTCACCAACTGAGGAATATATCCATTTCAGAGTATCTCATTAAATGGAGGAAACTACCAGATGAAGATTCCACTTGGGAAGATGAATCTTTTATATAGAAGCATCCAAAGTTACTCAAGCATTGCAGGAAACACTTGTCTCAAGGGGAGGGACATGCTAAGCCCTGAATAGTGGCACATTACCCCTTAATTGGGGCATATTACATTAGTAATGTTATTTTATTTATGTTGGCTTGGGTCCATTAGTTGTAACTGTACCTCCTAGTCTCCTATATATACCAAGGAGACATTTTCATTTGGAATAATCTTGTATTTGGACATTTATGTGGTGTATAAGGAGGTTTCCCCCTTGAAGAGGCTTATTATTTGAAATTATCTCTTTTTCAAGGCGTTGAGTACTTATTCTAAGGTTTTTCTATGCTATATTGATATTTGGTTCTTAACATGTAACCACAATCCCGATCAATCCATCTCTAGAGAGGGATACTATATGTAGATGATGTCTCATATTCATCCTCATTAACATGATCATTTCTTCCTTAAGACCAAGAATATATGAGAGATCCCAAGAAGACCTTATGATTTCCTTGAGAATAAGGGATGAGGTAAGGAACATGCTCAGGTCTAGAGAAAAGAAAAAATGACTTCATTTGTGAATCCCTGCAAAAATCCTCAACGTGAAAATACATCCTCTTTGTAAAGTGATGCTATGATTTTTTTGAGATGGCCAGGTCTTAGTATTCTTCCAAAATTGAGGATGAAGGTGGTTGAGAGTCCTCATGCAACAAGTCTACATCAAAAATATATGCATAACAAGTCTCAACGGATGATTGAAAATCATCCTAAAAATTTAGCGACCAATGATCCTCGAATAAATTCGTAATCATGTCATCATCAGGCTGCCAAACATATGAAACATAGTTACCAACTTAATTAGAAATATGACCTCAAAATGAGAACTCTATCCCTTAAAACCCATATTTTTTCATAAAAAACATGAAAAATCAACCCCAAAATCAAAAAGTGGTGCTACCGGTTGTTGAAGAAAAGATATGAAATAATCTTACTCAATCATTTTCAAATATTTCTTGGCTAAGGAAAGATAGACGAGAATATCACCCTATGTTTATAGCCTCAAAATTTGCTTCATAAGCCACAAGTATTAGTTACAAGGGCTTAGGCTGGTTTTTAAAAAAGAGAATATTATCGGAAGAACCATAATATTCTCAATTTCTTGTCGACGTTTCAAATCCACAATAGGATCCATCTTCAGGACATAAAATCCTAAGGAAAATTACAAGAGAAGAACCCTAATAAATAATAAAGTGGAGCGGAGGAAACTTAAAGTTGGCTATGTGAAACCATAGGATTTAATAATTTTTTTAATAATAAGCATTTAATATTTTTTTTTATTAATATATTAAGTGGTAAGTTATGAGGAGAGGTAAGAGGAAAGAGGAAGGTAAGGTGAAATATTTTTATACTGTGGTTCTTCTGATAATTTCTGAAAAACAAAACTCTTACCATAGAAATCTAAATTATCAAAAGAGAAGATTGTTGTAAAATTCAACTTTTTTATATAATTTTCTGAATATAACAGATGCAAAAGTAAATGTGGAGAAAAAAAATAAAAAATACCAAGTCACATATTAACACAGATGAGACAAAATAACAATTGCTTATTTCATTCGAAGAAATCAAAATAATCGTTCTCTTTACAAAAATACTAGAGGGAGTCTGGACCAAAGTCAAACTTAGATGTCCCCGATGAAAACCATACAAAAAGACTTCTGACAGAAAGTAAAAAACCGAAATTTAAAATATGGATCAGCTTACCATAGATTGTTGCCCACTCGACTCTGCACAATATCCTTTATCATTCATGAAATTTAATTCATAAACATACAAGTCTACACAAACTATCAAAGATAGATCAACACCTATGAAAACAAGTGTCTAAATGATGTAATTCAGCTTTGAATCTTGTTGTATACAATAGGACCCTACTGTGATAAAAGAGAATTAGAATTTTAATGAATTGAATAATGAATGAAAACTGAACTATCTCAACAAAACTCAAGAGAAAACCTTAGTACGCTTTCTCCTCCTCATTTTTCTTTTATGCATCCCAAATTAGTGGAAGTAGTTCAACTACTTCTTTCAGTTAAGTTATCTAAAAATCAACTAACTTTTAGTTAGGGGAAGAATTAATATAATAATAATAAGGGTATTTTAATAAATAATAACTAGTAGGTGGGACCCCTTGTGATTCCCTTTAGTTCCTTAACAAAAATAAACATAACTAGTCAATCAATTAAACACATCCCTCCTTGTGGCTCCCATAATCATTCTCATAATTAAAAAATTAAATATCAATGATATTTTAAACCGTATCCAAACATACAATATCCAAAATATCCTAAAATAGTATGTTGTCCAAAAAATTCAACAGTCAACTATTCTCAACAAATCAATAATAAATATACTCAAAAACCATATTTGCCACTTTGGGAGGAAATTTTCCCTTTGTTGTTGTTGTCTCCCTTTGATTTTCCTGAATTAGCCTTAGGCTGTGTGGAGCCTTGAGGCTTGATCTCACTGATGACATGAGAAA
This sequence comes from Picea engelmannii, assembly GCA_009831015.1. Taxonomy (NCBI): domain Eukaryota; kingdom Viridiplantae; phylum Streptophyta; class Pinopsida; order Pinales; family Pinaceae; genus Picea; species Picea engelmannii. Next base: position 278,474 of record ML790450.1, on the reverse strand, counting down.
AATCATCTCTCAAGTGCATGCAGGATGAAATAGATTTGGCTGAATCACTTGAGGGAGAGGAGGGGTCAACAACAAATTTTTCTTTGTCATGCATGTGGTGGGATTTAGTTTTGAGTATTTCGCTTGCATGGGAGGACTGTACATGTGAGTGTGCATGGGAAACTTAGACATTTGGGTTAACTAGTGGAGGAGGAGTAGGTAGAGACAAATTGGGCCAGCTAGGATGTTGGGAGACTGTTGGGTAAACAATATCCTACCATTCGTCATTCTCAGGGACTTCAGGTTGCAATGAAACATGAGGGGGGATAGGGATACCGGGGACATGCTGGGGTTGGAAGGGAGGTCTTTATGGCCTAGGTTGGACTACCCCTTTTCCAATCCAATTGAAAAATCCATCTTGGAAGAGATGGTTTAACTCTTGTGGATTTGCATCAAAATGTATCGAGAATCTTGGCCTTCTAGGCCCTCTGTTTCAATTCCCTCTGCCCCTATTATTTCAGCCATGGATTACTCTGCTAAAGAATCTCATCCTGTATGAAGCATTTATTAGCAACTAGCTTCTTAAACAAACCATACATGCCATCTCTTAATATGAAACAAAGTTTGGCTCAACAATCACATCAGACCCAAGCAATCCAATCCATAAAATTCATTTAATAATTGTCAATGAGCAGGGAATGAATAAGGGTTCTGGGATATCTAAGGGGGTTATATTGAGTGGAAAAGTGATAAAATGAAAAGGAGTAACAACATGATTACTGCTCAACAATTCATCAAACAATTGACTGTGAAAAAATAACAAAATCATATCAACTGTGATCCATCTCTGTGTTATTTCTTAATCATTGTAATACAAAGTTTTTTAATTTAATTTTAAGAACAGGGTGTGCAAAATGAATCTGGGACTGTGAGGGGATTTGTATTGAGTAAAAAAGTGAGAAAATGATAGGGGATTTAATGGATATTGTTCATAAAACAAATTAAATAATAAACAATCATGACTCTGTATTAAAATCAATCCACAAAGCACCAACATTCACTATTTCTCAACTGTATACAAAACTTCCTGTTATTTCAATAATTAAATTTCCCATAATTCTTTAATTCATAACAGTCTGTGCCATCATAATTAAAAAAAAACCTTTCTATTCAAAAGTCTTGTTTAACAAAACATTGATCCCCTTTTTTTTTTTAAATAATAATCAAAACCTGCACAACAATATACTTGACATCTATCCCTGATAATCCATAATGCACCATGATAACAATCAACATACATTGTTTACCAATCAAAAATCGAGCCCAATTAAAACATACACAAGTCTCTTTTCAAAATGTGAACATACTTCAAAATATGTCCGATTGCACACAAGTCTTCATCATATCAATCGACAAAATATTGTAATGAATCAACAGTCAACCAAAACATAAACCCCTAGCCTTCTCTCTATGGGTATAACTTCCTTTAAAAAAATTGGTAGTTTGTATGATGATTCCAATATAACCAATCATATATGACCGAAAATAAATCGGTTGACACATAGACATCATTTTTAACTTGCCAGAACCCTGATAGGGCTTAGTAAAATTCACGCAGGTGTTTCCATATGCAATCAAGACCACATTGGTTAAAAAATAGTGAGTGAAACCAAATGAATAGGAAGACAATCCTAGAATATCAGTGTAAATTTTTTGAACCTTCACAGAGTAGATCTAGCTAAACAATAATACACACATTTGCAAAGAGAATTGGAGAAAGAATGAAAGAATTATCATTAATTGTTTCCACACTCAAAGAGTGAATAATTTACAATATATATATAGGATACATGAGTAACTAATGAGACATAATGGTGGTATAGAGTGATATGGACACATGCCAGCAGTTACGGGATTGAACTTCCTCCTAGTCTAGTCTCTCAGGCAGTTACAAGAGTGAACTGCCACCTAGCTGAGTTAACTAGTCAACTAGTCTTCAGTTAACTGATTGAACAAAGAGTAGTGAGGAGTTAACTCGGGGAATCAAGGCTAATGCATCAGTTTGGTGATGATCCCAAGGCAAGGTCAGATTATCATGGTGATGATCCCAATGTTGCATGGTGATAAAACCAATGCAACATCTAAACTGAACTCAACTAGTTAAACTGAAGTGTCAACTGGAAGAGAATATTCTCCAGGTGGAATATTCTTTCCTAAAATATAGGAGACTGGATAATGACTAATTATGACTAATAAACAAGAAAAAACCTTAGGAAAAATAAATCCTAGGTGTGTGTGAAGTAACTTCAACACNCCCAAAACATCACTTTGGTGAAAATAAAGAATGGGTCCCGACAACAAGGCCATTTTAGGTACCCAAATAAAAAATATACACGAAAATAAATGAGAAAAGAGGGAAAACCTCATCGGACCCCCCCCCACAAATTACAATGCATGAAAACAAATAAAAATGAGAAGGAACAAAAAGAAATTGCTAAGCAACCGTGTTCTTCACTCCAAGAAGACCTCGCAACTGTGCAAGTTTGTGCTCGTTGAATATTTTGTTGAAGATGTAGATGTTTGCATGGATTTTATGAATTAGAATGATCATTTATATGTCCACACATTTCCACTTTCTCTTGTTATAATGAAGAATATCCAAATAAAGTTTGGATGAAACTTTGAAAACCGTGTGGCCGTATCCGGAAAAATGCTGAAATTTTGTTGATTTTAAAACAATCATAACTTCATTTCCTGGACTCCGTTTCAAATGATATTTGTTTGAAATTGGATATTTTCCTGAGAGGAATTCAAATATCCAATTTGTTTCTGCAAAATTTGTTCAAAAAAATATCAAAATTGAGTCTGATGTGCACGGCTCCCTTGTTGTCTCCTGAGATGCATGCACAGTGCATGCAAAAGTGTCTGAATGTGACTCCTGAATTGCATGTCATATATCTTCCACATGAAATTCAGAAAACAAATCTGAAATGGAGTAGACATCATCTTCAATTAATGAAATACAAATTTATGTAAAAACTTTTGTAGAAGACTCTTTATAATAAGAAGCTTGATCTTCTGCTGGCTTCTCTTCTGGTTCTATCTGTTCAACCTCCTGCATGCAATCTTCACAATATTCTTTATTCCCAAATAGAACCTCCAATCTGGTCCATAATTCATTTGGAGTGAATTCTTGTGTGACATCACATACTTGGTGGAGAATTTTTGGAGAAATAGACAAGCAGATAAATCCTATGGCCATATCTTATCTATTGAGAAAGTCATTTTTCTCATCGGTGAAATTAGGATCTACTTATGTTTCCATGGTTATTTGGTATAAGCCTCTACTTCTGAGAAAAAGTATAATCTCTGGCTTCCACTCTAAATAGTTATGAGGCGTGACAAGTATTATCAGTGAGTAAAACATAAATTCCATCTTTTCCGCGTTCTTCAATCTTCAGTACCTGCAAAAATAATTTGGTGTAGCTTTTTCTTAGCAGTCCATCGGCTCTGATACCATGTAAATGTGTTGAAACTACACATAATAGATATAGCTAAACAATAATACACACATTTGCAGAGAGAATTGGAGAAAGAAGAAGAAGGAGAGAAAGAATGAAAGAATTATCATTAATCGTTTCCACACTCAAAGAGTGAATAATTTACAATAGATATAGGATACATGAGTAACTAATGAGCCATAATGGTGGTTTAGAGTGATATGGACACACACCAACAGTTCTGGGAGTGAACTTCCACCTAGTCTAGTCTCTTAGGCAATTACGAGAGTGAACTGCCACCTAGCTGAGTTAACTAGTCAACTAGTCTTCAGTTAACTATCTGAACATAGAGTAGTGAGGAGTTAACTCAGGGAATCAAGGATAATGCGTCAGTTTGGTGATGATCCCAAGGCAAGGTCAAATTATCATGGTGATAAAACCAATGCAACATCTAAACTCAACTCAACTAGTCAAACTGAAGTGTCAACTAAAAGAGAATATTCTCCAGGTGGAATATTCTCTCCTAAAATATAGGAGATTGGATAATGACTAATTATGACTAATAAAAAAGGAAAAACCTTAGGAAAAATAAATCCTAGGTGTGTGTGAATTAACTTCAACAATCGACAACTTCTCATTTCCATTTTTTATTTGTTCAAACAACTTTCTCATAGAAGGACCAGAAAGAGACTTGAGGAGAGAGCATGTGTCTTAAATACCTCGATAACCATTTAAATAACAACCATTCTTGACAATCCCAGAAGGTGCCCGAGGAGAAAAAATATAGTTAGAGTCCAAATCGGGCTTTGTCAAAATCAAATGTAGGGAGAAACAAGAGGATGTTCATTTTTAACAAAAACATAGAGAGCTATGGGTCTTCCGAGACTTATATCAACCACAAGAGAAAATACATTTCAAACAAGACGCAACAAGGAACCAACAATATTTACTTATTACTCCAAGTCTCGACAACTGAAACAATAGTTAACACCCGAGGCTAGCAAAGACAGTAAGAGTAAAAATAACCCAGTATACATAGGTGCATCTAAACTTGTAGAGAAGCGTCGAGGGTTAACTTAACAGTGGCAGTTATTAAAAAAAAATAGAGATATAACATCCCTATCCAACCCTTAAGAGCCGAACAAATTGACAACAACAACAATGAGGACACACACATCCTTTTGACAGAACGCCAAGATACACCTTGTATCAATCCAATACCCACATAGGACCGTGTTAATATTCAGGGCCGAAAAACACTGGATCTTTGGGATACTTTAGTGAAAAGACAGTAAGAATGGGTGACCAACCACAAATCGGGGTTTGAAGAAAAGAGCACAATGACTATTGAGAACTTCTCTGAGACTGGGTGAGGGTTACCACAATGACTGAGAGGAAATGAGTTAACAGACAATGATACACAGAAAAAAAAATTCTCAATCATCAACCCATATCCATTTCGCGCCACCATTATTATTACCACAGAGACTCATCATAAAATTCATATTGACCAAGAAACCACCAATGCGTAACTTAATAACACCCATTGCTTTGATTATAATTTCCAAAAAATTATAGTCATCATAGAGATCCATAACACACATCTACAAAGTCAAAATTTTCTAGAACACACAAAATCCAGGCAACACTGAGCCATCATTTGGTTCATACAACAGAGAATCATCATGGATGGAGAGAAAAATAATCATACCTATGGGAAAAATGTTTAAATGGCTAGTTGGTCGAGCCTTCCTTCTTCCAAGAGCCTTAAAATGTGGAGCTTCACAACCAACATAGTGAAATTGAAACAATGGAGCAATGCTAGGGCGACGAGCGATAGGGAAAGTATGGAGTGACGTGCAGTAAATGCACGTTGCTTCCATCACCTAGCCCCATTCAATTCGAATTACTAGACAACAAAATTAACATAAAATTCACCAATAATCAAACCATATAACCAATGCATATTCAATGCCAATCCATCGTGAGATCTGAGATGATATCCATTGCACAACGTGCCACACAATACAATTTACACGTTAACCCTTGCCATAACTCCAAGAAATAATACATATTAAAAATGCTATATGCGCCTCCATTCAAATCTAATGAAATTCACATAGTCCATTATCCAATCAAATAACATAATCATTAGGAATAACACTAATATCCCTTAACTTTTCCATTCGAACTTGCATATAGTATTTTATTATAGCTCAAATATATAACTTCTTTCCCTTTGTTACACTTTAGGATCTTTTCATAGGTTTTGATCATGCTACCATTAAAATATACCTTCCATATATGTGGTTAGGTAATCGATCATAAGAATTAGTAACATAGCAATTGTAAATATCACGCTTCTCATAACCATAAAACTATTCTATGTTGAAAAAATCATTCTATAAAAATGCATCATCCACTTATTATCACGTCAAATGAAACCAAGATTGCATCGTAAAAAATGTAGGACTATGTAGGAAGCATAAAAAACAACAACAAACATGTGTAATATGTCTATCCTTTCACCTCTAGTCTACAAGGGGGTCCCACCTACTAGTATTATATTATTAGCATAGTTAAATAATAACGATTTTAGCAATATTTTGCGGCGGAATTCATCGTTACAATTTTAATCGTCAACAAACTGGTGACTCCATAGGGAAATATGTTTTCAACGGATTAAGAACTTATAATGTTTGGTTTCATAGACCAAGTAACATCAGATCAAGAAGATATAAATCAGAATGATTATGCAATAGGGGGAAGTGAGAAGATTTAATGGAAAAATGACCGAGAATTTGGGAATAACTCATGGAAAGTTTTAAGTATGAGGGGGTTTATCCCTATAAGAATAATTATTCAACTAAAAATTGTTCTTGACTTCAAGGAGAGTTTTTTTTTGAACTTGCTCTTTTGAATCTCGAAATGGATGAAGAAAACGAAAGCAAAAGAGGGATAAAACCAACTATCTCATAAAACAACAGTGGAAGCAGATAACCATTTCAATGATGCCTTCAAGGGGAACATCATGACAACTGTGTAATCTTGATTGTTATTGATGAACAATAACCTGCAGAAGTGTCGTTGTGGAAAAACTGATCTAACATTTTATTTTGACAAGAAATGAAGTCAAAAAGAACAAAAAGCAAGAACTTCCATAGCAGAAATGAAACAACAAAATTGCAATAAGCAGAAATGAAATGACAAAAAATTAAATAGCAAAAATGGAAAACTAGAAATGTAAAAGAAGAAATGGAAAACTACTAATAATACAAAAACATTCCAAACAACATTAAAATCTTCAAGTTGGTTCCACGTAATGTTTTAAGTGGGAACCGTTAGTGCTGTAGGGAAACAATCTCTCCTGTAAGTCCTTTAGAATGTAAAAATTTGTGCCCAGGACAAAAGTGATCTTAAAAGGACCCAACCATAATTTTTGAAACTTTGAATGCCTTCCTCTATCAGCATGAGCTGAATCCCACACCAATACCTTCTCATTGACTTTAAATTTGACATCTTTGACACTCTTGTTGAAATATTTTTTAATAGTCTGTTGTCTTCTCTTTATATTATCCAAGGCAAACATCCTTTTCTCCTCTAAAGCCAAAAGTGCATTCATTCTTTTAGAAACATCAGAAGAATTTAATTCTTCGACCTGTAGCATTAACCTTAAGGAGGAAAGTTCCATCTCAATAATGAGAATGGATTCTTGACCATAAACAAGTTGGAAAGGAGTGCAACTAGTGCTCACTTTGGTGGTAGTTCGATCTGCCCAAAGGGCGTAACTGAGGAGAGTGTGCCATTGAAGAGGCTTATCTTCAATGAGCCTTTTGATAATTCTTACCAGATTCTTATTGGTAGACTCAACCTGCCCATTTCCTTGAGGATAATAAGCTGATGAGGTAAAATGTTTAACCCCCAACTTAGCTAAAAATTGGGCCAACTTAACAGAAATAAAAGCAAAACCATTGTCTGTAATAATTTCCAAAGGAAGACCAAATATGGAAAAAATATTATTTTCAAGGAAATAAATCACCTGCTCATCCTGCAAATGTTTAAGCGGGACAACTTCATCCCATTTTGTAAAATAGTCTGTGGCTATCAGGATAAAGACTTGTCTTGCTAAATACAGTGGATTAATAGGACCAATAAAATCCAAACCCGATTTTGAAAAAGGAAAGTCCGGGAGGACATGTTGTAAAGGCATGGCTGAAAGGCATTATTTCCTAGAAAAATTTTGGCACTTGTCACAAGATCTCGAAAAAACATAAGAATCATGAAATATTAAAGGCCAATAGTATCATTTTTTGATAATCTTAAAAGCAATGGTTTTAGCAGAAAAATGACCTCCTACATGAATAACATAATTTGAAGAACCATGAGTTTCTTGCAACAATTTTTGTGCTTCCTCATTGTTGACACAATGAATCAACATACCATCGACATATCTTCTAAACAAGAAGTCTCCTATAATGACGTATCTAGTAGATTCGAGACAAAGCCTTCTTCTTTGATGAGTGTCTAAGTTATCTGGACATCTTTGACTTTGCAAATAGTAAACCAAATTTTTATACCTAGGGTGTTTAGATACAAGAAGGATTGGATTATCAATGTAGAACAGTGCTGATAGAGAGCTATCATGTTCATCAATTTATTCACTAGTTTCAACATGCTGAGCTAAGTGAAGGGACAAGTCACGTCCCTTGATCATGTTATAAGTCACAATAGTTAAATCATACTCCTGGATCTTGGCAAGCCAATGTGCAAGCTTCCCTAAAATATAAGTCCGTGAGAGAAAAACTTTGACAGTGGGTAAATGGACTTTTACCAACGTGTGCTTACCTAAGATGAAGTGGCAAATTTTTTCAACAACTTTAACAAGAGTGGAAGCATGCTTTTAAATAAAAGAATATTTAAACTCATCATCAGACAAGCTTTGACTCATGTAAGCCACTGGTTTTTTGTTACCTTGGTCATCACATTGCATGAGGATAGCAAAACATTCTTACTCTGTGGCATGAGTATATATCATAAATTCTTTCTCAAAATCCGTTTTTGCCAAATCCAGTGCGGAACTTATTGTTTTCTTGATCCCTATGAAAGCATTTTCAACATCATCTGTCCAAGAAAAAGAATGATCTTTCTTAAGGAGATTATAAATTGGCTTGACCATTACAACAAAATCAGGAACAAACTTACAGACAAGGTTAATAACACCCATGAAATCTTGAACCTCCGTCTTGGAAGTAGGTGAAGATAGATTTAGGATAGTAACAATCCTTTTAGGATCAATGCTTATTCCTGAATCAGAGACATTGTGTCCAAGGATCTTTCCCTTGGTAATGCCAAAAGTAGAGTTAGAAGGATCTAGAGAAATGCCAAATTTCCTGCATCGCATGAGAACTCCTTTAAGATGATCAAAATGATCTGATTGATTTTTAGAATACACAGTTATGTCATCAAGATAGATTTGAATAATCTTACCGTTCGAATCATCAAAATATATTTGCATAGCTCTTTGAAAAGGGGTACCTGCATTATATAAGCCAAAAGGAATATGTTCATAAGAAAAAGTGCCCCAACGAGTAATGAAAATGGTTTTAAATTTATCTTCCCTTTTTACCTTGATTTGATTGTAACCAGACAAACCGTCAAGTAAGGAAATCATCTGTGACCCTACAAATTGCTGCAAAATCATTTCCATATTAGGAAGATGAAAGTGATCTTTTATACTAGCCCTATTCAATGCGCGAAGATCTACGCATAATCTGATTTGACCAGTTGTTTTTCGAATGGGAACCAAATTGGAAACCCACTCATAATACTTAACGAGGAAAATGATCCTAGCCTTCAAGGTTTTTTCCAACTCCTTTCGAATAGTTGCTTCTAGTGTAGGGTTAATGGGTCATTGTTTTTTCCTAACTAGTTTTATGCCCTCCTTGATAGGAATGTCATGTTGTATAAGATCAGGATCAAACCACGAATATCCTCATAAGACCAAGAAAAAACATCTTGAAACTCACCAAGCAGCTTAGCGAACTTCAATTTTTGTTCATCAGAACATTGGACACCTATTTTAACATTCTTCAGAGACTCGGGTGTTCCAATGTTCAAGATTATGGTTTCACCCAATTTCCTTTTTGAATCCTCTTATTTATGGTTTTATTTGTTTCCTACATCGCTTATTGAAAACAAACTTTCTATAGGAGTCAAGCCTTTAGGAATTTTGTTATCTTCCATCGATATAATTTCCTTAGGCTTATAAGGTTCATTTTGAATGAAAGCACAAATTCTCTCATCACTAGGAAATACCTGCCATGACTCTATGTTATCAGGGATGTGTGGACAATATAGAGATTGAAAGATACAATCAGGTCTTTGAGGCAGAAGTTGCTGAGTAGGAGAGGCTACAAAAACAACTAACCTGTTGGCTATTGAGTTCAACTCCCTTTTAACATGAGTGATGTTGAAAGATAGTAAGTTCGAGATAACTTCCCAAATAGTTTGGATATAATGTTTCATTAACTTGTTTCTAGGAGAGTATATCTTACGTACAAGGTTTACAAAAAGTTTGGAATCGCCAAAAACTGTAATGTGACCACAACCCAGATTATAGGCATTTTCAATGCCTAGCAGTAACACTTCAAATTCAATGACATTGTTTGTGAAAGAAAAATCTAACCTATAGGAAAAGTTATGAATCTTACCCACAAGAGAGTACAATATAATACCAGCTCTCTTTCCTTCATTGGAGCATGAACCATCAAAGTGCATATGCCACATCCCATCCTCTAAGTTGATTTGTTCCAAGGTAGTGTTGTCCTCATATAAAAATATGGAATACACTCCCAGGTCCTCCTCGATATAATTCACATTAGGCTGTGGGACGCTTTCTATGTAAGGTGAAATTCTCCCTTCTCTTAGGACTATGATTCTTTTACCATTCCGAGGAACGGATAAGTGTGTCCTGTCAAGTAAAAGGTATCCACCTGTCAAATATTTCCAATATCTTCCTAAGATGATCGAGTACTGGAATATCTATTACCTGAATATTAAGGCTTGTCCTTATTTCAGGATGCACACACAAAACCAAGGTCACGTCCTTGATTTCACCTATGGTCGTTTGTTGTAAACTATTATAAGAGAGAATTCTTCTGGAATTATCATTTGTACAAGACAAGCCTATCTCTTCTATAATAATTTTTGACATTACATTTGGGCTCGAACCGTTGTCAATGAGGCAACAATGAGGCAACAATGGGCAATCTTATCCATAATATTTACAGAAATATAAAATAGGGTTTTTTTTACAGGGTGTCTAAAGTTATGTACACCTACTTTTATCTATAGAGAGGTTGGATACAATGGACGTTTTTCCTTCCATGAAATGTTTTAGATGCTTCAATTGTTCAGGGATGGAAACCATGTCTAGGAGGGTAGAATATGCTTTGATGTTGGCCAACTGATTCAGAATGTTGCATTTGGAAGAGGGAAGAGGGGAGGTAGTTCCTTAACTGTCAGGAGCCTTAGGAACCTAGACAATAGTAGTTGGTGAAGATGATCTTGGGCTAGAAGAAGTGTAGGGAGGATCATATTTGCTTTTCAAAACATAGGATTTATTCCTAGTATTTATGATCATGACATCCTCTGGCTCTACAAATTCTAGGACGACAATAGTAGTTTCAGGTATTTGACCAAATATTTTATCTTTGGCACTCTTCTTTACCTCACATGTACTTTCCTCATGTTGTTCCTTGCAAAATTTACACCAACTACGAGGCATGATAGCTCTAGGATGAAAATTATTTTCATTTGGATTTCTAAAGGGAGGTGTGGAAGAAGATGAATCTCCAGGGGTAAGAGAGGGGACATTTCCTTTATGCTCATACACTATCATTCGATTATTCATGTCTTGTACAAGCTATAAGAGGGAAGACATGTCTATTTGTTTAACTGAGTCTCCCTCAGGAAGACCTGTTCTTTCCAGCTATTCTTCATACTCTAAACAAGCATGCAGAGCAGAACCAATTTTATCAATGGCCTTTTCCTCAATCCTATGCTGGTAGGGGGAAGGAAATGCATTACAATAATGCATGAAAGTGGCTTGGTTCTAAGAGAGAATGATTTCAGGAATTCAGTTGTACAATTTGGTGAAACGCAAGTTGAAGGACTTTATAGTCTCACCATCCTTATAAGCGATGTTATTGTACTCCCGTAACTGCTCGACTGGGATTTTGGATTTTCCATAGGTAGATTTGAGCCAATTGAATAACTCCTCTGAAGTAGAAAAAATATTAGGAGGGAGGTCAAAGAAATTGGCCACAACCTTCCCTTCAAGGGGATTCACAAATAAACACATAGAAGTGTCATTTTCATTGGCTCCTATGTTATGACAGGCATTTGAAAATGCCACCAAATATTCATTAGTAGTGATTGTGTTATTTCTAGAAAACTTAGGGAGATTCTCTTTGAATTTGGGAAGAGGATGAGTGGCAGGTGCTAAATTTAGTGGAGAGGACACATGCCATAGAGTAGTGGTAGAGTCTTCCTTAAATCGGAAGATATCATACTTTTTAATGACCTTGGCGGGGTTTGTAGTTGACTAGACTGGAATTTGATGGCTATAGAATCTACCAATCACTGACGAGGTTCAAGGATGAGATGAATAAGCACCTCCAGTGCCACCAGAACTGTCAAAACCTCCAATAGACACCATTTTGTAAATGAAAGGAAAGGGAGAGAAAGATGAATTGTTTGAATCAGGCAAAGTTCTCCTTAGAGTACTTTGTTGGGTTGATAAAATAATGTTTCTTCTTCCTATTTTAGCAATAGGATTAATCTCAGGTGACAAACCTCTTCTTCTCCCAGAGATACAAGGGTTTAAGGACATGAAAATAAGATCCAACTATAGGAAAAAGAAAGCTAAAGTTGTTTCCTAGGCTGTTTTTGCCTAGATTCCTAATGTTCTTGGACACTTATGTCTTGTTCAACTACTGCCCATGAGCGTTCAAGATCAACCCAGGTATTAGCGGTCTCTATGATGGTATTAAACAAGTTTAAAGAAATGTTGGTTTGATCTTTGAGACCGGGCTCAATATTAGGCTGCCTTAACAGGTACATCCACGAAGAAAAGAAACAGTCAAAGGAAAGATACCAAAAGTACAAATATATTCAATTATAATCAAGCATAAAAATCAGCTAGAGAGATATGGAAAATCTCCCCAGTATGGTCGCCAAAAATAAATTTTGAGGAAAATATATGAAATAATCTTACTCAAGCATTTTCAAATCTTGCTTGGCTAAGGAAAAATAGACGAGAATATCACCCTATGTTTATAGCCTCAAAATTTGCTTCCTAATCCACAAGTATTAGTTACAAGGGCTTAGGCTGGTTTTTGAAAAAGAGAAGATTGCTGTAAAATTCAACATTTTTATATAATTTTCTGAATATAATAGATGAAAAAGTAAATGTGGAGACAAAATAAAAAATACCAAGTCACATATTAACACAGATGAGATAGAATAAAAATCGCTTATTTCATTCCAAGAAATCAAAAGAATCGTTCTCTTTACAAAAATACCTGAGGGAGTTTGGACCAAATTCAAACTCATATGTCCCCGATGAAAACCATACAAAATGACTTCTGACGGAAAGTAAAAAACTGAACTTTAAAAGCTGGATCATCTTGCCACAGATTGCTTCCCACTCGACTCTGCACAATATCCTTTATCAGTCATGAAATTTAATTCATAAACAAACAAGTCTACATAGACTATCAAAGATAGATCAACACCTCTGAAAACAAGTGTTTGAATGATGTAATTCAACTTTGAATCATGTTGTCTACAATAGGACCATGCTTTCATAAAAAATAATTAGGATTTTATTGAATTGAAGAATGAATGAAAACTGAACTATCTCAATAAAAAGAAAGAGCAAACCTTAGTATGCTTTCTCCTTCTATTCTCCCTTTTTTCTTCCTCCTAATTTTTCTTTTATGAATCCCAAATTAGTGGAAGTAGTTCACCCACTTATTTTAGTTAAGTTAGCTAAAACTCAACTAAATTTTAGTTAGGAGAAGAATTAATATAATAATAATAATAATAATGGTCTTTTAATAAATAATAACTAGTAGGTGGGACCCCTTGTGATTCCCTTTAGTTCCTTAACAAAAATAAACATAACTAGTCAATCAATTAAACACATCCCTCCTTATGGCTCCCATAATCATTCTCATAATTTAAAAATTAAATATCAATGATATTGTTGATTAAGGTTGGTTGTCATTGATGTCAACCCTTGAAGAAAGACCTATAGCAAAAAGGTTTGGGTAATTGACCCAATAGTGTTTGATGTAAATATGACTTTTTTTTTTTTTTGTCATGGTTGATAAGAAGTAAATATGGATGAACTCCAAAGTGGTCCCCTTATGGTGAAAGCCCTCACGGGAAGACGCTTTGTGGAGTAAGAGAACCCATGCTTAATTGTGGAATAATGAGATGAAGGAAAGTGAATTTGTCAAGAAAAATATCCTAGATGGATAGTTCTTGTCATGTAATTTCCGGTGGTATGTGGAACGTCACATAATTCCTCACAGTTAGAGAGTTATTGCCATGAGAAGTTGGAGACCCCAGGTTTGGGTAATGGGCCCAAGTTTGTTTGATGGGTAATGGTATGAGTTATGATAAATTTTTAGATAATACTATTCTATATGGATAGTACATTTCATGCCATTTCTGGTGGTATGTAGAACGTCACATAACTCCCCATGGTTTGAGAGTTATGGCCTTACGAAGTTGGAGGGCCCTCATATGTCATCTAGAAGCCCTAAAAGATCAAAGTAATCAAAGTGGTTTAAGAGATTTTAAAAGGTAAATAATAAAGTGAAGTGATGAGTGTATTATAATACAAAATAAATTATTTCAATAATGATTTTAATGGAGAAATTAGAAGTGGACCCAGCCCTAAAATAAGGAAACTGAGGCCAAGTGACCTAGAAGATGTTTTTAAGGAAGTTACTTGGAGAGTATAAATAAGAGGCAAGGCTCTCTCATTTGAAACACACTAGAGAATATTGAATATATATAGGTTTCGGAGGTATACAAATGATATCTAAGCCAAAATTATGAGGAAAGTGAAGAAAGGAAGGCCAAAATGCAAGGAAGGATAAATTCTTTTGATGGTGCTTTCTAAGGTATGTTATTTTCATGTCATCTCACCATTTTCGCTATAACTTTTTTTCTATAATGATTCAGACACTGAAATTTCTATGAAAGTGATAAAACATATCCAAGTATCTATGGTTAAACATTCAGCTTGTGGGTCGTTGTATTTTGGGAGTTACACTCTGTGGAAAATAGGGTTTGTGGCTAGTCCTGAAACTAGTCAAAATCAGGTGTTTCGGGTAAAA
>ML790450.1:196978-217016 GCA_009831015.1 Picea engelmannii | reverse complement strand
TGTTTTTTCATGGTTGATAAGAAGTAAATATGGATGAACTCCAAAGTGGTCCCCTTATGGTGAAAGCCCTCACGGGAAGACGCTTTGTGGAGTAAGAGAACCCATGATTAATTATGGAATAATGAGATGAGGGAAAGTGAATTTGTCAGGGAAAATATCATAGATGGATAGTTCTTGTCATGTCATTTCCAGTGGTATGTGGAACGTCACATAATTCCTCACGGTTAGAGAGTTATTGCCATGAGAAGTTGGAGACCCCAGGTTTGGGTTTACCCTAGTTTGTTTGATGGATAACGGTATGAGTTATGATATATTTTCAGATAATACTATTCTACATGGATAGTACATGTCATGCCATTTCTGGTGGTATTTAGAATGTCACATAACTCCTCACGGTTTGAGAGTTATGGCCTTACGAAGTTGGAGGACCCTCATATGTCATCTAGAAGCCCCAAAAGGTCAAAGTAATCAAAGTGGTTTAAGAGATTTTAAAAGGTAAATAATAAAGTGAAGTGATGCATGTATTATAATTCAAAATTAATACAAAATAAATTATTTCAATAATAATTTTAATGGAGAAATTAGAAGTGGACCCAACCCTAAAATAAGGAAAGTGGGGCCAAGTGACCTAGAATATGTTTTTAAGGAAGCTACTTGGAGAGTATAAATAAGAGGCAAGGCTCTCTCATTTGAATCACACTTGAGAATATTGAATATCTATAGGTGTCTGAGGTTTACAAATGATATCTAAGACGAAATTCTGAGGAAAGTGAAGAAAAGAAGGCCGAAATGCAAGGAAGGATAAATTCTTTTGATAGTGCTTTCTAAGGTATGTTATTTTCAAGTCATCTCACCATTTTCGCTATAACTTTTTTTATATAATGATTCAGATCCTGAAATTTCTATGCAAGTGAGAAAACCTATCCAAGTATTTTTTTTTCAAAATGCAGATTGTGGGTCGTTGTATTTTGGGATTTACACTTTGTGGAAAATAGGGTTTGTGGCCAGTCCTGAAACTAGTCAAAATCAGGTGTTTCGGGTAAAAACGTCATAACTTCTTCATAACAGATCCAAATTTAGTGAGACCAATTGTGTTGGTTAGGGTACAGTCTTTAGTATTCTTTGTAATAGTTTCATATTATTTCATCAAATATGTTGTGCGGGTATTTCTCTACAAGTTCGCTCTCTAGAATAAGCCAGAATTCAACAAGGTATGCCATTTTTGCTATAAATCCTTTTCTGAGAGGTTCCAAGTAGTGCCACCTGGAGGAATTGCATAAAACACACTTAAGAAAATTGTGTATCAGTTTCAGATCTTTATACATTACAGGTTCAAAGTTATGATTACTTCAAGTTAGGGTTGTTGACTAATCCAAAACTAGGCATGTGAGACTAAAGAAAAGTTTGATGAAAATGTTATTTTCTTGCTGTTAAAGTTAATGAAGGTTTACAGAAATGTGATCAGAAACACCAGGTCTATTACAGAGCTACAAATCAGATTTTGATGATGAAATTGATGAGGGATTTTGGTTGAGGTACATGTTGAGTACATGGTTGAGACAATAGTTGATGAGTTGACACATACATGAGGTGTATAGTTGATGATGTTGGTACATATTGACGAGTCATAGTTGATGAGTAGTTGACACATGATTGGTACATACTTGATACATGGTTGGATGCACTTGTTTATGGTACAGGTTGATTACAGGTTGGTGCATGGTTGATGCACTTGTTTATGGTACAGGTTGATTACAGGTTGGTGCATGGTTGATGCACTTGTTTATGGTACAGGTTGATTACAGGTTGGTGCATGGTTGATGCACTTGTTTATGGTACATGTTGATTACAGGTTGATGCATGGTTGATGCATTGTTCAGATTTATTGGTACAGGTTTACAATGGTATATCTCACAGTGATAGTGTGACAGTGGTTCCATCATTCTACTTCTATTTCAGGGTGGCAGGACGGGGCAAGGACAGGTGGTTGTAGCCACCTTTCGGTTGTAGCCGGAGAACATAGGGGGTTGTAGCCTCCTTCTGGTTGTAGCCAGAGAATTGGGGAGTTGGAGCTTCCCTCAGGTTGTAGCCTAAGAAACTAGGGGGTTGGAGCCTCCTTCCAGTTGCATCTGGAAAACAAAGGAAGTTGGTGCTTCCAATGAATGTAATTC
The DNA here is from genome assembly GCA_009831015.1 of Picea engelmannii. NCBI lineage: Eukaryota > Viridiplantae > Streptophyta > Pinopsida > Pinales > Pinaceae > Picea > Picea engelmannii. The sequence continues at coordinate 214,845 of ML790450.1, read as the reverse complement.
TTCAAGACATATAAGAAAAAGAATTCCATGGTTTTCTCCCGATTTGGGTTTCCACGTAAAACACTGGTGTACTGTGTATGTGTATGGTTGTTCATTTGTTCATTTCTTATTTACTCTGCAGTTATTGGATAATAATGCTTCATTGATATAGCACTTGGATTATATGGTTAAAAGGAATTAAATTTCTCTATTACTGATTCACCCCCCTCTCAGTAATCCAACATGTTTGTTCTGGCGAACGGATTTTTCTTCTAGTCACAATTCCTGCATTTTTGTTTCCAATAATCTAATCTGAAGGATGATTCTTCTGTACTCATTTGCTAGGTGTCTTTGGAGATACTTGTTGAACTTTCTATTCTGCTTCTGTCGAATTCTCTTCATCTTCATCTTCCTCTTCTACTTCTTTTTCATCTTCTTCTTTGAAAATTTGTTCCATTGATTTGTTTTCTTCTTCCTTTGATTTTGGTTTTCCTGTTTCATCAATTGTTACATTGATGCTTTCCACAACTTTGTTTAATCTTATATTGTAACACTTGTATGCTTTCCTTGTACTTGAGTAATTAACAAGTATTCCTTTGTCCACACGAGAGTCAAACTTTCCCATTCTGCCATCTTCTCTTTTGATGTAGCATTTGCTTCCAGAAACTCTGAAGTGCTTCACATTTGTTGGTCTTCCTTTCCATAGCTCGTAGGGAGTTTTATCAGTGTTGTTTATGAGCATTAATATATTTTGAATGTGAATTGTTGTATGCACTGCCTGTGTCCAAAAAATATTTGTCAACTTTGAATCCATTATCATTGTTCGAGCCATTTCTTGTACTATCCTATTCTTTATTTCAACAACTCCATTCTGTTGAGGTGTCCTAGCGACAGATAATTGCCTTTTTATTCCATGATTGCTACAGTAGTCCATAAATTCCTTTGAGGTGAATTCTCCTCCATTATCCGATATTAAGCATTTGATTCTTGAATCCATCTCATTTTCAACCATTTCCTTATATATCTTGAAGTTTTCAAAATCTTTTGACTTGTTCTTAAGAAAGAAAACTGCAGTCATTCTTGTATAATCATCAACTAATAACATAAAGTATCTTTCACCTTTTAAGCCTTTTGTTTTAGTTGGTCCAACTATATCAGTATGCACAATTTTCAATGGTTTTGTTGTTGAATATTCCTTTGATTTGAACCTGGTCTTTGTTTGCTTTCCTTGTTGGCAATGCTTGCATAAAGTGCTAGTTGGTTTCATGATCTGGGGCATTTCTTAGACTGCTTCTCTTTTGCTAACTTTGAAAAGGTTATCAAAATGCATGTGACCCATTCTTCTTTGTCATAGCCAACTTTCATCTTCCTTTCCTAGACAACACTTTTCATTTCCAATTTCTCTTAACATATATATTTTGCTTAAAGTTCTTGCAGCTATAGCGACCAATTTTCCTGACCCTTCTTTTCTTATCTCACACTTTTGTGAATCGAAAGTAACTTTATGACATTGGTCACACATTTGACTCGCACTTAAAATATTATGTTTCATATCTTCTACTAGTAGAACATTTTCTGTCTTTTCATTCTTGTTCCCAATTTAGACTGTGCCTTTTCCAATGATTTTGGCTGAATCATTATCTCCGAAGGAGACTGATCCATCTCTTTCCTTTCGTAATGTAAGAAACTTGTCTCTATCACCTGTCATGTGTTTTTAACATCCACTGTCAACATACCAACCATGTTTCTTCTGTTTATCTTGTAGATCGACTGTGCATTCTTCATTGCTATACTGATCTTGCTTTCATATCCATGTCATTTTCTGAGGTTCTTGTTCGTGACTCTGTTGAGGTTCTTTAGGAGGGTCTGTCATTCTGCAATTTTTGGCCATGTGTCCAAAATTGATACATTTGTAACATTCCACTTCAGTGCTCAAAGATTCAAACCTGTTGTAACTTCTTCTCTGTGTTTCACTAGGTATTCTTGAATAACCCCTTTGTGTATGGATCTCAAAGTAGTTATTGTTCTTGTTGTTATCTTTGCAATTTACAACTTTATGTCCAAAATTATTACATGCATAACATAAACCAAAAAATATAGTTTGATACCTGGTAGTTGAAGATCTTTTGAAAGGAGGTGCTCTTATAAATCCTTCTTCTTCTTGAGGCCTGTCTATCTATTGTTGATTGTGAAATCTGAATCTTCTCAGTGGAGGAGTGTCCTTGTAATATTCCTTGTATATATTTTTATCCCCTTTGATTGTTTCTGCAAAGATTTTTGGATTTGTTTCTTGCTATGTTGTTTTGGAGCTTGATCCCTTTTTTGTTTGATTGTATCCAAGTCCGGACTTGTCAAGATGAGATTTTTTACTACTGATAATGTCATCCAAAACTTTTGAGATATTTTGCATATTTTTCTTTTGAATATCCTTTCTTAGTGTGACAATCTCTACTTCCAGGTTTCCAATGATCCTGTCCTTTCCATCTAGCTATTCTTTGAGCTTCAATTCTTTTATCTTCTTCTATTTGAACCTTCAATTTTGTGATCATTTGTTCTAGTTCTTGAGTGTCTTTTTTCTTATCTAGTTCTTCTTGTAGTTTCTTGTTTTTCTTGTTTTCTCTTATGATAACTTCTATGGAACTCATTAATTCTTCTTGGAAGTCAACTTCTGCCTCTTCAATTTCTTCTTCATATGCTTCCTCATATTCTTCTTCCGAGTCTTCTTTATCAGTGTCTTCTACTGCCATAAATAGAAACTCTTCCTGTTTCACTGTCACTAACTTCATCTTCATTTGATGATGAGATGTCTTCTTTGGTGCAAAATCTTTTCTTGAAAAATTTATTTGTAGTTCTTTTACCTTTATATGTTTGTCTGCCTTTTGAGTAACCTTCATCATTTCTCTTTTTCTTATGAGGACATTTGTTAGAAAAATGACCAATACCATCACAATTAAAAAAAATTAAAGGAAACTTACCTCTATATCTACCGTTGGTTCCCTTGTTCAGTCTTTTGACGAAGTTGGCCACTTCTTCGTCATCTTCCAAGACGTTGTTGCTGCTGCAATATTCTTCTTGTTCCTTTTTCTTTTTCTTTGATCTTTTGGATGCTTTGAAGGCTTCTTCTTTTACATCTCAATTTTCATGTTCAGTTCTCATCTCATATGCTGTGAAGATTCCATGCAGTTCATCCTTGTTTATTGATTTTAGATCCGATCTTTCTTCTAGTGTTGATATCTTAGGGTTGAATCTCATAGGAAGAGATCTTAGTACCTTTTGAACAATTACAAATTCTTCGATTTCTTCTCCCAATCCTATGATTGCATTCATTGTTTCATTGAATCGTAAGAAGTAGGCTACGATATTTTCATTTTCCTTCATTTTTAGTTGTTCGAACTGACCTCTGTAAGTTTGAGGCTTTGCTTCTTTGAATTTTGAATTTCCTTCATAAATATTTCGAAGCTTGTCCCAAATATCTTTAGCGTATTTACAATGTGAAACTTTGGTGAATATCGTATCACTGAGACCATTCAAAAGTGCATTTTTGGCTTTGGAATTATTCTCATTGAGTTTCACTGCTTTGTCATTTGTTGGTGGAACTGTTGGCGTTGTGTATCCATCTACAATTGATTGTCAAACTTGAAATCCCTGTGTCTGTATATATGTCTTCATCCTTATGCTCCAAAAAGCATACTTCTGTCCATCAAAATATGGTATTCCATTTTTATACGAGTCGATACTCTCCATGATCTATCTTTCAGTGGTTAAACTGATTTCTGAAGGAACCTGCTCTGATACCAATTATTGGATTACTGAGAGGGGGGGTGAATCATAAATAGCATAATTATAATCTTTTTTATTCAATTGTTATATCAATGTAGAATTATTATCCAATAATGAGCAGTAAGAAATAAACAATCACATACATACACAGTACACCAGTGTTTTACATGGAAACCCAAATCGGGAGAAAACCACGTAATGTTTTTTCTTATATGTCTTGAAAAATTACATTCATTGGAAGCACTAACTTCTTTTGTTTTCTAGCTGCAACTAGAAGGAGGCTCCAACCCTCTAGTTTCTCAGGCTACAACCTAAGGGAATCTTCAACTCCCCAATTCTCTGGCTACAACCAGAAGGAGGCTACAACCCCCTATGTTATACGGCTACAACTGGAAGGAAGCTCCAAATCCCTAATTCTCTGGCTACAACCAGAAGGAGGATACAACCCCCTATGTTCTCCAGCTACAACCGGAAGGTGGCTACAACCACCTATCCTTGCCCCATCCTGACACCCTGAAGTAGAAGTATTATGATGGAACTAATGTCACACAATCACTGTGAGATATACCGCTATAAATATGTAATGATAAATTTGAACCATGCATCAACCATGCATCAACCTGTACCTCAACCTGTAATCAACCTGTACCATAAACAAGTGCATAAACCATGCACCAACCTGTAATCAACCTGTACCATAAACAAGTTCATCCAACCATGTACCAAGTATGTACCAATCATGTGTAAACTACTCATAAACCAACATCATCAACTATACACCTTATGTATGTTCCAACTCATTAACTACTTGTCTCAACCATATACTCAACATGTAACTCAACCAAAATCCCTCATCAATTTCATCATTCAAATATGATTTGTAGCTCTGTAATATACCTGGTGTATATGATCAAATTCCTACAAACCTTCCTTAACTTTAACAACAAGAGACTAGCATTTTCATCAAACTTTTCTTTAGTCTCACATGCCTAGTTTTGGATTAATCAACAACCCTAACTTGAAGTAATCATAACTTTGTACCTGTAATGTATAAATATCTAAAACTAATACACAATGTTCTTCAGTGTGTTTTATACAATTCCTCCAAGTTTCACTACTTGTAACCTCTCATAAAAGGAGTTATATAAAAAATGACATACCTTTCTGAATTCTGGCTTATTCTAGAGAGCGACCTTGTAGAGCATTCCCCGCACAAAATATTTTCTGAATTGATATGAAACTGTTACACTACATACTAAAGACTGTACCCTAACGAACAGATTTTGTCTCTCTGAATTTGGATCTATTATGAAGAAGTTAAGATGTTTTTACCCGAAACACTTGTTTTTGACTAGTTTGAGGACTAGCCACAAACCCTATTTTCCACGGAGTGTAGCTCCCAAAATACAATGACCCACAAGATGAATTTTTTGCCAAAGATACTTGGATATGTTTTCTCAATGGGATAGAAATTTCACGGTCTGAATCATTATAGAAAATGTTTTATAGCAAAAATGGTGAGATGACCTGTAAATAACATACCTTAGAAAGCACCATCAAAAGAATTTATCCTTCCTTGCATTTCAGCCTTCTTTTCTTCACCTTCACTCAGAATTCTGGTTTATATATACTTGGTTACCTCAGACACCTATATATATTCAATATGATCAAGTGTGTGTTAAATGAGAGAGCCTTGCCTCTTATTTATACTCTCCAAGTAGCTTCCTTAAAAACATCTTCTAGGTCACTTGGCTGACTTTCCTTATTTTAGGGTTAACCCACTTCTAATTTCTCCATTAAAAATATTATTGAAACAATTTATTTTGTATTCAATTTGAATTATAATACACTCATCACTTCACTTTATTATTTATCCTTTAAAAATATCTTAAACCACTTTGACTACTTTGACCTTTTGGGGCTTCTAGATGACATATGAGGGTCCTCCAACTTCGTAAGGCCATAACTCTCAAATCGTAAGGAGTTATGTGATGTTCCACATACTACCAAAAATATCATGACATGTACTATCCATATAGAATATTATTATCTGAAAATATATCATAACTCATACCGTTACCCATCAAACAAACTTGTGTCCATTACCCAAACCTGGGGTCTCCAACTTCTCATGGCCATAACTCTCTAACCGTGAGGAGTTATGTTACGTTCCATATACCACCGAAAATGGCATGACAAGCACTATCCATCTAGGATAGTTTACCTGACAAATTCATTGTCCTTTATCGCATTATTCCATAATTAATCACGGGTTCTCTTATTCCACAAAGCGTCTTCCCGTGAAGGATTTCACCATAAGGGGACCACTTTGGATTTCATCCATATTTACTTCTTATTAACCATGAAAAAAAAATAATGAGTCATATTTACATCAAACAATATTGGGTCCATTACCCAAACCTTTGTGCTACAGGGATTTCTTCAAGGGTTGACATCAATGACAACCAACCTTAATCAACAATAACAAGTTTTGGATGAGGGTTCATCCCATGGTGCCATATTTCCATTGACTGAAAATACACCTTACTGGAGTCACCAAATGAGATCAAGGCTCATCAAAGGATGGAAAGGGGGAGCCAAATAAAGGTGGGTTGTAGGGAGGTGGAGCTGCCATATAATATTTTAGGACAAGCCTATCAAAAGTGAAAAGGGAACATCCTTTAGGTGGATTTTCCAGGAAAGCTATGGAAAATGCTTTGGGATAGCTTACCAAAGTATCGTTACGGTTCGGAAGAGGATTCAAAATCCTCCCCGGAAATGGTTGTTCGACAACACAGGTATTCCAACAGAGGATGAACATCTTCAGTAACCACTCACACAACCAGATCAAAGATCAACACAAAGTTGTTTTGATGTGCTAAAACCCCTACGGGGTAACATCCACAACCCCAGCCAATGCGACCACTTGGAGCAATTTATTAATGCAAAAGAAAAATATTACATAGAGATTTTACAAGAGAGTTTCTCATAATCGATTATTGGAAAATGACCCTCCATGATCTTTAAATAGAAATCATGGACCAATTGGGTGTTAAGCCACGAATCAATGGTCATTAAGATTGAGGAGAATATGAACTGTCAGATCACTCTATGTCAGGAACATATCGTGACCATCGAATTTCCTAACTACAAATGCATACTAAAGAAACACACTAAGAAACACACTTTTACCTAACGACACATTAAAACAAGTAGATCTTAACTAACCCCTAAGTGTCTAAATATCCTAACATCCCCCCTTAAGAACAACTTGAGATATGATTGAAGGATTTACAATAGTGACACAATAGGAGAAGGAAGGAGACATTAGATCCCATCCCCCCTTAATGACAACTTCTTGAACTCCTAACATAGATCAAAGTTTGGAAAACTTTGCTTATGTAAAAGACTTTGTGAAAATGTTTGCAACTTGATCTTCTGTAGGGAAAAAGAGCACTTCAATAACTTGATTATGAATGAGATTTCTAATGAATTTCACATGTAGATCGATGTGTTTTCTGCATTGATGTTGAACTGGGTCTTTGGCATGCTTGATGGCACATTGATTATCGTACCAAAGGTTGGTTGGATGTTGTTGTTGGAATACAAATTCTGAAAGAATCTGTCGAATCCACAAGGCTTCCTGACTTGCATTTACCACTGCTCAGTAATCTGCTTATGCTGAAGAAAGTGCAATAGCCTTTTGTTTCTTACAAGCCCAAGTGACAGGTCTTGAACCAAGGATGAAAAAATAACCTATAGTAGACTTCTGATCATCAGGGTCTTCGACCCAACTGAATAAGTGAAACCAACCAATAAAGGAGTCTCCTCTGAACTGTAATGTATCCCGAACTGAATTGTACCACAGACATAACAAAGTATCATTTTAGCTTCTTTCCAATGGCTTTCATGAGGTGTTTTCATATACCAGGAAACAAGACCAACAATAAAGGAAATATTATGACAGGTATGAGTCAAGTATAAGAGGCTACCAACTAACTGACGGTACATGGTGGCATCAACTTCGGGAGAAGTACAGGTAGCAATAAGATTGACTCTAGACTAGAAGGGAGAAGGGGTCGGTTTACAATCGTCTATGTGAAAGCAATGAAGAAGGTCACAAGAATACTTAGACTGGGAAAGAAAAATTCCTTCATTGGTTTGCAAAACTTGGAGGCCAAGGAAATAGTGCAAAAAGCCTAAGTCTTTCATTTCAAATTTCTTCTCAAGGATAGTTTTCACATGGTTTAAAAGTTTTGAGTCACTATTAGTAAGGATAAGGTCGTCAACATAAAGGATAAGGATTATGAGATGGCTTCCTACTTTTTTATTATAGACATTAGGATCAGAATGGCATCTAGAGAATCTGGTGTTAATAATAAAGCTGTCCATTTTGGCATACCAAGCTCGGGGAGCTTGCTTCATACCATCAATAGATTTCTTAAGGAGATAAACAAGGTTAGAGTCATTTTGGACATAGCCAGGTGATTTTTCCATGTAGATTTCTTCTTGCAAATATCCGTGCAAGAAGGGGGATTTAACATCCATCTGATGGACCTCCCATTTATGTGAGGCAACAAGGGTAAGAACAAGGCAGATGAAATTCATTTCGGCTATAGGGGAAAAGGTTTCAATAGTCAATTCCTTCAACTTGGGAAAATCCTTTGGCAAATAATCGAGCCTTGTGTCTTTCAACACTTCCATCTAATGCATACTTAGTTCTGTAGACTCATTTACATTTGAAAATTTTTCTTTCTTTTGGAAGAGGTACAAGATCCTAAGTATCATTTTCCATTAAAGAACGATACTCTTCATTCATTGTTGTATCCCAATCTGGATGACCTGAAGCTTCTGCAAATGTCTCTAGATCACGAAACTCTAAAACTTGAGCCAAAAGAGAAGAGGCTCAATGGAACTATGAACGTATCTAACGCTAATATGAAGGATCATCGACAAGATCACCATCTGCTTCTTGTGTTGAACGGACCCATCTAGGAAGCAGTGGAGCTGGTGCTAGTTTAGGATCAAAGGACTCATTTGGAGGAAGGCGAGTAGGCAGAGGTGGATTTTCATCCTCACTATTGTCATCTGAAGAAGAAACCATAATAGGAATAGAAGAAGGCACAAATGCCAAAGATGGCTTGCAGGCCAAAGAAGACACAAACACCGAATATGACTCGCAGGTCGAAGAAGGCACAATCGTTGAATTAGGCTAGCAGGCCAAGAGATTTTCATCAAATTTAACATCTCTTCTAATAATAATTTCATTACAATGTGGTTGAAGAAGTCTATTACCTTTGACATATTGAGAATAAAAAATAAATATACACTTCTCACTTTTAAGTTGCAGTGCTTACCTTTTCACATCAAGAATGTGAGCCCATGCTATACTTTCAGATACACGGAAGTGAATTACATCTGATTTAATTTTAATCCAAGATTCTTCCAGTGTTATATTTTTAAGAAACTTTGTGGTAGTGTGATTTACTATGTAATTTTCATAGTTGATGGCTTCTACCCAATACTTTAGACTTAATCCCTTAGATTGGATCATACAATTAGTCATTTCTTTTAATGTGCGGTTCTTTCTCTCAACAACACCATTTTGTTGTGGTGTGTATGGAACAATGTGTTGCATTTGGATTCCCTGTGTAGTGTAGTAACTTGTAAAATTATTGTTCACATATTTGCCTCCATTATCTGTTCTTAACCTTTGAATTTGATGTCCGAATTTCTTTTCTACAAGGGCCTTATAGGCCAAAAACTTGTCAAAAGCTTCGCTCTTAAGTTTTAATAAGTAAACCCAAGTATGTCTGGAAAAGTCATCAATGAAATTTAAGAAATACTTACATCCAGAAAAAGAAGGAGAAGAAAGTGGACCACACAAATCACTATGAACTAGATGCAAAGGGCCCGAGGCGTGCCAAGAGGCACATTTGTCAAAACTGTCCCGATGATGTTTGCTGAGAACAAAAATGGTACAAACACCATCTCTACATGAAACATGAGGAACTCCAGTTACCATCTATTGATTACATAGTTGTTGCAATGAGCGATAGTTTAGATGACCAAATCGCTCATTTCAAAGTTTTCTCAAGTCATCGCTATGAGCAACAAAAACTGATGAAAAATATGATGACCCAAAGTTGTTAAACTTGTACAACCTGGTAATATCATCATTAGTTTCAGTTGCAAGAACATGCTTAGGATATTTTAGATCCTTGATTTCAACTTGGCGAGGTGAAAACTCTACGGTTTTACCTTCAATTGAATGAGTGATTTGATATACTGATAGAAGGTTGCAAGAAAGACTTGGAACACATAGTACATCATTAAAATGACCATTATCTACTTGAACTGTTCCAGATCCCACAACACTAAGATATCTATCATCACCAACAAATATTTTCTTGGTGTTACATTCATTTAGAGCAGAAAATATGTCTTTATCCTTATCCATGTGATAAGATGCTCCATAATCAATAAGCCACTCATCAGAATAAGAAGTAAAAGTTGTATTGAAGGAGAAACCAGAAGAAGAACATGCATGTCCATGAGAAGAAGAAGAAGTAGAATCGATACTGATGTTGTGCTTCTTCATCGGTGCTTCTAAAGATACAATCTTCTTGAAACATTTTGGCTCATCATGACCATATTTATCACAAAAGTTGCAATGTATGTCAGTCTTCTTATTTTTATATTTTTCTCCTTTGTCACCATTAGGAGTGGAAGATTTCTAAGTGTGTTTGGGACCCTTATGTTGCTTGATGTTGTGGTAAGGATTTTGATTCTTGGGAATCTTGGGTTTATCTTTCTGATTGACAACTAAGACTTTGTTGGAGGTACCCGCAGTGTTGATCACTCCAAGTTGTACAAGCTTATCTTTCTCTCTAATCAAAGCATCAAAAAAGTTGTCAAGAGTGGGTCTTTGATAAGTTGTCCCTAGAGCCTCTTGCATGGCATAAAAGGTAGATACAAACACAAAATATGCATTACCTAGCTTAGAAAGAATAAGATATATGCAACGATCTTCTTCTACCTTTATCTTACATTCTTCACATTAAATTCTGAGTGTTTTAAACTTAGATAGATATTCTTCAATGCAAGAAAAATCACTTGGAGTTAAATTCAGTACTTGATTTTCTAATTGTTGTGCTCAAATAATATTGTGTTAACCAAACACAGATTCAATCTTTTCCCAAGCTTCTTTGGATTTATCAATTTGTTGAAGGTGGAACCTTAAATCAAGAGAGATGGACATTCTGATTAGTCCACATGCTTTGTCATTCCTATTAGCCCATTTGACTTTCTTATCAACATCAATAGGTTTTGTTACCTTTCCCAAGGTAATCCAATACAATCCTTTACTTCTTAATAAATCCTCCATATGAGATTTCCATTAGAAGTAGTTGGTGCTAGTAAGAAAAATATTATTTGAATAATCCTTATTAAATATGTAGATAATATGGATTTAAAAATTGAAACCAATGATCTGGATGGAAAGACCTCAAAAAAATAGGCAGTTTAAAAAAAAAACGACACTGAAAACGGACTTCGGATTTGAAAGTTATGCCCTTTTTAAAAAGTCCATAAATGATAACCAAAGGACCACGTGATGGTGTAAGTTGCTTTATGAAGTGACCCACTTTTATAAAAAGAAGTGGGGATCACTTTTACAATGAAGTTACTTTATAAAATAAAAGCTTCATGCAAAATAAATAACTCTAAAAATATTAAAGCTACTTATAGTGATTCACTTTTATACTTGAAGTGAAATACACTTTACAATGGAGCATGAATTTAAAAAAAAAAAAGTAACAAAAATAGAGACTTGAACTAAAGATCTCTTACTTAATAAGGAAAATTTTAACCAAATGGGCTAGAAAAAGATATTGTGTTGTTTAGCAGGAGGATTGGGGGTGTTTTTGTTGTTGTTGTGGAAGACGACCTTGGAGAGCATGCTAAAAAAAACTCTTTTGAAACAAGAAAAAAAGTTTGCTTCTCGATGACAACAATGGTTAGATCTCGTTTAGCTTACCCAAAAAATGCACCTTTTCCTATCTGTTTCAGGTTTTCCGAGATCACACAGGGCACTGGGAAAATAACATACATATATATAAAAGAGTATCAGCCCGGAACTAAACAATATAAAACCAGAATAATACTCTGCAATTGTTTTTTAAAAATGACATATTCAAGATTTATACCTTCGAATCTGATTGAAATGGCTATATCTTGGGAAAATAAAAACTATTTCGAGTGAAACGAAAAGTGTTCTTGACTGAAACAAGCGTTATGTATGCAATTGAATAATCCTCTCATCCCATAAATATACAAAAGTGGTAGAAAATGGATATGATACAACTCGGCTTCACGATCTCGATCTACGACAGGAGCGGGTCTTCAAACAGGTTGATACCATTTTCAACAACACAGGTATTCCAACATACGACAAAAAATTTCAGTAACCACTCACACAACTAGATCAAATATCAACACACCAATGTTTTGATGTGGTAAAATCCCTATGGGGAAACATCCATGGTCCTAGCCAACGTGACCACTTTGAGTAGTTTATTAATGAAAAAGAAAAAGATTACATAAAGATTTTACAAGAGAGTTTCTCAAAATCGACCATCGACAAATGACTATCCATTCTCTTTAAATAGAGATCATGGACCAATCATGTGTTAATCCATGGATCAATGGTTGTTAAGATCGAGGAGAATATGAACTGTCAGATCACTCTATGTCAGGAACATATCGTGACCATTGGATTTCCTAACTACAAATGCATATTAATGCATACTAAAGAAACACACTAAGAAACACACTTTTACCTAATGACACATTAAACCAAGTAGATCTTAACTAACCCCCAAGTGTCTAAATATCCTAACAATGGTGCCAAAATGTTATCAAACAAGTTGTAGGTTGGGAAACGCCTGACCCAACCATCAAAATGGCAACAACTTTGAGAACACCTACCCACTGTCACCTTAGGTAGGTATTCCCATCACTTTAGCGATGATATAATCACCTCAAGGGGGGAATCTTGATGATCCTAGGGGGAAATGAGATTGAAAATGAGATGTATGAATGGAAGCTCCTATAGGTCAAGTTACTAAATAGAATAAGTCTTGAAAATGAGTCTCAAGAGAGGTTTAAGGTTTCCAAGTCCTTGGATCCCTGCTGAGAGTGTTTGTACCTTCCCGAGACACAAGAAAAAACTAACTGTATGCAATATATGTTAGGTGGAAAAGAAAGTTAAGCTTGTTGTCTCTAATTCCAGAAGTAACATAAATATATCAAAAATATAATCAATGACAATGGCTTCAATAGACACAAGACTTTACTTAAGTATAGCTCTCAACAATGATGATATTAATGAGTAAGTTAGTTAAAAAATGAAGCAATGAGAGGGTTGTTTTAACATAGATAATAATCCCACAATGCTACTATTATAGAAACAATAAACAATGCTACTACATCAATGAAAAATATGTGAGATATCAATCACAATAACCAATGATTAAACTCGCAATGATTAACCCAACTCTAGAGCATTTAAAGACTGATGTTTTGCAAGTAATCAGTGAAATATTATGACATACTTATGGTTGTAACTTTAAATAGCTACAGAAGAAAGAATACTTCAACAAAATCAACAAACAAGTACACCATTCAATAAATATTTTCAAGGTAAACAATTGTGACTATTCATTTGTTGGCTTTGATGAAGTATATGAAAAGTAAGGGTTAAATCAGGGTTTGAAGGGTTGTTTTAGGACAACATGCCTAATTTTATGACAATAGGGTTTCTACGCCAAAAAGTTTTTTCCGTGTATAAAAAACGATGCGCCCTAGATGTTGGATTAATGAGAGGGGGGGTGAATCAATAATAGAGAAATTTAATCCTTTTTAACCACATAATCCAAGTATTATATCAATGAAACATTATCATCCAATAACTGTAGAGCAAACAAGCAATGAACAAATGAACAAACATACACATACACAGTACACCAGTGTTTTACGTGGATACCCAAATTGGGAGAAAACCACATAATGCTTTTTCTTATATGTCTTGAAGAATTACATTCATTGTAAGCACCAACCTCCTTTGTTTTCCAGCTGCAATTGGAATGAGGCTCCAACCCCCTAGTTTCTCAGGCTACAACCTAAGGGAAGCTCCAACTCCCCAATTCTTTGGCTACAACTAGAAGGAGTCTACAACCCCCTATGTTCTCTGGCTACAACCGGAAGGTGGCTACAACCACCTGTCCTTTCCCCATCCTGCCACCCTGAAGTAGAAGTAGAATGATGGAACCACTGTCAACCTGTCACTATGAGATATACCACTGTAAACCTGTACCAATAAATCTGAACCATGCATCAACCTATACTTCAACCTGTACCATAAACAAGTGCATCAACCATGCACCAACCTGTACCAAATAACCTGTAATCAAACTGTACCATAAAAAAGTGCATCCAACCATGTACCAAGTATGTACAAACCATGTTTCAACTACTCATCAACTATGACTCATCAATATGTACCAACATCATCAACTATACACCTCATGTATGTGCCAACTCATCAACTACATGTATCAACCATGTACTCAACATGTACCTCAACCAAAATCCCTCATCATTTTCATCATACAAATCTGATTTATAGCTCTGTAATAGACTTGGTGTATATGATCACATTCCTGCAAACCTTCCTTAACTTCAACAACAAGAGACTAGCATTTTCATCAAACTTTTCTTTAGTTTCACATGCCTAGTTTTGGATTAGTCAACAACCCTAACTTGAAGTAATCATAAATTTGTACCTGTAATGTATAAAGATATGAAACTGATAGACAATTCTCTTTAGTTTTTTTTATGCAATTACTCTAGGTTTCACTACTTGGAACCTCTCAGAAAAGGAGTTATAGCAAAAATGACATACCTTGGTGAATTCTGGCTTATTCTAGAGAGATACATTGTAGAGCGTGCCCCACATGGAATATTTGTTGAATTGATCTAAAACTGTTACACAACATACTACAGACTGTATCCTAACCAACACATTTTATTTCACTGAATTGGGATCTGTTATGAAGACGTTATGACGTTTTTACCCGAAACACCTATGTTTGACTAGTTTCAGAACTAACCACAAACCCTATTTTCCATGGCGTGTAACTCCAAAACTTCAATGACCCACAAGCTGAATTATTTACCATAGATACTTGGATATGTTTTCTCAATGGCATAGATATTTCATGGTCTGAATCACTATAGAAAAAAAAATTATAGTGAAAATGGTGAGATGACCTGTAAATAACATACCTTAGAAAGCACCATCAAAAGAATTTATCCTTCCTTGCATTTTGGTCTTCTTTTCTTCACCTTCCATTAGAATTTTGGCTTAGATATCCTTGGTTACGTAAAAAACCTATAGATATTCAATATTCTCAAGTGTGATTAAAATGAGAGAGCCTTTCCTCTTATTTATACTCTCCAAGTAGCTTCCTTATAAACATCTTCTAGGTCACTTGGCCCCACTTTCCTTATTTTAGGGTTAACTCACTTCTAATTTCTCCATTAAATTTATTATTGAAATAATTTATTTTGTATTCACTTTGAATTACAATACACTCATTACTCCACTTTATTATTTACCTTTTAAAATCTCTTAAACCACTTTGACTACTTTGACCTTTTAGGGCTTCTAGATGACATATGAGGGTCCTCCAACTTCGTAAGGCCATAACTCTCAAACCATGAGGAGTTATGTGACGTTCCACATACCACCTGAAATGGAATGACATGTAATATCCATATAGAATAATATTATTTGAAAATATATCATAACTCATACTGTTATCCATCAAACAAACTTGGGTCCATTACCCAAACCTGGGGTCTCCAACTTCTTATGTCCATAACTCTCTAATCGTGAGGAGTTATGTGACATTCCACATACCACCGGAAATGGAATGACAAGAAATATCCATCTAGGATAGATTACCTGACAAATTCATTGTCCTTCATCTTATTATTCCACAATTAAGCATGGGTTCTCTTACTCCACAAAACGTGTTCCCATGAAGGCTTTCACCATAAGGGGACCACTTTGGAGGTCATCCATATTTACTTCTTATCAACCATGAAAAGACAATAATGAGTCATATTTACATCAAACAATATTGGGTCCATTACCCAAACCTTTGTTTTGCGAGGCTTTCTTCAAGGGTTGACATCAATGACAACCAATCTTAATCAAACATCTCCCCCTTTGGCATTGATGGCAACACTCTGATGCAATACTGAAATCATATCACTCATGATCCCCATGGAACCACGCCTCTTTCCTTTGTATCTGATAAATTTTCCTCTGTCCTCTGCATCTGATAAATCCACTCCCCCTAGAATCATGCATTTGTCCTCTACATTTGATAAATCTCTCCCCTTTTGTCATCAATGGCAAAGGTATATTTCCTTCCGGGGTTGTTCCCCTTGACTGAACTGTCCTCTTATGGTTCTTCCTCGTGTACATATAAGACATATAAGATAAGAATTGAAAAAGAATTCATTTTGGAGTAGAAATAACTCCAAGTATTTGGTGAAGATATTCAAAGGATTCCCTTGGAAGTGGTTTTGTAAAGATGTCTGCCACTTGTTCTTTTGTGCCCACATACTCAACTCTAGTGTTCTTTTTTGCAATATGTTCCCATAGAAAGTAATAGTTGATTGGAATGTGCTTCGTCTTGGAGTGCATCACCGAGTTTTTTGAGATACTGATGGCACTTGTATTATCACAATATATTGGAATGGGCTCATCATACTCAACTTGTATATCTGTCAAAGTTTGTTTCATCCAAAGAACCTGTGTACAACATGTTGTTGCTGCAAAATACTCTACCTTGGTTGTAGATAGAGATACTGATAATTGTTTCTTTCTTATACATGATACCAAACGCTCACCTAAGTAGAACATTGATCTAATGGTGCTTCGTTGGTCATCAATACAACCTGCCCAATCTGCATCTGTGTAGGAAATAAGAGATATATCTTTTCCTTTTGGATACCATAATCCAAACTCTTCTGTTCCTTTGAGATATATGAAAATCCTCTTTACTGCTAATAAATGTGATTCCTTTAGTGTTGCTTGAAATCATGCCACCTGTGCAACTACTTGCATTACATCTAGTTTGGATGCTGTCACATATAATAGGCTGCCAATCATTGAACTGTATTGCCTCTGATCTGTAGACTTTGAATCATCATCTTTGCTCAACTTACAACTGGTTTGCATGGAAGTGATAACTGGTTTGCAATCTTCCATTCCAAATCTCTTTAGCATTTCTCTGATATACTTGGTTTGAAAAATAAAAATTCCTTGGTTTCTTTGATGTATCTGAAGTCCCAGAAAGAAGGATAGTTCTCCAAGTAACGACATTTCAAATTCATTCTGCATGTCTTTTGAGAATTTATGGCTTAACCTGTCATCATCACTACCAAAAATAATATCATCAACATAAACTTCAATTAATAAAATATTACCTTGACTTACCTTGATGTAAAGGTTGTTGTCTGCACTTCCTTTTTTGTACCCTACCTATTGCAAATACTTATCCAGTCTGGAGTACCATGCTCTAGGATCCTGTTTTAGACCATACAAGGCCTTCTTTAATTTATATACATAGTCTGTGTTCTCTAACAACTGAAATCCTTCTGGTTGTTCAATGTAGATTTCTTCTTCAAGTTCCCCATTCAGAAAAGTTGATTTTGCGTCCATATGATATACTTTAACATTTTTGGAGCATGCATAAGCTAAAAGTAAACGGATTGCTTCCATTCTAGCAACTAGGGCAAATGTCTCTTCAAAATCGATTCCTTCAATCTATGCACATCCTTTACATACCAATCTAGATTTGTTCCTTGTAATATGTCCATCTTCATTCAATTTATTCTTGAAAACCCATTTTGTGTCGATCACATTCTTATTCTTTGGTCTTGGAACCAATTCCCAAGTGTCATTTTTCTCTATTTGATCCAATTCTTCATCCATGGCCTTATTCCAAAATTCATCCTTGCTGGCTTCTTCA
>ML790450.1:141326-181602 GCA_009831015.1 Picea engelmannii | reverse complement strand
TCTTCAGCCCCATGGAGGTCCGAACTAATCATATCCCCATGTGTACCGGTCCACTGGTACCTGTCCGCTGGGTATGGTCCTGCACATCAAAGACTACGCCCTCCATGGGCTCATTAGTCCTAGGGATCATAGCAATGTCAATCATATTTCATCATTAAATTTATCAAATGCATGCATGAAATCCCTAGCATATCGTCTAAGAGCTCAAAGACATTACAAAGATCTACTATACAAAGCTGAAGAGGACCAACAGAACAACGTATTGGGCTAATACCCACATTAGATGAAACATTTCCTCAGAATATCATTCAAGCCATGTTTTTATGAAGTGATGTGGTCTAGGGATGTCCAGTCACAGTAAGACCAAGGGAAGGTGTTGTCTGTGGGTACCTTTGTAGGAGGTGAGATGTACTCGTCATGGACGCATTTTTTCCAAGCCCTTTATTGCCTTTATTTTTCTTTTATTGCTTTTCTTTCTTTTTTTACTTCAAGGTCTAACTAGAGGACACTGCCTTGGCGTGGTGACCAGAGCTGACAGTGTTACCCACTGGTATCTTCACAGAAATGATAAGGCTGGCTCATGATGAGACCCCCTCTCCCTTGGCCATGCAACCAAAGGTAACTGCCCTGGCGTGGTGACCAGATAGTGGTAATGTCATACTGCTGGATACCTATCAACATAATGGGCCAGCTCGTAATGAGACCTCCCATCCTCTTGGTTAGGTCTTGTTTCTTTATTATTTTTCTTAGGGTCCCTTTAGTTTCTTATCAAGAGGCCTTTTACCGCCTTCTCAGGGATCCCCTGGGTGAAGCAACTTCCAGGTTTCATTTCTTATGGATTTTATCTTTTACCAGCTGCTTTTACCCCCTAGGCAATTAGCCCCTTCTTCCCACAAGACAAAGTGTAACCCTCAAAGGTCATCCTAATGGATGGACTAGGGGAATGGGATAGATGTGCGGGAGATAAGATGAAAAAATGATAGAATGGTGGGAGTGGAATGATGGCTCTGCAAATCCCCCTTGGTGGCTAACCAAAACCCATGAATACAAGCTTTCTAAGTCACCCCATCAATCATCCTAACAATGGTCAAGTGGATTAGTGTAAGATCTAAGCAATCATAAAAAATGAAAGGAACCTAATGCATATATAAGACGGTTATAACGATCAAACATGACACATACCATGATACCCTGGACCAATTACCTCATGAAGCAAGAGTCCTCTCCGATGCAAGTCCAAGCCGATGGTTATGGAAGCTGCTGCTGCTGACAGGACAAATCTGGCGAAGAAGAAGAAAGATGGGCCCTCCAGGGCCATGCTCAGGTCAATCCTGCTCTCAATACTTCATGTCTAGGACCTGTGGGCATTGAGACATGATATTCTAGTTATCCATAGATATCGTGGATAACAGGTACCTCTCAGAAAAGGATTTATAGCAAAAATGGCATACCTTGTTGAATTCTGGCTTCTTCTAGAGAGTGACCTTGTAGAGCGTTCCCCGCATGAAATATTTGTTGAATTGATATGAAACTATTACACAACATACTACATACGATACACTAACCAACACATTTGGTTTCACTGAATTGGGATCTGTTATGAAGAAGTTATGACGTTTTTACCCGAAACACTTGTTTTTGACTAGTTTCAGGACTACCCACAAACCCTATTTTCCACGGAGTGTAAATCAAAAAATACAATGACCCACAAGATGAATTGTTTACCATAGATACTTGGATATATTGTCTCAATGGCATATAAATTTCACGATCTTAATCATTATATAAAAAAAATTATCGCGCAAATTGTGAGATGACCTGTAAATAACATACCTTAGAAAGCACCATCAAAATAATTTATCCTTCCTTGCATTTCGGCCTTATTTTTTTCACCTTCCCTCATAATTTCAGCTTAGATATCCTTGGTTACCTCATACACCCATAGATATTCAATATTCTCAAGTGTGGTTAAAATGAGAGAGCCTTGCCTCTTATTTATACTTTCCAAGTAGCTTCCTTAAAAACATCTTCTAGGTCACTTGGGCCCACTTTCCTTATTTTAGGGTTAACCCAATTCTAATTTCTCCATTAAATTTATTATTGAAATAATTTATTTTGTATTCACTTTGAATTATAATACACTCGTTACTTCACTTTATTATTTACCTTTTAAAATCTCTTAAACCACTTTGATTACTTTGACCTTTTGGGGCTTCTAGATGACATATGAGGGTCCTCCAACTTCGTAAGGCCATAACTCTCAAACCGTGAGTAGTTATGTGACGTTCCACATACCACCTAAAATGTAATGACATGTACTATCCATATAGAATAATATTATCTGAAAATATATCATAACTCATACCATTATCCATCAAACAAACTTGGGTCCATTACCCAATCCTGGGGTCTCCAACTTCTCATGGCCATAACTCTTTAACCGTGAGGAGTTATGTGACATTCCACATACCACCGGAAATGGAATGACAAGAATTATCCATATAGGATATCATTATTTACAATTAAGCATGGTTTCTCTTACTCTGCAAATCATCTTCCCATGAGGTATTTCACCATAAGGGGACCACTTTGGAGTTCATCCATCTTTAACTCTTATCAACCATGACAAGACAATAATGAGTCATCTTTACATCAAAAAATATTGGGTCCATTACCCAAACCTTTGTATTGCGGGGCTTTCTTCATGGGTTGACATCAATGACAACCAACCTTAATCAAAAATCTCCCCCTTTGGCATTGATGGCAACACTCTGATGCAATACTGAAATCATATCACTCATTCTCTCCTTGGAACCATGCCTATGTCCTTTGTATATGATAAATTTCCCTCTGTCCTCTGCATCTGATAAATCTGCTCCCCCTGGAACCATGCCTCTGTCCTCTACATCTGATAAATCTCCCCCCCTTTGTCATCAATGACAAAGGTATATTTCCATTTAGGGCTTCTTCCCTTGACTGAACTTTCCTCTTATGGTGCTTCCTTGTGTACATCTAAGACATATAAGATAAACATTAAAAAAAACATTAAAAAAACATTCATTTTGGAGTAGAAATAAATCCAAGTCTTTGGAGAAGATATTCAAAGGATTCCCATGGAAGTGGTTTTGTAAAGATGTCTGCCACTTGTTATTTTGTGCCCACATACTCAACTTTGATATTCTTTTCTGCAACCTGTTCCCATAGAAAGTGATACTTGATTGGAATGTTCTTTGTCTTGGAGTGCATCACTAGGTTTTTTGAGATATTGATGGAACTTGTATTATCAAAATATATTGGAATGGGCTCATCATAATGAACCTGTATATCTATCAAAGTTTGTTTCATCCAAAGAACCTATGTACAACATGCTACTGCTGCAATATACTCTGCCTTGGCTGTAGATAGAGATACTGATGATTGTTTCTTACTTAGCCATGATACCAAACATTTACCTAAGTAGAACATTGCTCCACTGGTGCTTCATCGGTCATCAATACAACCTGCCCAATCTGCATCTTTGTAGGCAATAAGTGATAGATCTTTTCCTTTTGGATACCATAATCCAAAATCTTGTGTTCCTTTGAGATATCTAAAAATCCTCTTTACTGCTAATACATGGGTTTCCTTTGGTTCTTTTTGAAATCATGCCACCTGTCCAACTGCTTGCATTACATCTAGTCTGGATGCTATCACATATAGTAGGATGCCAATCATTGACTTGTATTGTCTCTGATCTGTAGACTTCGAATCTTCATCTTTTCTCATCTTACAATTGGTTTGCATGGGAGTGATAACTGGTTTGCAATCTTCCATTCCGAACCTCTTTAGTATTTCTCTGATATACTTGGTTTGAGAAATAAAATTTCCTTGGTTGCTTTAACGAATCTGAAGTCCCAGAAAGAAGGATAGTTCTCCAAGTAACGACATTTCAAATTAATTATGCATGTCTTTTGCAAATTTATGGCTTAACCTGTCATCATCACTACCAAAAATAATATCATCAACATAAACTTCAATTAATAAAATATTACCTTGACTTACCTTGATCTAGAGGTTGTTGTCTGCAATTCCTTTTCTGAACCTTGCCTACTGCAAATACTTATCTAGTCTGGAGTACCATGCTTTAGGATCTTGTGTTAGACCATACAAGGCCTTCTTTAATTTACATACATAGTTTGTGTTCTTTGACAACTGAAATCCTTCTGGTTGTTCAATGTAGACTTCTTCTTCAAGTTCTCCATTCAGAAAAGTTGATTTTACGTCCATCTGATATACTTTAACATTTTTGGAGCATGCATAAGCTAAAATTAAATGGATTGCTTCCATTCTGGAAACTAGGGAAAATGTGTCTTCAAAGTCGATTCCTTCAATCTGTGCATATCCTTTACATACCAATCTAGCTTTGTTCCTTGTAATTTGTCCATCTTCATTCAATTTATTCCTGAAAAACCATTTCGTGCCCATCACATTCTTATTCTTTGGTCTTGGAACCAATTCCCAAGTGTCATCTTTCTCTATTTTATCCAATTCTTCATCCATGGCCATATTCCAAAATTCATCCTTGTTGGCTTCTTCAAAACAGTTTGGTTCAATTGTAGATAAGAGTGCTAGGTGTGTTTGTTCTGGTGAACGGATTTTTCTTCTAGTCTCAACTCCTCAATCTTTGTTTCCAATAATCTGATATGAAGGATGATTCTTCTGTACTCATTTTCTAGGTGTCTTTGGAGATACTTTCTGAACTTGCTCTTCTTCTTCTGTCAGATTCTATTCATCTTCATCTTCCTCTTCTACTTCTTTTTCATCTTCTTCTTCGAAAATTTGTTCCATTATTTTGTTTTCTTCTTCCTTTGATTCTAGTCTACCTGTTTCATCAATTGTTACGTTGATGCTTTCCACAACTTTGTTCAATCTTAGATTGTAACACTTGTATGATTTCCTTGTACTTGAGTAACCAACAAGTATTCCTTTGTCCACATGAGAGTCAAACTTTCCCATTCTTCCATCTTCTCTTTTGATGTAGCATTTGCTTCCAAAAACTCTGTAATGATTCAAATTTGCTGGTCTTCCTTTCAATAGCTCGTAGGGAGTTTTATCAGTGTTGTTTCTGAGCATTACTCTATTTTGAATGTGAACTGCTGTATGCACTGCTTGTGTTCAAAATATATCTTTCAATTTGGAATCCATTAGCATTGTTCGAGTCATTTCTTGTACTGTCTTGTTCTTTCTTTCAACAACTTCATTATGTTGAGGTGTCCTAGCAATGAAGAATTGCCTTTTTATTTCATGACTTCTACAGTATTCCATGAATTCTTTTGAAGTGAAATCTCCTCCATTATCATATCTCAAACATTTGATTCTTGAATCCATCTCATTTTCAACCATTTCCTTGTAGATCTTGAAGTTTTCAAAATCTTCTGACTTGTTCTTGAGAAAGAAAACTGCAGTCATTATTGTATAATCATCAACTAATAACATAAAATATTTTTCACCTTTTAAGCCCTTTGTTGTAGTTGGTCCAACTAGATCAGTGTGCACAATTTCCAGTGGTATTGTTGTTGAATATTCCTTTGATTTGAACCTGGTCTTTGTTTGCTTTCCTTGTTGACAATGCTTGCATAAAGTGTTGGTTGGTTTCGTGATTTGGGGCATTTCTTTGACTAGTTCTTTTTTTTTTACTTTGACAAGGTTATCAAAATGCATGTGACCCATTCTTCTATGCCATAGCCAACTTTCATCTTCCTTTCCTAGACAACACTTTTCATTTCCAATTTCACTTAACACATATATGTTGTTTGAAGTTCTTGGAGCTGTAGCGACAAATTTACCTGAACCTTCTTTTCTTATCTCACACTTTTCTGAATTGAAAGTAAGTTTATGACCTTGGTCATACATTTGACTCACAGTTAGAATATTATGTTTCATATCTTATACCAGTAGAACATTTTGTGCCTTTTCATTATTGTTCTCAATTCGGAATGTGCCTTCTCTAATGATTTTGGATGAATTATCCTTTCCGAAGATTGATCCATTTTTTTCTTTTCGTAATGTAATAAATTTGTCTTGATCATCTGTCATGTGTTTTGAACATCCACTATCAACATACCAACCTTGTTTCTTATGCTTATATTGTAGAGTGACTGTGCATTATTCTTTGTTATACTGATCTTGCTTTCTTATCCATGTCATTTTCTGAGGTTCTTGTTTGTGACTGTTGTTATTCTGTTGAGGTTCTTTAGGAGGGACTATCATTCCGCAATCCTTGGCCATGTGTCCAAAATTGTTACATTTGTAACATTCCACTTTAGTGCTCAAAGATTCAAACTTGTTTTAACTTCTTCTTTGTGTGTCACTAGGTCTCCTTGAATAATACCTTTTTGTATAACTCTCAAAGTTGTTACTGTTCTTGTTGTTAGCTCTGCAATTCATAGCTTTATGTCCAAAATTATTACATGCATAAAATAAACAAAAAAATATAGTTTGATACCTGGGAGTTGAAGATATTTTGAAAGGAGGTGCTCTTATGAATCCTTCGTCTTGAGGCCTATCTGTCTGTTGTTGATTCTGAAATATGAATCTTCTTGGTGGAGGAGTGTCCCTGTAATCTTCCTTGTATATCTTCCTATCCTCTTTGATTGTTTTTGCATAGATCTTTGGATTTGTTTCTTGCTCTGTTGTTTTGGAGCTTGATTCTTTTTCTGTTTGATTGTATCCAAGTTCAGACTTGTCAAGATGAGATTTTTGACTGCTGATAATGTCATTCAGAACTTTTGAACTATTCTGCATATTTTTCTTTTGAATATTCTTTCTTAGTGTGACAACCTCTTCTTCCATGTTTCCAATGATCTTGTTATTTTCTTCCAGTTTTTATTTAAGTGCTTCTTCAATTCTTTTATCTTATTCTATTTGAACCTTCAATTTTGTGATCATTTGTTCTAGTTCTCGAGTGTCATTTTTCTTGTCTAGTTTTGCTCGCAATTTCTTGTTTTTCTTCTTTTCTCTTCTGATAACTTCTATGGCACACATTAATTCTTCTCAATAGTCAACTTCTGCCTCTTCAATTTCTTCTTCGACTTCTTCACATTCTTCTTTGGATTCTTCATATTCTTCTTCGAAGTCTTATTTGTCAGAGTCTTTTACTGCCATGAATAGAACTTTTCCTATCTCATTGTCATTGAATTCATCTTCATATGATGATGAGATGTCTTCTTTGGTGTATAAGCTTTACTTGAAAACTTTCTTTGTAGTTCTTTTTCCTTTATATGTGTGTTTTCCTTTTGAGTAAGCTTCATCATTTCTCTTTTTCTTATGAGGAAATTTGTTGGCAAAATTATCAATACCATCACAATTAAAACAAATTAAAGGGAGCTTACCTGTATACCTACCATTGGTTCCCTTCTTCAGTCTTTTGATGAAGTTGGCCACTTCTTCATCATCTTTCAAGGCATCACTGTTGTTGCTATATTCTTCTTGTTCCTTTTTCTTTTGCTTTGATATTTTGGATGCCTTGAAGGATGGTTCTTTTAGATTTGGATTTTCCTGCTCAGTTCTCATTTCATATGCTGTGAAGATTCCATGCAGTTCGTCCATGCTTATTGAGTCTAGATCCGATATTTCTTCTAGTGCTAATATCTTAGGGTTGAATCTCATAGGAAGAGATCTTAGTATCTTTTGAACAATTAAATATTCTTCAATTTCTTCTCCCAATCCTATGATTGCATTCACTGTTGCATCGAATCGTAAGAAGTAGGTTGCGATATCTTCATCTTCCTTCATTCTTAGTTGTTCGAACTGACCTCTTTAAGTCTGAAGATTTGCTTCTCTGACTTTTGTATCTCACTCATAAATATTTTGAAGCTTGTCCCAAATCGCTTTAGTGGATTTACAATGTGCAACTTTGGTGAATATCGTATCACTGAGACCATTCAAAAGTGCATTTGTGGCTTTGAAATTATTCTCATTGATTTTTACTTCTTTGTCATTTGTTGGTGGAACTGTTGGTGTTGTGTATCCATCTACAATTGATTGCCAAACTTGAAATCCCTATGTCTGTATATATGTCCTCATACTTATGCTCCAAAAAGTATACTTATGTCCATCAAACTGTGGTATTCAATTTTTATATGAGTTGGTACTCTCCATGATCTACCTTTCAGTGGTTAAACTGATTTCTGAAGGAACCTTCTCTGATACCAATTGTTGGATTATTGAGAGGGGGGGTGAATCAGTAATAGAGCAATTTAATCCTTTTTAACCATATAATCCAAGTGTTATATCAATGAAGGATTATCATCCAATAACTGCAGAGTAAATAAAAAATGAACAAATGAAAAAACATACACATACATAGTACACCATTTTCTTATGTGGAAACCCAAATCGGGAGAAAACCACATAATTCTTTTTCTTATATGTCTTGAAGAATTACATTCATTGGAAGCACCAACTTCCTTTTTTTTCTAGATGCAACTGGAAGGAGGATCCAACCCCCTAGTTTCTCAGTCTAAAACCTGAGGGAAGCTCCAACTCCCCAATTCTATGGCTACAACCAGAAGGAGGCTACAACCCCCTATGTTCTCCGGATACAACCGAAAGGTGGCTACAACCACCTGTCCTTGCCTCGTCCTGCCACCCTGAAGTAGAAGTAGAATAATGGAACCACTGTCAACCTATCACTGTGACATATACCATTGTAAACTTGTACCAATAAATATGAACCATGCATCAACCATGCATCAACCTGTACCTCAACCTGTAATCAACTTGTACCATAAACAAGTGAATCAACCATGCACCAACCTGTACCAAATAACCTGTAATCAACCTGTACCATAAAAAAGTGCATCCAACCATGTACCAAGTATGTACCAATCATGTGTCAACTACTAATCAACTATGACTCATCAATATGTACCAAAATCACCAACTATACACCTCATGTATTTGCCAACTCATCAACTACTTGTCTCAACCATGTACTCAACATGTACCTCAACCAAAAACCCTCATCAATTTCATCATCCAAATCTTATTTGTAGATATGTAATAGACCTGGTGTATATAATCACATTCTCACAAACCTTCCTTAACTTCAACAACAAGAGACTAGCATTTTCATCAAACGTTTCTTTAGTCTCACATGCCTAGTTTTGGATTAGTCAACAACCCTAACTTGAAGTAATCATAACTTTGTACCTGTAATGTATAAACATATGAAACTGATACACAATGTTCTTTAGTGTGTTTTATGCAATTCCTCCTGGTGTCACTACTTGTAACCTCTCAGAAAAGGAGTTATAGAAAAAATGGCATACCTTTCTGAATTCTAGCTTATTCTAGATAGCTACCTTGTAGAGCGTGCCCTGCATAGAATATTTTTTGAATTGATCTAACACTCTTAAAAAAACTACTACAGACTATACCCTAAATAAAACATTTGGTTTCATTGAATTTGGATCTGTTATGAAGAATTTATGACGTTTTTACCCGAAACACCTGGTTTTGACTAGTTTCAGGACTAGCCACAAACCTTGTTTTCCACAGAGTGTAACTCCAAAAATAAAATGACCCACAAGCTTAATTTTTTACCATAGATACTTGGATATGTTTTCTCAATGGAATATAAATTGCACGGTCTGAATCATTATAGAAAACAAATTATAGCAAAAATGGTGAGATGACCTGTAAATAACATACCTTAGAAAGCACCATCAAAAGAATTTATCCTTCCTTGCATTCCGGCCTTCTTTTCTTTACCTTCCCTCATAATTTCAGATTATATATCCTTGGTTACCTTAGACACCTATATATATTCAATATTCTCAAATTTTATTAAAATGAGAGAGCCTTGCCTCTTATTTATACTCTCCAAGTAGCTTTCTTAAAAACATCTTCTAGGTCACTTGCCCCACTTTCCTTATTTTAGGGTTAACCAGTTCTAATTTCTCCATTAAATTTCTTATTGAAATAATTTATTTTGTATTCACTTTGAATTATAATACACTCATTACTTCACTTTATTATTTCCCTTTTAAAATCTCTTAAACCACTTTGACTACTTTGACCTTTTGGGGCTTCTAAGTGGCATATGAGGGTCCTCCAACTTCGTAAGGCCATAACTCTCAAACCGTGAGGATTTATGTGACATTCCACATACCACTAGAAATTCAATGACATGTACTATCCATATAGAATAGTATTATTTGAAAATATATCATAACTCATACCATTATCCATCAAACAAACTTTGGTCTATTACCCAAACCTAGGGTCTCCAACTTCTCATGGCCATAACTCTCTAACCGTGATGAGTTATGTGACGTTCGAAATACCAATGGAAATGGAATGACGAGCACTATCCATATAGGATATCATCTTGGCCAAGTTCCCTTGTTTAGTCTTTTGATGAAGTTGGACACTTCTTCATCATCTTCCGAGGCATCACTGCTGCTGCTATATTCTTATTATTCCTTTTTCTTTTTCTTTGATCTTTTGGATGCCTTAAAGGCTACTTCTTTTACATCTGGATTTTTCTGCTCAGTTCTCATTTCATATACTGTGAAGATTCCATGCAGTTCGTCCATTCTTATTGAGTCCAGATCCAATCTTTCTTCTAGTGCTAATATCTTAGGGTTGAATCTCATAGGAAGAGATCTTAGTATCTTTTGAACAATTACATATTCTTCAATTTCTTCTCCCAATCCTATGATTGCATTTACTGTTTCATTGACTTGTAAGAATTAGGTTGGGATATCTTCATATTCCTTCATTTTTGGTTGTTCGAACTGACCTCTTTAAGTCTGAAGCTTTGTTGCTTTGACTTTTGTATCTCCTTCATAAATATTTTGAAGCTTGTCCCAAATATCTTTAGCGGATTTACAGTGTGCAACTTTGGTGAATACCATATCATTGAGACCATTCAAAAGTGCATTTTTGGCTTTGGAATTATTCTCACCGAGTTTTACTTCTTTGTCATTTGTTGGTGGAACTGCTGGTGCTATGTATCCATCTACAATTGATTGCCAAACTTGAAATCACTGTGCCTGTATATATGTCCTCATCCTTATGATCCAAAAATCATAATTATGTCCATCAAACCATGGTATTCCATTTTTATATGAGTTGGTACTCTCCATGATCTACCTTTCAGTGGTTAAACTGATTTCTGAAGAAACCTGCTCTGATACCAATTGTTGTATACTAAGAGGGGGGGTGAATCAGTAATAGAGAAATTTAATCCTTTTTAACCATATAATCCAAGTGTTATATCAATGAATCATTATCATCCAATAACTGCAGAGTAAATAAGCAATGAACAAATGAACAAACATACACATACATAGTACACCAGTGTTTTATGTGGAAACCCAAATCGGGAGAAAAACACATAATGCTTTTTCTTATATGTCTTAAAGAATTACATTCATTGGAAGCACCAACTTCCTTTGTTTTCCAGCTGCAACTGGAAGGAGGCTCCAACCCCCTAGTTTCTTAGGCTACAAACTGAGGGAATCTCCAAATCCCCAATTCTTTGGCTACAACTAGAAGGAGGATAGAACCCCTTATGCTCTTCGGCTACAATCGGAAGGTGGATACAACCACTTGTCCTTGCCCCGCCCTACCACCCTGAAGTAGAAGTAGAAAGATGGAACCACTATCAACCTGTCACTATGAGATATACTACTGTAAACCTGTACCAATAAATCTGAACCATGCATCAACCTGTACCTCAAACTGTAATCAATTTGTACCAAACAAGTGCATCAACCATGCACCAACCTGTACCAAATAACCTGTAATCAACCTGTACCATAAAAAAGTGCATCCAACCATGTATCAAGTATGTACCAATCATGTGTCAACTACTCATAAACTATGACTCATCAACATGTACCAACATCATCAACTATACACCTCATGTATGTGCCAACTCATCAACTACATGTCTCAACCATGTAGTCAAAATGTACCTCAACCAAAATCACTCATCGATTTCATCATCCAAATATGATTTGTAGCTTTGTAATAGACCTATTTTATATGATCACATTCCTGCAAACCTTCCTTAACTTCAACAACAAGAGACTAGCATTTTCATCAAACTTTTCTTTAGTCTCACATGCCTAGTTTTGGATTAGTCAACAACCCTAACTTGAAGTAATCATAACTTTGTACCTGTAATGTATAAAGATCCAAAACTGATACACAATGTTCTGTAGTGTGTTTAATGCAATTACTCCAGGTTTCACTACTTGGAACCTCTCAGAAAAGGAGTTATAGTAAAAATTACATACCTTGTTGAATTCTGGCTTATTCTAGAGAGAGACCTTGTAGAGCGTGCCCCACACAGAATATTTTTTGAATTGATTGGAAGATATTACAAAACATACTACAGAATTTACCCTAACCAAAACATTTTGTTTCACTAAATTTGGATCTATTATGAAGAAGGTATGACGTTTTTACCTAAAACACATGTTTTTGACTAGTTTTAGGACTAGCCACAAACCCTATTTTCCACGGAGTGCAAATCCAAAAATACAATGACCCACAAGATTAATTATTTACCACATATACTTGGATATGTTTTCTCAATGGAATAGAAATTTCACGGTTCGAATCATTATAGAAAAAAAATTATAGCGAAAATGGTGAGATGACCTGTAAATAACATACCTTTGAAACCACCATCAAAAGAATTTATCCTTCCTTGCATTTCGGCTTTCTTTTCTTCACCTTCCCTCATAATTTCAGCTTATATATCCTTGGTTACTTTAACCACCTATATATATTCAATATTCTCAAGTTTGATTAAAATGAAAGAGCCTTGCCTCTTATTTATACTCTCCAAGTAGTTTCCTTAAAAACGTATTCTAGGTCACTTGGCCCCACTTTCCTTATTGTAGGGTTAACCCACTTCTAATTTCTCCATTAAATTTATTATTGAAATAATTTATTTTGTATTCACTTTGAATTATAATACAGTCATTACTCCACTTTATTATTTACCTTTTAAAATCTCTTAAACCACTTTGACTACTTTGACCTTTTGGGGCTTCTAGATGACATATGAGGGTCCTCCAACTTCGTAAGGCCATAACTCTCAAACCGTGAGGAGTTATGTGACGTTCCACATACCACCAGAACTAGAATGACATGTACTATGGTAAAAAGAGTTTTTACCCCTTTATATTTACTTTTACCATTTTATTCAATTTTATAATGGTTTATTTATTAAAACCTAATGCCTAATGCTCTTTTGAGTACAACTTTTGTAGGCGTAATGACTTCGATGTTCATGCACATGGATGTGGATATTTTTTCTTCTCCATCGCATGTTTTGATTGTTTTTTATGGTTTTTGTACAAAACCTCGAGCTTGGTCTTTGTCCGTTCTCATGCTCGAAAATACATGAGAACGCGATCAAGCACACTTTTATTACTTTTTTGGGCTCAACAAGGTTATACGAAAAAGGAACCCCCTTGGAGTCTCCTTTAAGCTCTTTTCAAACTCTCTAAACATGAAAAGATAGCCAAACAACCTTGCTATTTTCACGCTTGATAAAGTATTTGAAGAAAGCGTTTGTTGGGCGATAATTTATCTCTTTTTCGGTCTCATCAGACTATTTTACGAAAAAGGAACTAAGAGAGTTCTCTTTTAAGTGTTTTTCCAGACTCTATAATCATGAAAAACCTTCGAGTTTTCTATCTTTGGACTCGTTAAAAAAACATCGACAGACCCGTCATGGGACCGAACCACTCCTTCCTAGGGTTCATTAAACATACTCTGAAGGACTTATCTGAAGGATAAGATTATATCAACAAGCATATGTTATCCTCCTCAAGCTTGCGTAAAAATAAAGAGGTACTCGCCAGAAATGGTGGGGGGAAATTTGGGAAAGGGATATGTTCTCATATTCATATTAATTGGCAGTAAGTGTCACTCTTGAACATGACACCCCCTATTCATTATTTGAAGCCAGTTTGGGAAATCCATTTGTCTCTCATTCGATTTGCTACAAGGTCATACCCTGTGTCATCTCTGATTCAATGCTGCCAAATCATTGGTCCTATCGTTCATATGTTCAAGAGAAGTTCATCTGAAACCTCTATTGAGACGGCCATCTGCAGTTGTCCATTCTCTTTGTGTCAGCCTTCCTTGTGTCCAGTCCAACTTACATCATACTCTGTTTCACCTTCAAAATCTGTTACTCATTTCATGTCATTGATGGGGGATACATCAAGGCCCTTCTGTAATGAGTTTTGTTCTGTCAACTTCAGCTCATTATCCAGAAACAAGACTTATAAATTCTTTGGTACCTTGGAACTTGCATGCCTCAATGGCAGGTTTCCTCGCTTTTGACAGTGGGTTTACATCATTGACCCCTGATCGAAAGATTCTGTTGAATGTTCAACCTCAACTCATTCATTCAAACTCTATGGATTGTACTAGTGTACCTTGGGAGTCATTGACATTAATGGTGATTTCCCTCGCACTTGTTAACGGTTTCATCAATGACCGGTAATCAAGTGGTTTCTACCATGTTCGACTTCAACACATATAATCACATGGTTAGATTCATAATTTTGGGCAATGGGATTGAAGACCCTAGATATCATCTCCTTGTCCAGGTTGTGATGGGATATGTATAATTTTTGACACATAGATCCACTTTGTATGTCTCGTGGCTATGTCGTCTCAATTTGAATTTTCTTGCATAGATCCACAGTGTATTCCTGGTGGCTATGCTATATTTTGATGGCATGGATCCACAGTGTATGATTGGTGGCCATGACCTATGATTATGATGTCATCTGTCTATGATATGAGTATGGGAATGCCTACCTCAGAACTAGTATGATATTCTACAGATGCTTGGGTGTTCTCAAGTTTTCGATTAGGTGCGCTCCTGGTTTCTGACACACACACGCAGTTTACAAATTATTTCGGTTGTCACTGATTTTGGCCTCATACTTTGGGGGGCATTCTATTACCCATGATTTTGGTCATCTTGATGGTGTACTCAAGCTCCTAATAAGAACTCTCTTGAGAAAAGTGATATTCATATCTTCCCAGAAAACATATTTTTGAAGAGAGTTCGCAGGTTGCTTATATCCTAGGGTGCGAGAATGACCCATTCTCACAGGCTGCCTTCAGCTAGGGTGAGAACTTCTCGCACTGTTCTACATAGCTAAGGTGCGAACTTCTCGCACTATGCTACATAGCTAGGGTGCGAACTTGTTCTCAAGCTTGGAAAAAGATGAAGTCTCGATGGTTCTAGAAGGGAATCTTCTAGAGAATGGGTTGGCATTCGAATGGTTATCTTTGTACTGGTTTCCTTGATATTGTGGGATCATTCTTATCCAAGTAACCATCTCATCCTCTCTTATATATTGATGGAATTCTCATGGAAGAGGTTAAGAAAGATTCATTGGAGAATTGGTGAAAGAATTGTGTGAAGGACCTAGATTTAACAGGATCTTGGAGACTCTAGCAAGTCTAGCAAGAGGAATTGGATCTTCTTCATACAAGGATCGAGCAAGTGTGTGTGTGTTGGAACCAAGAGCCACCGAAAGGAAGCTTGCGACATCAAGGCTATTAGGTTGTATCTTCTACTTTCGATTAATATGATATAGCATCATGTCCTTTTCCCATAAAGTCATTCTTACTTTATTGTGTAATTCCTTGATCATACACATAAGTTGACAATTGAATATATTTTTCTATCTTCACTTTGGTTGGTTTGTGTTGTCTTGGTCTTGACCTCACGAGAGCACCCGAGTGAAGTGGGAGCAACAGAGACCCTAGGAAGCGATACAAAAGTATGTTACTTGTTCCTCCCTACTAGCTAATTCAATGGTCATAACTTAGGGAAAGAGCCATGTCGTGTCCTATTTTTTTCTAGATCCAGGTGGATCTAGGGAGATCTGTTAGTGTCCGCACCTACCGATTAGTCCGATAACAGTCATGAGAACAAATATCGCCTTACTAAGGGGGGAGTGGAATATATTGTTAGAGCCCACAGCATGAGGGTAAACACAACACTTGTTATTTTTGGATAAATGAAGAGACTCATAAACACTAATAAGAGATATGAACTCATGTTCCTAAGGGAAAAAGATGTCAGAACATCTGACACTTTTCAAGGATGTGATCCTTCTCATAAGAAAGAATTAATTGATATTGTTTCTAAGTATGATGATATTCCACCATCCAAAGAGATTGAAGGTCCTTTGTTTATTAAGTAAATAGCAGTATCTACAACATCTTCCCAGAACTATAAGGGAAACCCAACATGTAATCTGATACTCCTTGCATGCTCCATGATTGTCCTGTTCATCCTTTCTGACACACCATTTTCTTCTGGTGATCCTGGAACTGTTTTCTCTCTACGAATCCCATGGTATGAACAATAATCATCAAACTCCTTACTGCAATATTCACCTCCATTGTCTAATATAAGACACTTCAACCTTTTTCCTGTCTCATTCTCAACCAAAGCTTTCCATTTCTTAAAAGTATAAAAAACATCAAGTTTTTGTCGAATGCAATAAACCCAATTTTTTCTACTTGCATCATCAATAAAAGTAACATAATAACAAGAGACACTAAGATATGATACATGATCTAGTCCCCATACATCTATATGCACAAGATCTAACATTCCACTCTTCTTTTCTTTTTTGAGTCTAAGAAATATGACTCTCTTTTGTTTTCCATAAACACAATGCTCAGAGAAATCCAAATCAATTTGTTTAAGATTTGGAAACAAATTTATTTTGTGAAGTATTTGCATCCCCTTCTCACTCATGTGTCCAAGACTATGATGCCATAGTTTTTTATCCACTCCTGTAGAAGTTAAAGAGATAGAAGATTCAATATTACCAGCACATAAATACAATGTACCTACCTACTGTCCTTTTGCTATCACCAGTGATCCTTTGGTGACCTTCCATGCCTTATATGTAAATATAGATATATGGCCTTCACATGCCAACTATCCTATTGAAATTAGATTTTTCCTTAGCTATGGTACATGTCTTACCTATTTCAATAACCATTGGTTCAGATTATTTTGTTTTATTTGTACATTACCCATTCCAACAATTTTTCATGGGGCATCATCACCCAAATGAACCTTTACAAAATCACCTTGAACATAATCTAGAAAATGTTTCCTATGGGGTGTGGCATGAAATGAAGCCCATGTATCTACTACCCAAGAATCAGAAATATTATCTACAGAAAGAATCAAAGCATCTTGTAACACATCACCTGTTACATTTTCTTCCAATTTTTTCTCATGTTGTCCATCTCTTGTTTTCTTTGGAGCTCTGGGGTCTTTCTTCATATGTCCTTTCTTTCCAAAATTCCATCACTCTATTTTTCCTAGTCTGTATTGTGATTTACCCTTCCTAGAATTCTTGCGGTTCACAGGCCCTTTTCTCTATCCTTTTGTCTTCCCATGTTCTCCATGTTTAACGCATTACCTGATGTCTCACCTATGTTTTTCTGTTGCATTTCCTTGCTAAGGATAACACCAACAACATCATCAAATTTTAGAGTGTTCGAAACATAGAAAAACTTACTTACAGTCATGACCCAGTCGTTCCATCTTTCTGGCAATGATCACAATATTAGAAGATCCCTGACCTCATCATCAAATTCCAGTTTTACAGAAATTACTTAATTAGTAACTGTATTAAATTCATTTAAATGATCTGCAACATACCCACCTTCTGACATATTCGTATTAAATAATCGCTTCATTAGAAATACCCTATTGGACGTCGAGGGTTTTTCATACAATTTAGCCAATGCATTCATCAATTCCTTCATTGTCTTTTCTTTTGAAATATTGAAAGCCGTCGACGCTACCAGGCTTAGTCGTATCGTTTCCAGTGCCTTTATGTCAAGAACCTCCCATTCTTCGTTGGTCATGGTTGTCATATTCTTTTCTATTCCTCTCAATGGTAGGAATAGATCCTTATGATATAAATAATCTTCTATCTTCATATTCCATAACTGGTAGTTTTTTCCATTAAATTTCTTGACCCTAAACTTTCCATCTTTCATCATTGCTCCCACTCAAACTAGAAACCCTCTTTTCCCGCGAGTTACCTTTCACTTTGATACCAGTTGTTAGAAAAACAGGATCACGAAGCAATACAATAAAACAAATGTGGAAATAAAACAAAGAATATGCACAATACACTAGAGACATAGATATATGTGTTTCATCTTGTGTGGGCTACATCCACCAGATAAATTTCCCAGTCCTTCCTTTTCATTATCCAGCAAAATGAAGGGATACAACCTACAACACACATGTTGTAACTTCATCTTCCTTCTCTCATAGTCTCCTCTCTCAGAATACAATAATCACATACATACACAATCGCAATAACATTCCCTCATAAGAGAGATTTTCCTTATAGGGAAAACAATCCTAAAACGTAATTTCTACCATCAGATCTGTGACCTTATAATGAATGGTCCAGATTGACTACAAAATTACAATATTTTACAAGGAAAATTTTTCCAATATTTCGCTTTGAGGGTTCTACCCCTAAATCCCCTGCCAGGGGGATATTTAAAAATTTTCTCCACCCCCCTTGGCAACATTTGTGTGGGGGAATCCCCACCACACCCCTTGTTAGGGAATGGGGTCCAATAATGGCTAAAACAAACCTCTGAATTAGGAAGATAATCAGGCTCCACAACCAACAAAGTGCGTCATCCTCATCTGGTGCTTCCTCTTCGACATGATAGCATGAGAGTAAATCTTTGACTGTCTGTTTGTTTTTTTGTTGATATTTTGTTATAATTTTGAACTTTGGTTCATCAAAATATATCACTCCCCTTATCATCTTCAAATTTGAATCAATGTTGGGGTTCTCATGCGTGAATGAGATGGTTACTACAAACTTTTGTTGTAATATTCTCCATTTTGTAGTGCCCCTGAGCATCTCCTAGTCTATGTACCAGTTCCCTAAGATCCCTTCCAATGTATGAATGAAGTGATGAGGCCATTCCTCTGGTGGTGTCATCCTCCATTGTGTTCTACATTTCTTTAGGTGTTCAATTGATGTTCCTTTCCCATCATACCTTTTCATTGCATTGCTTCCCTACTCTACGTCAAATCTAATGCTCAATAGTCATTTGCATTGATACCAGTCATGGATTGTTTCTTTGTGCACACCCCACCATCTGGAAGGTGTTACCTTAAGTGCAATATTCAGGGCTAAGAGCCTCTAATTTTCCAAAAATTCCTTCTCATATTTTGTCAAGAATTCCTATAAGTTGTTTACCCCATGAAAGATGGGAGGTTCCCTTATCTTTGTACCAACCCACTTACTATGCAGTCTATTATTGCGCACCTCCCTATAGAGACTTCATGTAGTCTCTGGTGCCAATTCTCCAAACCTGTGTATGAGTCCAAAGAACATGAAGTAATGCTTCTCTAGTTGATTCCCCATCCAATCCAAGTAATGTTGGGTAAGGTGTTGTGCCATATTCTATCTCTATTACTTCAAAATATACCAGAATGTGCACTCCATCCAAAACTATTGTTGCCCCTTTAAGCCTTCCAATTGGTAACACCCTGTGTTGATTTTCCTGTTTCAACTAGATAGGTGATAATGTAGGTTATCTCATACACTTCCATATCTTATTAGGCAAGACGTTTACTTTCGAGACTAAATACAGTATGATATCTCCCATGTTGAAGTCCTCAACGTTGGCATTTAGCTTCAACTCTTTGCTTGTCCTTCTTCTTGTATGGAGATGATTGATTGATTTCTTATTTAACTTCACTTATACCTCTGTGTTACATATTTATAGAAGATTCTCTAAGACCTTAACAGATGATGGCTCATTTAATAAATTAACACAAGATTGCAAAAAAGTCTTGATGGTACTTGCTTGTTCTAAAGGTTATCATTTAATGGTGTGATCCATTGAATATGGCATCTCGTACATTGGTGGGTCTTGATTTTGTTGCAGAAATGATGTAGACACAATTTTCTCCTTGATAATATCATGTGTCGATGCCTTAAATGTTTCCTTTTCTTTCTGTGATTCAAACTGCATATGTGGCTCAGTATTCTTCTTTACCCATTAGTGTTGAGCTAGATCTTGTTTTGCTACATCAGTTGTTGTCTTGGCACCTCCTCGAGTGACTATATTAATTTTTTTCCCATCATCCATGGCCTCTACATCAATCCATTGTACATTCTGGTTGTTCTAGTTTCTTTTTTCCAAAATATTTCTCAAGAGTGTTGGGCAGTCTTCTGTGTCATGGTTTGTTGCATGGCAATACATACATGCCGCAGGTGGAAGTGGATAATCCTTTGCATAATGTCCTGGTTTTTGGTAGTTATAGGATACTATTGGCCCTCTACCTCATCCAAATCCTCCTCTACCCTATCCTCCGCCTCTGTATCCACCTCGATCTCCTTGCAATGCTTTATATTAGGGTACCTGGTTATATTGAGCATGATTATACTCTACTTTCACATTGTTGTACTAAGGTTGTGCGGGGTTGAATGGTGGTGGCACCTGGTTAAAATGAGGTGCATATTTCCCTATAATAATCTCTTCTTTCACCCTGTAAGTGTCTAAAGTTATTTCTCTCATCAGTTCCAACATTCTACAGTCCTTATCATCATGACCCATTGATTTGCAAAAATTGCAATACAAATTTTTTGGTATTCTTTTACACTTCTGCATCATTGGAAAATGATATGGATCATTCCCATGCATATAACAAATTTATCCAGATGGATATCGGTCACCACCCACCTTTTCCAACTCACTCAAAATAGTTTTCTGGCAATTTTGGCAATTTACTATTTTTAGCAGTTTTTAACTTCTGGAGCCATTTTGAGATCCCAAATGAATTTTTTTGAGGCTATGATTGAACCCCCAAAATGAATCTCCTCATTGATACCTTTCCAATGGGATATCATGTGCCTAAAATGGAGATTGTATGCAAAATTTACGACCCTGGGAAGTTGATATACTAACTTACCCAAATGGGACCCACATGACTTTTGGCACTTCATCTCCTAGGGTTAGGTTTTTGGATTTCTAGGGTTTTTGACATTCCTATTTGTTGTAAAAAGGCATTCATAACCTCATTGTAATCATCTTCTTTTGAATGAGCACAGCCGTCACATCTCTTCTCAGAGATAAGACACCACCATTCAAGCAAGCTTGTTTTCCACTGCATTTTACAGTTTCGGCTTATTTCCTTATTGAAGAGAAAACTAGTTTTATTGTATCTCTGTTATTTTGTGTTAAATATATTTTAATAATATGAATTCATTTCATTCTTCTCCTAAAATCTGGATCAGTGTTATCATAGTGGTCTGCTCCTTGTCATCTTAATGCATGTCCCCAACGAGGTCAAGCTACAAATAATTGGCTCTCGAGCTTATTTCTCTTGAGGAAAAAATCTCTCGCACACCCAAGAAACCTCTCATGGAAGGAGAAAATAAAGATGATGGGATAGGAGATCCTTTCAAAAAAATTCTTGAGGAATCCCTCATGCAACAGAGGAACGATATGATGGATAGTTTCGTGCAAAGCCTTCAGCGTCTACCAACAGAAGACACATCTTCCTTGAATAGAGGTGTCACCCCATTCAAGGTACAAATCAACTTCGATATTCCTATATTTGAAGGTCAGATAGACGCAGATGTTGTAGAAAAGTGGTTAAATCTATTAGAAGGGCACTTTTCTGTCCATAACTTTTCAAATAGAGAAAATATTACTTTTGCACTCCTCAAAGTCATTCCCCATGTCAAAGATTGGTGGGAAATTTTCTGTGAAAAAAATGAAAAAGATTAACCCTCATTATTTATATTCGCAGCCACCTAGGAATCCTTCAAGGATTCTATTAAGGAACAATACTACCCTGTCAGAAGTTATGACGACTTGTATACCAAATGGACCACACTGTGACAAGAAAGAGACCAAGCAGTGCCAAAGTTCACAAATATCTTCCATACCTTGCGCACCAAGTTGGGTATCAAAGATTCAGAGTGACATATGGTGCGCAATTATTATGGTTCTTTTCATATATACATCCAAACCGAAATGGAATTTCTGGACATCTCATCCTTGGGCATGGCCTACCGATATGTCGTCAAAATTGAGCAGAAGCTCAAACAAAATACGTGCTAATTTGGGCTTGGGAACCCCTAACAACAAAATCCAAGAAGGGGCGGCCCCAACCCACAGATCAAAGATGGAAATTATCAGAAAAACTAGTCCAAGCCGCAAGCAAAGAAGGACACCGGAAAGATAAATAAAGATACCAGGAAGTGGTGCCACTTCCATAAGATCCCTTGGCATAACATTGTTGATTGTTGCTCAAAACAGTTGTTGGTGGCCGAAGTGAAAGCCTTTGAATCAGAAGCAGGTTATAACTCTAAGTCGGAACTAGAAAGGGGAAGATAGATCATTGATCTGAAACCCAGTGCCATCGTTGCTACAACCAAGCTCCATCCCAGTGAACCAGATGATCCAGAAGAAGGCGAGTGCCTCTTCCATTCACAGATGTGGGTAAAAAGAACCTCGCTGCACTTCATCATTGATAGAGGTAGTCAGAATAACCTCATCTCAATAGAGGTATTCAAGCGACTGGCTTTACTAACAACGTCG
This sequence comes from Picea engelmannii, assembly GCA_009831015.1. Lineage (NCBI taxonomy): Eukaryota > Viridiplantae > Streptophyta > Pinopsida > Pinales > Pinaceae > Picea > Picea engelmannii. The sequence continues at coordinate 158,937 of ML790450.1, read as the reverse complement.
CACCCAGAACCCTACACCATTGGATGGATCTGCCAAGGAATCGATCTCCGCGTTAGCCAACAGTGTCGACTGTCATACAGAATCAATCCCTTCAAAGACGAGGTATTGTGTGATGTTTCTCCTCTGAAAGTTTGTAATGTTCTTTTGGTCCAACCTTATTTATGGAAATTTCATGTTGTATATGAGTCTAGGCCTCGTAGTGTTATTATTACTTTGAACAGGAAATTGTATAAGATACCTGAGGCATTCCCTCCTAGTGTTATTTCCTTTATCTCTTCCACGCAATGCAGGAAGGTCATCTCTCAGACCGGGAAATTTGTCTTCTTCGGTATTCGCTCTCAGAGTGAGGAAAAGAATGCAGCCACATACAAGTCCTTCGCGGCCGATGATTCCACACAACAAAAGAAATTCGATAAGTTCATGGAAGAATACTCAAATATATTCTCCTCTCCTACTGGGGTACCTCTACACTTCCAGGTCAAGCATCCCATCGATCTGACCCTAGGCTCATGGCTACCCAATGGGCCAGTCTACCACCGCTCTCTGTTATAAAACGAGGAGATCAAGAGGTAGATACAAGAACTACTCCAAAAGGGGCATATACATCCCAACTCATCGCCTTGTGGGAGCCCAATCGTGCTGGTGTAGAAGAAAGACGTGACCTGGAAACTTCACATTGATTACTAGGCTCTGAATAAAATCGCAGTCTAAAATTGGTACCCGATTCCCGTATCGACGACCTCCTTGATCAGCTCACGGGGGCCAAATACTTCAGTAAGATTGATCTGAAGTCTATCTATCACCAGGTCCCAATAGAAAAAATAGATGTATGGAAGACCACCTTCAAGTAAAAAAAGGTCTTTTTGAATGGTTGATCATGCCCTTTGGTTTGACAAATGCTCCAGCAACATTTATGAGGATAATGGATGATATCCTATAAACTTTCACCAATAATTTTGTAGTGGTGTATCTAGATGAAATCCTCATCTACAACAAAACTTGGGTGGAACACTTGCAGCATATTCAACAAGTTATGCACACCCTGCATCAGCACAAACTATATGAAAACTTGGAAAAATGCTCCTTCGGAATGGGCAAGGTCCATTACTTAGGCTACATCATTGATCAGCATGGTGTGCATCTAGATCTAGCCAAGATCTAGGTCATTCGTGACTGGCTATCCCCAACCACACTCACTGAACTTTGAAGCTTCTTAGGCCTCACCAATTTCTATCACAGGTTCATGTTGGGATTCTCTCATATCATATGGGCCCTCAGCCAAGTAACCAGGGGTGGCAGTAAGGAAACATTTGTGTGGGGCCTGTCCCAACAACAAGCCTTCGATGGCTTGAAGAAGAGTTTGTTCTCATCCCTAGTACCTTCATTACTGGACATGCAACATCCCTTTGAGATCAAGACAGATGTTTTAGACTATGTTGTGGGCATCGTTCTCACTCAACATGGCCACCCCATGGCATATCATAGGGAGACACTATCATATGTTGTTCGTAAGTACCCTACTTACGACAAAGAAATATACTCCATTGTGAAAGCCTATCACCAGTGGAGACATTACATTCTTGGGAAGGAAACAATCATCCAAACTGATCACAAGACACTACAGTTCATGAAGACCCAAGGAAAATTGCAGAATGACCGCCATTAGAATTGGTCCCCATACTTACAATAGTTCCACCTAAACATCAAGTATAAAATATGATGTACCAATCGAGTTGTTGATTGCCTCAGTCGACCTCTTTGTGGAACTCACTACAGTGCTAGACTCTTGCAGCCATGAGAATTTTGGATGGCCCCACCTCTATGAGACAGACCCTAACTTCTCCACCACCTACCAAATGTTGGGAGACAACTCAGTGGTCGCTTATTAACATCTTCGAGATGGGTTTTTGTGTTTCCTGTTCCATATCTGTGTCCCATCAAGCAAGCACATGAAGCTGATTTGGGAAAAACTTCATGGTCCTCCTGTTGGTAAGGGGTTTGGTACCCCTACTACCAAGTACTGTGCAAAAGTTGGGCATTCGTTCTTATGATATCCTTATGTCTTGCATACCGTACACCAAACAACTTCTCTTTTATCTTTCTTGTTATTCTGGTTCAGTTGAAAGGTCATATTCTTCAGATCCTCCTTCAGCTCCTCTATTGCTAGATCTATCTATTGATATTGGTTTTCTTCCAATTGCAGAGCTGCTTGCAGAGCCTCTGTCTGATTTTGGAACTTCTGTTGTCTCAAAGGATACCTCAAGTGTGGTAATAGTGAGTTCACAAATAATTGCTTATGTTTCATGTCAATAATTGAATACTTCAACTTACCTTTTAGACGTTTCAACCTCTGATCAATATCCCAAATAGACTCACCTGGTTTCTTCCTGATTTCAATCATTTCATTCATGTATTGTTCTTCTGAGCTTGGCTTCTGAAACTCGTTCACTAGTAGTTTTTCCACCTCTGTGACAGTCTTTGGTATTCCTTGTGGACTGTTTACATAAAGGCTCATGTACCAGTCCATCACGTGGTCTCTTAGTGTGATATCTAACTACGTGAGATTTGTATCCTCATTTTTTATACACTTTTCTTCCCATATATTTTCACAAATGAATAAATGTTTTGCAAGGTCCTCTGATGCCTCTCCCAGAAATTCTGGTAATCTAATCATGGGATATTGTCCTGCCATTTTGAATTGTGTTGAACTACTACCTCTGTGCAGTGTATATAATTGATTGTTACTTCATGAACTTTCTCTCCCAGTTGATTGTCCTTGTTTGGACCCTTCTCATGTTGCTTCTCTTCTACTAAAATTCAGTTTTCTAAGTCTGTACAATGTACATGGCACACACAGAGGGAGACACATATCATGCTAACATCAACATGATGTTAGCATGGTGGCGTGTCAACACCAGAGGTTTCCATGTGTCACTCATTTTTGGTTCAACATGTGGACCAATGAGGAAGTGCCACGTGGGAGTCTATATAGATACATGGAAGACCATACGGGACATGGCAGACTGACGTGGAAAGTAGGTGACATGGAAAGGTGATTGTGCAAGTGGATGGCATGGGCCAATGAAAGGTCACCATGTGGCCCAATCATGGGCTTCCACGTGGTAGCGGGAAAATTCCCAATGAGGGCCAACAACTGAAAATCAAAAAAATTATAAAAAAACCCCAGCCCGTAAAATTTATGTATATCCCACCACATTAGGCCACCAACAAATAGTCTGCCAACCATACCACTAAATATAACGGAGGTTACACTATATCCACATGCTAATTTTCTATGCTTAAAACAATAATCCGAAGGGAGGAGGCTCATGGGCTTGACCCCGAGACCTCCCCTTACAATTCTCCCTTCATACATATCTGCCAACCAACGGGCCAAACGACCATGTTGGTTAATCCGCCCAAACATTTAGTTTAAGAATTGAACTTTGCTAGTGCACGGGAGGAGGAAGGCTCGCACCAGTCCGTACTGCGCATGGATTTAAATGCATAAGTAATCTCATTAATGCAGGTTGCAGGCACGTAAAGTGAGACAAGATTTCTCAAGGGCATGAAAGTGTCAGACTCAGATCGAGTGTGGAGACAGACATTTTTGGGTAATTCGACGCCACAAATTCAGTGGTGCTTTATGTTTTCTGATATGATCAAAGCTTCTGCAACTCAACTCTAGAATGAGGTATACTTATGTATTTTTCCAAATTATTTTTTGAGTTAATAAAAAGGCCTACCCATTTGAGAGAAGAACCTGGAGACGTAATCCACCAAGGAAAAACTTCGTTATCAAGTTTTTTTTGTTCGGATTTGATGCTTATGTCTCTTCATTATTGATTTATTCCTTTTTTATGGTGCACTTCATTTTATACCCATTTAAAACAATTCTTTAATAAGTCACTTCGATGAAAATATCAGGGATCATGTTGGTATCAAAGCAGTCATATTTTACTTGAATTGTTGAGTGTGAATGCTTACTAGGGCCAAGCATAAGCAGTATGAAGGAACTCTTAAGAATTTCAATCCCAAAGTTGTTTGTGTATACCTAAGTTATTCATGTATCCCAGAGGAAGAAAATGGCCGAAGAGGACAAACGTGATGAACATGAGAAAAACTTCCATATGGTATTTTATCGCATGTCATAAATGGTCAAACGAATGTATGGATATTATGAGAAGAGGATGAAGAAGAAAGGGAAGAAAAATGAATCACAAGCAGATGATAATGTTTCAGTGAATCAAAGGGCTAGAGGAGACCCTCCTGAACCTCCATCTTCGCCATCAAGTTCTATCTCTTCTTCCTCTAAGCATTCTCATCATTCTCATAATTTGAGCCATAAAATTTCTTTTAAGTAACCATTATTAAAGCTTGATGTAAATTTTGTTTTACCTATGTTTAATGGAGATGTTAATCCTCAAAATCTATATAATTGGATCCAACAGGTTGAAGTATATTGTCGTGTCCAACAGATTTATGAAGAGGAATTTAAAGTGCAATTGGATTGTCTTTGGTTGGAAGGCACCACTTCAGGACATAAGTAAGCATGGTAATCTTCTTTCCTCATGGTCAGAATTCAAATCATAAATAACGAAGCAATTTTATCCATTCTTTTATTTACATAAAGCAATAATGGAATGGAAAACCTTAAGACAAAGTAAAGGTCAAACTATACAAAGTTTCACATAAGAATTTAGGAAGAAAACTCTTGCATTAAACAATCCTTTGGATTCTTATGAAACTTTAATGAAGTATATTGGCGAACTTCATAGTTATATTCGTCATACTTTTTAACCCCATCAGTCTTGACAAAGTTTGTGTACAAGCCACTCACCTTGAGAACAGGGGAAAGCATGTTCAATAAGATCCCACAAAGAAACCTTCCAATCTCCCACATAAACAGTTTAAGAAGTTTAAAAGGAAGGAAAAAAATACCACCACTGTAAAGAGAGAAGAAGGAAAACCATCTTGCACTCATTGCAAGAAAAGTGGTCACGATGATGAACATTGTTGGAAACTACATCTAGAGAAGAGATCGAAAAAGTTCGATGGAAAGGGGAAGACAAATATCGATGCTACAGTACAACAAGATCTTGGTTCTGCTTCAGGAGATGAAGGAAATATCACAACGGTTGGAGTTCAAGGTAAATATTCCCTTCATGCTAGTTCAAGTTCCAATAATGAATCTCATGATGATGAAAGAAAGAGGAATGAATTATTTCATATAAGAGTTGTATCTAAACACACTAAGATAGATACATTGTTTGATCTAGGTTCCCAAGTAAACTTGATATCTGAAGAACTTGTCAAAAAGATGGATCTTGAAACTAAACCACATCCAAAGCCTTATCCTCTTGGTTGGGTATGTGATAAAGAAAAAATTAATGTCACCAACTAATGTAGGATTAGATTTGTTATTACTTCAAATTTGATTGAGGAAGTGTATTTGGATGTTGTATCACTTGATATACGTTGCATAGTGTTGGGGAGTCCTTATCTTTATGATAGAAAAGAAGTCTTATTTCATAATGAGAACAAATATCACCTTACTAAGGGGAAGTGGAATATATTGTTAGAGCCCACAGCATGAGGGTAAACACAACACTTGTTAGTGTTGGACAATTCAAGAGACTCATAAACAAAAATAAGAGATATGTACTCATGTTCGTAAGGGAAAAAGATGTCGAAAGATCCAACACTTTTCAAGGATGTGATCCTTCTCATAAGAAAGAATTAATTGATATTGTTTCTAAGTATGATGATATTTTCCAGGAACCAGATGAATTACCTCCTAAGAGGGAAATCCAACATGAGATACATCTTCAGTAGGATTATCCACTTCCTAATGTGGGCATGTATAGGATGTCAGTTGTAGAGATGAAACAGATCAAAAATTAGGTCCAAGGCTTATTGGATCAAGGGGTCATCAGTCCCAGCTCATCTCCTTGTTGTTCTTCGATTGTGATGGTGCCAAATAAATATTTCACATGGAAAATGTGTGTCGATTACTGAGCCTTAAATAAAATCACGGTGAAAAAGTGATACCCTCTTCCTCGTATAGATGCTTTACTTGATCAGTTAAAGAATATTGTTTACTTCACTAAGTTGGATTTGCACAGTGGATACCGTGAGATCAAGGTTGCAGAATAGGATGCATGGAAAACTGCCTTTAAAACCAAACATAGTTTGTTTGATTGATTAATTATGTCATTTGGGATTTGTAATGCTCTGGCGACCTTCATGTGTGTGATGAATGATGTATTCAGGCCATTTCGAGATGATTTTGTGATTGTATATTTAGACGACATTCTTATATTAGTGGGACTTGGGATGAACATGTAAGGAATTTAAAGCAAGTATTGGATACTTTGCAAAGGGAAACGTTGTGTGTAAAATTGTCCAAATGTGAATTTGGTAAGACTACACTTGTGTACTTAGGTCATATTGTAGGAAGAGGACAATTGAAAATTGATCCTTCCAAGATTGATGTGATTGTAAATTGGCGTGAGCCCAAAAGTGTAACCGAAATATAGATCTTCTTAGGTTCAGTCCAGTATTGGAGGATATTCATTTCAAACTTCTCCTTTGCATGCCTTAACTAGTGTGAAGAACACTTTTTAGTGGGGAGGAAAGAAAAAAAAAAGACTTTGATACTTTGAAGGAAAAGTTCAGTACCGCACCAGTATTAGCATTGTTGAATCTTCAACATCCCTTTGAGATCAAGATAGATGCTAGCGAGTATGCCATGGGTGTAGTATTGATGCAATATCATAAGCCTATCTGTTACCACTCTGAAACTTGTAACCAAGTTGTTGTTAACTATCCTACATATGATAAAGAGTTGTATGCATTAGTTCAAAGCGAAAAGAAATGGAATCACTACTTGTTAGGGAATGAAACAATCATACATACATATCATCAACCCTTATAGTATATCCAAGCACAAACCAAATTGCAACAATCTTGACATTACAGAAGGATGGGTTTCCTACAACAATTTCATTTGGTAACCAAAAAGGGTACGAGTAACAAGGTAGTTGATATGCTTTCTAGACCTCCTATTGTTGATTCTATTATTTTGAAGAATGCTTATTTATTTGATGATAGCTATGTGGAACAATATGCCATTGATGAATATTTAAAGAAGTATATGAGAAGTTAATCCATGGTGCATTGGTAGAGAACTATTTTCTACAGGGAAAACTACTTTGCCATCTTGGAAAGCTATGTATTCCTACAAGTGTTACAAGGGAAAAACTCTTTATGGCCAAGGGTAAAACACAACAGACAGGTATGACTACAGAAATCAACTCAATTCCAACATATGCTATATAAAATAATGTGCAATATAAGAAATAGGCCTACCTCAATCCATCATTTGATGATGTTCCACCATTGAGTAGTTTGACGCAAAGCTTTATACCTGCAAGAAGTTCTCAACAAATAAGAAGAGCAAGTACATAGTGATGATATAAAAGGGGTTATCACATCAGATAGCATAATCCATTAATAAACATTATAAACACACCTATGGATAATAAACATATATTTGCAAGATACCAATAGGATGGGAAAGGAGTATTTCTATTAATAATTTATCAATAGAAGTGACAACATTACAAACTTCCATGTCGGCACGGTTCGAAACCAAGAAACCAAGTTCCTTCCAACTAGGTCTCCACCACTTCAATCCTCCACCAAAGGCAAGCTCATAGGAAAGAGGCAATGAGGTCCTCTCAATAATAGGGAAAGAGCTTGGTGGTTGAACACTGTGTTCAGACTTGAGGGATAAAGGGATGCACACTCAACATGAAGCAATTTCTCCAGAGTAACTTTGCTCTCAAAGTTGAATGCTTTCTCCTCTTTTCCATAGCTCAAAATTGTGCTCTTATAGCCTTCAGAATGCAACTGAAGGGCCAAGTCGGAACGTTTCCAGTATATGGAAGGCCAAGGATCAGATATCTTCTGTCGTGACATGGAAACCCGACCTCATTTTGTATTTTCTAGCACAAATCCTGATGTATGCGGGTTGTAGTGGAGCAGCCAGCGTATATGCATCTTGTATAGCAGATAGGGAGTGTATATGTGGAAAAATGTATATTTTTATCTCTGGATTCATCAAAAAGGGATGATAAGTTTGCATAGGGAAATGGAAAAAGGCCCTCTATGCAAGATAGAAATGGTGAGGCAAATCATGCTATAACAGATGCCCCCTAATGTGTGATATCATAGGAGTATCTACGATGGATGAAATACATTATAAATAACCCAGAAGTGGAGTGGTAGAGAACCATCTGGATGAACTCAAATTCTCATTACATTATGTACTGACTTTGCATACATGGATGCTAAGAATACAATGCAGATCCATGTGGAAAATATACTAAACAAGTGTTCATGGCCAGGAATAGGCAAATATAAATGTGGTTACATGCCAAAACCTGTCATAGTCACAAATAAGGCCCAGTAAGACCAGTCTCAAAATAAATCTGAAGATATTTGCATATCATGGAGTACAATTTGATCTCCCATGATCACTGAAGTCAAATAGGTACTGGTCCAATGAAAGGGAAGCAACAACTCAAGAAATTTGTGGCCACATAGTGATGTCTTCAAGTCTTCTACACTATCTGCCAAAGGTTCAAGTCTACATCATGTGAATAAAGGCGTTGAGGTCGAACACGATGAGACTTCATTTGATTACTGATCATTGAGGTATACCGTTAACAAATGCGAGACAACCTACCAATAATGAAAGTAGGTATCAAGGCACCGTGTACATTCCTACAACTGTGAAAAAGGAGTCTATGTTGAACACTTGAGAAATCCATTGATCAGGATACATTGATGTATTCCCATCTGACAATGGAGAGAGGGCCTTCCACTAATGACTGTAAGCCTCAAGGTACTCATAAAACTCTAGGTCCCATATCCTGAATAAATGAGTTGAATTCGATGGAAAGAGACTCGCTTAAAGGAGAGCATTGAGGCATCTCTCATCAGTCGGCATGAGGAACAAAGCAGGAGATTCATCATTTGGTGGAGATCGGACAAAGAACATGTTCACGAACCACTGACCCTGTGCATTTTTAGTGTGTGCCAAATGCAAGCGGTAGACAAAAAGGACCCTCTGGATAGTAGCCAATGATGAAAAACTGCTGACAAAGGCGAGGAAACCACCAATAAGGCTAATGGAATCCAAGACACTACACAAATCCCAAATTGTGAATAGATTTATTGTTGTCGAACACAAGGGAAACCACCCAGTCAATGACCAATGATGAAATGTCGATTTTTGGGTTCAAGGTAACCTACCAATGCTGAAAGTAGGGGCAGGGTGCATGATAAGACCAAAGTATCATGTGATTCTGAGACAAACTAAGGGTATGGTCGACATGCAAAGTCAATATTTTTGAGAGTGACCAACACAGGTTGATATAATTCCTTTGAACAAGAGCATGAGATATATGGTGGACTCCGACAGCATAGACTCAATGATGTGACAATTAGATATAGGAGGCATCAATAACATTCTCTATAGGGACTGGAAGAGTAACTAGTCGATAGAGAAAACTCTGTAGCGAGATCAGATTCCTAAGGCCATGCTAAACCCAAAATTATGATGACACAAAGACTCAATAACTTTGTGCTATGTTCAAAGGTGACACGACTGCCGTCAATTACAATATAGTACTCCCTTTTTGTCCGTCTTTTTTTTTCATAACAAATGAATGCTATGATACAGAGGAGGGAAGGAGTGTCGCAAGTAAGCAAAACTAGTTCCAGTAGTGGAATGTACCTATGCTTAATGCAAGGAAATGCAAGCACGATATGGACACTCGGGGTGATGTTCCCTCCAGGGTATAGGGTGTCAAATTGTGAAGGATATAAACAAGGCTTTGCTTGGTTGAGGATGCAAACTGCTTAGGAAACGGTTTGTAACACAAAGCGAGAACTGGATAAAGGCTCAATACTACAAGTGAGGGCATGAGATGAAATCACAACTTAACGCCAAAAAATTTCCTTTTTTATATCTTTTAGTCTACTTGGTGTGAAAAAGGGGTAAACTTGTGCAAATAGATGTCTTTTCAAATCCAATTTACGAGTGTGAAAAATACAAGTTCACTCGACAATCTTTTCTATTTTTGATAGCAAGTCGGAAAAGAGATTAATTGAGATCGTTTTTCTGTCTTAATCAACATGTAAAGGGGGAGGCCAAGGCTCCTATCTCGGTCTTCTTCGGAAAGTCAGTATCTCACGGATAGCTAACAAAAGCTTGGGAAAACCCAACTCTCTCCAAGTTGAGGAGGAGAAAGTGCTAATGGAGGTTACAGTCTTTGTGATGGTTTGGAGAATGTCTCTTAATAGAAAATACATAGGTGGGGGAATGGGATGACCCATTAGATCATTCCAATCGAAGGGAACTTCGTTAGGACTTGGAGGAAGAATGTTCTGGGAAATAATAAATCTCTCTCGTTCAGAAGGGGGAGGATTTGAAATGTTGATGACATGAGTGAAAGGTATATCATTCTCTTCAGGGAGAGTAGGGTTGGCCAGATATTGCACTGGTGTGGCCACTTCCTCAATTATAGGCTGAAGAGGATGCATAGTAATGGGGGAAAGAGACGCTTCACCTTTAACAAAGGGGCTGAGGTCGGGATAAGATTGCGTCGGTGGAACCACCGAGAATATCAAGGGAGAAGTGGTGTGAGGAGAAACCACAGAGGCTTCAGAATCTGAAAGTCTTTTGGGTGAGCCCCACACTTCTAGTATCTCGGCAGTAACCGGGAAAAGACGAGTAAGGTGACTTCCTTCGCAAGTCCTCCAAAGGAATTTTGGTTTACGTATGAGACGTCTAGGCTTCTCGATGTAACTAGAAGTGGAAAGAGAGTTGTATCATGTATGATGAATAGAGGCAGGAGACATGACATGATTATGATTCGGGGAGAAATGAATGGTGCCCTCAACATAATTGGTAGAGATTGGAGACAAGCTGTCGACATAGTTTGTAGAAGAAGTCGACCCATCTCTGACGTGACTGGCAGAGGTTTTCGATGGAGCACCAGTATGACTGACAGTGACCGGGCTAGTGATAGATGGTGGAATTTGATTCCACGTTTCGGGGAAAGATTGATTCTGAAAAAATATAATTCAGGCAGGATCTTCGTGTACCTCTTTCCCCATCCTAGAAAGGTGTTGGTTCACGCCAAAATGGTCCGAAGATGTTTGGACGGGCATCATCACTAAGGTCTGTGAAGAGACCGAGGTAGGGTAAGGACTATTCGAGTGAGGATATATGTTTCCCCCTTGTGAAGGGGTCCCATAAAGAGGGTAGCTCGAACCGTAAAATTGATTCTCCCCATATGAAAGACCTAGTGGTAATTGAGGACTTGTCATGGAAAAAGTGTTCGAAGGAATTGACATGATGGACGAAAGATACATGGGTGGGGTGTAATAAGTGGGATAGGCGCCCATCTGAGTACTGGCTCCTAAAAGAGCATAGCTAGTATTGGATCCAAAGGGGGTGAGGTTCCAACCTCCCATGGGGAAACGACTCATATCAAACAAAGAAGTAGGCATCAGATCCATGGTGGCCCCAGGTCCAATGCTAGGATTCATATATGTGGGCTAGGGAGAGGGTTGCATGGGGGAAGGCATATCAACAGAGGAATGGATAGAGACCCAAGGTGCGAACTGAGCATTGTAGTTCTGTATACCATAGTAAAAAATGGAAGGGTTCGTCCCCATGAAATTAGCAGGTATCATGGGGTGGGTAGCAGTGAAGGAGGGAGAAAAAGAAACTCCACTATCCATAATGATGAAACCCAAAATAGACGCCTAAGTTCAACTAGTAGTCAGATAGCATACCAAAAATTAAAACGGTCAATATGCATGCAAACGGGCTAAAGTGGTTGAGTGGCCTCCCTCACTAAATAAGGTATGTCTCGTCCAAGAGGGACCTGAGACTCTCTGCTAAAGTTTGGAGGTAATAGAAACAGTTATAAGGGCCCTCATAGGCTTAACAACCAGTCGGTCATATCCCCCTAGAGAGGTAATCCTCCATAAAGGTTGTGTGTTGTCTGACCCCTATCTGACTCAGGATACAAGCAGAATAACCCCTTCAAGTAACCTATGAGATACCTAAGTCAAGCAAAAAATCAACCACTGTATAACCGATGCACAGGTGAGCATTCGTAATTTTGGATCACCGTATGGGCAGGGTAGCAAATCCCGAAACCTTGAAAGCACCACCTCTCACAGAGGTATGGGTACTAGCAAGATCCCCAAATACGAATAAATCCATAGAAATAGCTATGACGCTAGGTGAGTATCCAGGGGTTATCCATTCAACTAAATTCGCGCGACCTCGTGATTAACTGCGGTGTGAGAGCAGCCTCCTGATATTACCAATTATAAAATGGAATTCTCAACTCCCTATCTCAGACGCATATGTTGATTTAATTTCCTTTGAGAAGTTTACTCACAAGATCCTATTCCAAGGCACTAAATCCTAGGCTAGTTTGAGCACTCTAAAAATTAAATCGTGACTAATCAATTTTAGTTTAAAGCGTAAATTTTATTGGTCGTGGTTACTCAAAAAGGTATGGAAGTGAAACTCATGACGTTATGACTCTACAAGAAAATAAATATGGATATAATGTAAATTGTATATTTAACTTTTCAATGAATGATATGCTAATAAGAACAGTGCAGTATTCAATTTCAAATCTACAATTCATAAGTAAAATGCAATCTTTCACTAAATGTGCTAATCTAATGATAAAGATTCCAAGATGAAAATGCCAACCAAATGCAAAATGCCTATTTTTTTGTATTTTCAATATACTAAAAAGAAAATGCATGGATTGATGAGCAACCTGATATATAAATTCTACTCTGTATAAAAGCAATAACTTGAGTAAAATACCAAGCAGCCAAGCAAATAGCCCAGATAACAAGGACAAATCAAAAAATGGAAAACAAAGAGAAAGACTATGCCCAAAAGTTCAACACCAAACAGGTTTCTTGTCATCCCAGATGATCTCAAAAGACACTACAGAAACCTAAGAAGGCTCAGCAATCTTCAAATCCTACCCAGCAGTCACTAAACCAAGAAAACAAGTCAGGGGAAGTGGTATACATGATTGTTCAGGAGAATAGAACGTATATACGCTTCTTGTAGTGAGACAACAAGTGTGTATATGCGACTGACAAGGAAAAAGGGGAGTATAAGCTTTAAAACAAGGCCAGGCGAGGGAAAAATGGATGAAAGCTCAGACTCAGAGTGAATAGAATCTGTCAAGCAGTGATACAACAAGAAATATAAAGGAAAAATACCAATGCAAGAAGAAAAAGTACTTCAACCCTTGGAAGGAAGATCTCTCCCCAATGGATTCGCCATTTCTGTTACAAGGGAAAAACTCTCTATGGCCAAGGGTAAACCAAAAAAGACAGGTATGACTGCAGAAATCAACTCAATTCCAGCATATGTTATATAAACTAATGTGCAATAAAATAAAGAGGCCTACCTCAATCCAACGTTTGATGATGTTCCACAATTGAGCACTTTGACCCAAATATTTATACCTGCAAGAAGTTCTCAACAAACAAGAAGAGTAAGTACATAGTGATGATATAAAAGGGGTTAGCACATTAGATAGCATAATCCATTAATAAGCATTACAAACATGCCCATGTATAATAATCATATATTTGCAAGATACCAATAGGACGAGAAAGGATTATTTCTATTAATAATTTATCAGCAGAAGTGACAACATTACAGACTTCCGTGTTGACATGATTCAAAACCAAGAAACCAAGTTCCTTACAACTGGGTCTCCACCACTTTGATCCTCCACCAAAGGCAAGCTCATAAGAAAGAGGCAATGAGGTCCTCTCAACAATAGGGAAAGAGCTTGGGGGCTGAACATTGTGTTCATACTTGAGGGAAAAAGGGATGCAAACTCAACATGAAGTAATTTCTCCAGAGTAACTTTTCTCTCAAAGTTGAATGCTTTCTCCTCTTTTGCATAGATCGAAATTGTGCTCTTATAGCCTTCACAATGCAATTGAAGGGTTGATTCAGAATGTTTCCAGTATATGGAAGGCCAAAAATCAAATATCTTCTCTCATGACATGGAAACCGGACCTCATTTTGTATTTTTTGGCACAAATCTCGATGTACGCGGGTTGTAGTGGAGCAGCCAGCGTAGACGCATCTTGCATAGAAGATAGGGAGCATATATGTAGAAAACTGTATATTTTAGCTCTAGATTCATCAAAAAGGGATGACAAGTCTACATAGGGAAATGGAAAAATTCCCTATGTGAAAGATAGAAATGGTGAGGCAAATCTTGCTATAACAACAAGTGAACGAGTCTATGTAATACAAGAAGCTCACACTTCTCTTGTTTCGCGGCATTTTGGGGTAGCAAAAACTATGGCTCATCTGCAAAGTTTTTTTACTAGCCTCATATGAAAGAAATTGTAACTAAATATGTAAATGGGTGTGTGATGTGTTCTACTTGTAATCCCACTAATAGAAAATTGGGGCTATACTCACCACTCCCTGTTCCATTCCATCCATGGGAAATTATCTCCATGGATTTGCTAGGAGGTTTACCAATGTCAAAAAGGGGTCATGACTATTTGTATCTTGTAGTGGATAGGTTCAGCAAGATGTGTATCTTAATTCCATGTAAAACGAAGATCATTGTTGAGCAGACTGCTAATATCTTCTTTCAGTATGCTTGGGTTCACTTTGGGTTACCCACATCCATTATCTCAGATTGATATACTCGATTCCTTGGGGATTTTTGGACAAGCTTGTGGAGAATGATGGACACCAAGTTGAAGAGGATCATTGCTATCCATCCACAAACCAACAAATAGAAAGAGGTTGTTAACCGAACAATGATACTTTTTCTTCAAGGCTACTACAGCAAGCATCCCAAGTTATGGGATGAACAGATACCCTATGTACAACATGCTTACAATATTGCCTTACATTCCTCCACTTAGTGTTCAATTTTTGAGACATGTTTTGGGTATTTTCCTAAGGTCCCTTTGGACTTGATGTATGGGAGAAAATTTGATTCAAATGAAGAAATAAATGAAGACAAAGAATGCAAGTTCATCCATAGGATCTAGTAGGTACATCAAGAAGTCAGGGAATAGTTGGAGAAAATTCAAGCACAATATAAAGCTTGGCATGAAAAACACATGCTTGATCATCAATTCCAGGTTTGAGACCAGGTATGGCTTCACATCAGCAAGGAGAGATTGAAGGGTGTGTTAACACATAATATTGATCATGTTCTCCAAGTATTATGTCATGCCATCAACTAACAGCCTCCTCGGAGTATGCAAGCTATAGTTGAGTTAGCGTTGTGAACTGGTTAAGGAAGAGGGTTGTAGGTTGGATAAGTTGCAAGCATCCTGGTGCAAATTCAAAATTACCAGCATCAACCTCATAGCCATGAGGTACTCCATGAGATTTTTTGTCTTGTTTTGAAGTCAGGAAGGATTTGGCTACTTGATTTTCCTTTGGCACTGCGAATTTAGACAGGCGCTATGAAATGAGCTATGAAATGTGTTGCAGAAACTTTGTTCTAGACTGTTGAATTAGTATTTTTTACCAGCTGACTTCCAAGAGGATTTCCAGGTGAACCAGGATTTTATTTTCAAGAAAGGACCCATGAACATTAACCTCTTTCATTTTTCATATACATGTCACAGATTGGGATATTCGAAAGGATATTTGAGCCCTATGTTTTCAGTTTTCATGATTTCCTGTTTGAGACATGTTTTGTGACACGTATTTCGTCCAGCTGGAGATGAATTTCAAGAAACCAAGAGAGTTTTTTCTTTAGAACGAGCTTATATAAAAAAACCATTCTCATATTTTACACAACTTTTATATCTTGATAATTACAAGTGTCACTTTGAATCCTGCTTTTCAGAGCTTCGCCTACTGAAAAGCACGAAAATAGTTAAAACATGTCATTTTCTATTTTTAGTTGTTTCTATTTTGGGAAATGGGTTGGATTTCAAATGGGTGAGATGGAAAGGACCTATATGGATATATATTCATTGTACAATAGGAGAGGAGGGTTGGATTCATGAGACAAGAGAGGCTAGAGAGAGTAGGGGCAATTTTAGTTTCTCATTTGTAAGCCTAAGGGCCTGTTTGTAATGACATTTTCTGTCATTAAAGATTCATGAGATCTGTTATCAGATTGTCTTCTTTGTTTTCCCACTTATTTGTTATCTTCTTGCTTGAACATATTACAGGTCTTTAGGATCATGGTTTCCATTGATTGATGGATTCATGAACAACAGAGGATCTTATGTAGCTTGCCCATTAAATCATTGTTCATTGTTTAAGCAAATATTTATCTATTACAGAAAGGATCTTTGTATAATGGATTTGATTCCTTTTTTCATATTATCCATGATTCTACTCATCATTATATATCTCTTTTTATGATATACAGTTTGGTTTCCTTTTATCTGTAGGATGTTATGAGTCCATGCCCAATGGAATGCCTCTGCATAATTTTTGTTTCCCTCTTCATTTCTTTCTTATCTTGTTGATCCACCTATTGAAACCATTTTAATCCATTTACACTTTGATGGGTATTATGCTTATCCTCTAGTTGTCTAAGGGTGACTCTCAGTGATAACATTAATGGCGTTGTTTCCGAGGAATGAAGTGTGAAGCAAGCTTCCTTGGGAGAACAACATAGATATAGCTCTTGATGGTAGACAAGAGAAGGACACAAAAATCATCTGTAATTATCTACCTGGCGACTCCACAATCAAATACTCCACTGGGGAGGATCCTCTTGACAAAAATATGACCATACGAAAGGGGATGACCGGGTATTAGCTTATTGTAAATTCTAACCTTGTACAATATCTACTGCAAACTGATATTAAGAAAAGAACAGAAAAGATACAATGGAAAATACAAACATTACACAAAGATTTTTCACCTGGAAACCCAAACCGGGAAAAACCAGCATATATTATATTCATACATTGTGTTACATTGTTTACAATACAATATACATATAGGAGCCATCGGCATCCAAAACCCTAACCCAATGACCTAAATTAGTCCAAAACCCTAATTCCTTAACCAGAAATAGAAAACCATCGACAAAAAACCATGTGCTGAAAAACCACCTAATATCATGTGGTCCCGAAAATATGTCGTCCTGGAAATATGTTGTCCCGAAAATATGTCGTCCCAGCGGAAATATGTCGTCCCGAAAAAAAAAAAATTGGGGCACTGCCCCGGAACCCTCGCACAGGGGGCTCCGCCCCCCTACACCCCCCCTCTAACCCCCCTGCACGCCTGGCATAGACACTCAGACACTACTACTCGTGCAAATAATATAACATATAGCCAACTTTCTCCCACTTGTTGTTTTCTTTGCACACAGGGGGTTACAGGGTTACATAGTCAACAATCCAGGGCATCAATGCCCATGGATCCTCTACACCAAGAGAACTTCTCAATGCTCACAGATTTTGTTAATGAATCTACAACATTCTTCAAAGTGTCCACCTTCATCAGTGATACTTTCTTTTCTTC
>ML790450.1:126839-138987 GCA_009831015.1 Picea engelmannii | reverse complement strand
CAGAAATCAAATTTTTGGCCATACCTGGGATGTGTAGAACACCAGGAAGTGTTCTAATCCTTCCATCTATGAGTCTCAACTTGACCCTTCCTTTTCCTATGATTCTGGTTGTCGAATCATTACCCAAGAAAACATTACCTCCATCATACTTTTCATATTTGCGGAACCACTCCCTGTGGGGAGTCATATGAAAGGATGCACCTGAGTCAATCAACCATGCCTCATGATCTGTATGTGTGCTTGAAGAGGCCAAGTACACATCCCCTCCTTCTTCCTTGGAGGTCTTTTCTTCTATAGAAGAAGATTCTTCAGATCCCTTCTTTTTCTCAACTTTGGATCTACACTGCTTCTTGTAGTTCCCTTCTTTTCCACACCTCCAACATACCCTTTCAAACTTTCTAGGAGATTTAGATCTACCCTTAGACTTAGATCTTCCACTTGAGAAATTAGATTTATTTCTTTCCTGGGAACATCCTCTTGCAAATAATGTGTTTGTGCTATGTCCTTCCATATTATTTCGTCTCATCTCCTCCGACAACAAGGACGAGAGCACTTCTTCAAACTTCAAAGAAGTTGTATTACTACCTATGGCCACAACCAGACTATCCCACGAGTCTGATAAAGAACACAACAAATTGATACATTTATCTTCATCTGAAATTTTAATATCAACAGATACTAACTGACTTACCACGGTATTGAAGGCATTCAAATGCTCTGCCACCGAGTCTCCATCTATCATCCTTAAGTTATACAGCTTCTTTCTCAGGAATACTTTATTTACCAGGGACTTGGACTGATACAACTTCCCCAACTTTTCCCATAAATATTTGGTTGTAGCTTCCTCTGACACATTCAGTAATACTGAATCAGAGAGACACGGTCGAATTGTGCTCTTTGCCTTCCGATCCGTCTTTTTCCAGTCATCTGCAGAAGTTCCTGTAGGTGTCGTACATGGATCTACCACGATCCACTGATCTCTGTCCACCAAAAGATCTTCCATCTTGAGCTTCCACAACTCAAAGCTTTTCCCATTAAACTTCTCGTTATCCATCTTCGAATTTCTTGCCATTTCTTTTCACCTAAAAAACAATACCGCAGATCTCCCACTGTAACAAGGCTTATCACAATCCTAAGCCAAACCCTTGATGACAAAGGCATCCCCCTGAAGCCAATAAAGCTCTGATACCAAATGTAAATTCTAACCTTATACAATATCTACTACAAACTGATATTCAGAAAAGAACAGAAAAGATACAATGGCAAATACAAACATTACACAGAGATTTTTCACCTGGAAACCCAAACCGGGAAAAACCAACATATATTATATGCATACATTGTGTTACATTGTTTACAATACAATATACATATAGGAGCCAGCGGCATCCAAAACCCTAACCCAATGACCTGGATTAGTCCAAAACCCTAATTCCTTAAACGGAAATAGAAAACCATCGGCAAAAAACCATGTGCCAAAAAACCACCTAATATCATGTGGTCCCGGAAATATGTCGTCCCGGAAATATGTCGTCCCGGTGGAAATACGTCATCCCGAAGAAAACAAATTCAGGGGCTCTGCCCCCCTGCACCCCCCCTCTAACCCCCCTGCACAGACGCTCAGACACTACTACTCATGCAAAGAATATAACACATACCCAACACTTATGAGCTTTCTCCATGAACTATTGTTCTTATTTATTAGCTCTTTCCTATATTTTCCTTTACATATAAAGAGGATCATTTTTTGCTTTGTTTATTTGGATGATCATCAACCTTCATTTATATATCCATCCTTGGAATAAGAAGACCTACTTTTTGTTTGTGTTGTAGATGTTGATCTTGTATCCTCACCTTAGCCTATTCATAAGGATGAGCTTTGTATTCAAATTCCTCCTAAATTTGATCACCCTTGTAACCTTGAGGAGTTTGAAACTGATTCAAAGCCTTCTCAAATATCATTACCTTCTATTATTACTATTGAACCTTGTCATCATCTTGTTAAACCTTATATTGATCCCACTAGTTTTCAAACTAGAATCAGAGACAATATGTTTAAACCTTTAAGGCTGCCATATCACCTTCATCCTTATCCTCTTGATTTCTTTGAGTATCTTCCTCGATTTTCTTGAGAGGATCATGTTACAACTGAAAGGCATTTGGAGGCCTTTGAGAAATTTGTTAATTAGTTTGAGATAGTTCATGATGATGTTACAATGAGGTTGTTCTCCAAATATTTGTTTGGAGATGTTGTTGTGTGGTTTAAAGGTATGGGAGCCAATTCTATCGGTTCTTGGATCGAGCTATTCAATGCATTTTTAAAGTGTTGGGGTGAGAACAAGTCCCTTGATCAGTACTTGGATGATTTTAATTCTTTGAGGAGAGGGTAAGAGGAATCCTTGGTTGTCTTCAACAAGAGGTTTTACAGTGTTTATCATATCATTCCAGTGGAAATCCGACCTTCCGAGACTGCTTCCATGGTTTACTATGAAATGGCTCAGCAGTCAGAGCTTGTCCTTCTTCTGAGAGAAAGAAAATATTTATCTTTAAGACACTTGTTTGAAGATGCTAAATAAGTCGAAGAGAACATCCGGGCTTGTAACATGATTCGATATCAAACATACTCTAAATATTTACATGCACATGAGCAGGAATATTGTCAATATGTTCTACTTTTGTATCAAGATTATTTAGTGTTTGCATAATTTTCTATGGACAGGGATGCATGTAAAGCTTATGATCAATTTTCAAAACATGTTGAGCATATTATAACTGATGATTTCATAGATAATTATATGTTCATGGATGATCATTATCAGTGTGATTTAAAACCTATTGCACCATTATCTTGTGATCATCATGTTGAAAATGAAGAGACTGCAATTGTTGATGATCAAGAGTTGATTTTGAAAGAACAAGAAGGTCATATATTTGCAAGAAGAAAGGCATTTATGAATGAGAAGTTATTTTATATGGATCAACATGCTTCTGATCTTGGTTTTAAGTATTCATTTGCAGCCTTGTTAGAGTCTTATGTTTCAGATTTTCTGAAAATTTCAAATTTCATTATTTCACCGATAGTCATGGGTGAGTATGGTTTTCTGAAGGAGTTTATGTCATTGTTGTTATATTTCTATTATTATTCATTGATTAGTTATGTAGATGATATCATTTTAGTCATCAAGTTACTTGAATGGTTACTGTGGAAATCTTCTTTTACTTGACCAAATTGCAAATTTCAATAGGGTGGGGTAGCATAAGTAATAAGCTCACTTCCCGAGCATTTCTTTCCTTCAGTTTGTAGCGGGTCTTTCAGTTTTCTTGAATAAGAGGAAGTTGTTAGTGGTGGTATCAGAGGTTGGTTGCACAGATGACTTCATATCCCATGGATAAGGCAAATGGAACTGTTAGGTTCTTAGAGCCTCATAGGGAGGCCTCCATCCCAGTTGGAGCCAGTGTTAGCACTCAAATGCACACCATTAAAATTTAAAATTCTTCACCAAATTCTGTGTTAGATTTTCCAAATTCCTTTGGTCATTTTCCTGTTTTCATAGCCTCCAAATTCTTCATTGAGCCTTGACAAGTTCCCATTGATTTTTTTTGCCTAGAATTCCTATGATCTTTGTCTTCTGATCTGCATTCCTACAATGGCAAAATCATTATTAAAACTACTTATTGTCATATTTTCATCACTGCTCATTTACTAACATTTTCTATGTTTCTTAACTAAAAATAAATTGGTTTTTTGTTATTAAACATTCCATTTATCAAAAAAGTGGTTTGGGGCGGGGGAGGACTTGAACAAAATTTTAAATGTGAAGAAACAAGGTTTCTTTTTGGATTTTTATCCTTTCTCGAGATTTCTATTTTGGCCAAAAAAATATTAGGCCCATAGGCTGAATCTCCCATTATTCGAGCCCACAGTTGTCGATCCAAGCACCTACACCAACACATAACACAAATCCCAGCACCAAATTCCAAGCCCTCGAGGAGGAGGATCATACAAAGTTTCCTTTGTGCACAATGCTTCGAAACACATTAAAACCATTGCCATTTATAAAAGAAAAAGTTTTATTTCTTCCGAGAAATGTGGGATATCCTTCTCACATGTAAATAAAAATGCATATCATAATAGCCAGCTGCAGATTGGAGAAGTCCATGCCTGATGCCCTGTTCGACAACATTTTCACCAAGTTTCATGGGAATATCCCACATGGGATTTGCACAATGCATTGGTTCCAAGTGTTGAGATTTAAAATGATAACAACCCTATGCATTGTGGAGTCTTTCTTCTAGAGATAGATAATACACAAGAGTTCCAAACTAAAGAGACAGGTACCCAGGTGTCAAGATGGTTGCCCAGTGTCATAAAGGATTCTGGATTGGTATCAATTTTAGAGTGGAATCGCCAATTTCGAGCATATCATCCAAGTGTCGAATTCATAGCCTAAACGCCATGCCTAAGAGCGTTGACAATAGATATCAAACGAATTGTTAGATGCAATTGGAAAATGGGTTCCAATGTATGTTGATGATGATCTTTGTTTACACCTCAAGTGGTATCGTCTAGCTTCAAAAGGCCCTTATAGTCATACAACTATACAATGGGAGCTTCCACACAGATCTACTCTGGAGACATGTTGAATTCACCATTTTGGTGCAGCAAAACATATGTTTGGTTCAATCTGACATTCCACATGTTTGTTTTAGCAGACAAAACCAATACTTCCATCTCTTGAAAGATTTATTCACTCAAGTGATGAGGAAGTCTTAACAGATTCTTGTTGGGATTTTTTATACCTATCTGATGGAAAAAATGACAAAATTAAAGCAATGATAGAGGTTGGTTTTTGTTGTGGACTTTTCTAACTTTGGGACTTCTTTCTCCTTTTGTTATTATCCCTACTCCTCGAATAGTGGACAACATTGTTACTGGAGATGATGTGAAAACACATCCTATGATCAACGATGATGTGTTCTATTACCTTTTAGCACTTCTAACCCACAAAATATTTCAGTGGAAGTTGGCGTATGAGGATCTCTTTGGCAAGATATTTTTTTGTTCAGCCAACCCTTCTCACTAGTACATATGACTGTTACCCATGATTTTGGTTGTCATGATGATGTATTGATGATGGTGTACTCAGGCTCTTCATAAGAACTTTCTCCTCAGAAAAGTTACTTTCATCTCTTCCCAAAAAAATCATTTTTGAAGAAGGTTCGCAGGCTTCTAATATATTTGGGTGCGAGAATGACCCATTCTCGCACATTGCTTTAAGCCAGGGTGCGAAATTCTCACACTGTGTTGAATAGCCAGGATGCTAACTCTTCCTAAAGCATGGAAAGAGATGAATTCTCAATGTTTCTAGAAGGGAATCTTCTAGAAGAATGGGTTGGCATTCAAATGGTTATCCTTGTACTGGATTCCCTGATATTTTTGGATCATTCTTATCCAAGAAACTATCTCATTCTCTCCTATATATTGAGGGAATTCTCATGGAAAAGGTTAAGCAAGATTCATTGGAGAATTGGTGAAAGAATTGTGTGAAGGACTTAGCTTGAACGACAGCTTGGAGACTCTAGCAAGTCTATCAAGAGGATTTGATCTTCTTCATGCAAGGATTGAGCAAGTGTGTATGTTGGAGCCAAGAGCCATAGAAAGGAAGCTTACGACATCAAGGCTATCAGGTTGTAATCTTTACTTTCAATTAATATGATACAGTGGCATGTCCCTTTCCCATAAAGCTATTCTCACTTTATTGTGTAATTCCTTGATCATACACATAAGTTCACAATTGAATATATTGTGCTATCTTCACTTTGGTTGGTTTGTGTTGTCTTGGTATTGACCTCATGAGAGCACCGAAGAGAAGCGAGAGAAACAAAGACCTTAGGAAGCGATACTAAGGTATGTTACTTGTTCCTTCCTACTACCTAATTCAATGGTCAAAACTTAGGGAAAGAGTCATGTCCTGTCTTGTTTTGTTCTAGATCCAGGTGGATCTAGGGATATCTCTTAGTGTCCGCACCTAACGATTAGTCTGATAACAAAATTGGCGACTACACGGTCCTCTTCATCTCGAACGACCGAGCCTCAACACAGTTTTGTGACCCCCCCCAAAGGGCATAGTTTGGAAATTGGATTTCAATCCTCATCCTCATGCGGCCTAGAACTACAACATTGTTGAAGATCTGGCCCAAGCACCTTCTACGATGTTAGCCCTTGAAGTCCTTCAAACTTGTCCCGCAGAACAGAAGGAACTATTGAAAGCTATCAGTGGAATTGACCCAACGGATACGAATTTAATAATCTTTGACTTGGAAGATCACATTCCAAGGTTACCCCCTCAACTTCTGTTCCAGATCCAAGTGGTTGTCTCAGACAAAAACATTTGCCGCACCGTTATCGATGAGGGTGCCTCAACATGTGTTATGTCTCTTGCTTGTTGGAAAGCCATTGGCTCTCCTTCTTTGAATGAATCACAGAACACTCTTAAATCCTTCAACGGCTCCGGTTTTAAGCCCTACGGCGTCCTTCCTTCATTGCCCGTCATGTTAGAAGGAAAAACGGTCCAAGTCGAAGTGGAAGTCTTTGACGCTCCCCTTGATTATAATATTTTTCTTGGTCGCAGCTGGATCGATTCCATGCGTGCATTTGTGTTGACCCTTTTCCATGTAGTACGTTTCCCTCATCAAGGAAAGGTTGTCACCGTTGATCAAATAGCCTTCTTCAATTCTGATACCCATACTGGCAACGTATCGTTTATTGCTAAAACCCCACTGGGTTATGAGAACGTCAGTGTAGGCCTTTTAAAAGACTCTTCGTTAATGGGTACTTTCCCCATTCCACCGCCCGATGTTCCACGCTCGTCTGTTGCTTCTATCAACATGATCTCCACTTTGCCTCATGAACTTCCTGCATCTAAGGACCCCTAGATATTACCTGAACCTAGAGATCATCTTCGTTTTGGCGACGCAATGTCGTTAAGTCCAGTTGAATCCGCCTATCAGGCCATTCAATCAACAACACCTTCTACCCCCTCTCTTGATGAGTTGTCTCCTGATCCTTTCCGTGTCATTTTTCCCACAGACGAGATGATCATGTCTGTCAAGGAGGACACCCCTTGGGACGATGGGAATCATCGTTCCATCCTTTTTCTGGAGCAACATATTCTTGAGAACTACCAATGGATTTCGACCCCCTCGACCATTGTCGTCATCTCGACCATTCCCGAGTTTGCACACGGTGTGTTTTTCGAAGGGAAATTAAGCAATATCTTGCCCATTATTCCCCTTGACATATCCATCAAACCTGGGATTGTCGAAAATGTCCATATCGGAGCTTCGTGCTCTTCCGACGAAATCGTCACCTACACATCCCTATTCAAAGAGTTTTGTGACATCTTCACTTGGAGTTACGAAGAAATGTCGGGTATCGACCCTGAGATTGTGATACATGAGATAAAGACATACCCCGATGCTAAACCCATCCGACAATGCCTTCTTCTAGTTCACCCATGTAAAGCGGCTGCTATCAAGCTCAAAGTCAAGAAACTTCTGAAATCCATCTTTATTTAACTGGTGGTTCTCACCGACTGGGTTTCCAATCTTGTCCCAATTGATTAGAAACAAGGCACCATTCATGTATGCATTGATTATAGGGATATCAATAAAGATTGTCCCAAAGACAACTTTCCTACCCCCTTCATCGATCAGATTATCGACGATTGTCACAGAAGTGAAATCTTCTCTCTCATGGATGGTTTCTCCGAGTATAATCAAATTAACATTGTTCCTGAGGATCAACAAAAGACTGTTTTTATTTGTCCTTGGGGTACTTTTGCCTATCGAAAACTTCCTTTCGGTCTCAAAAACGCCGGCGCAACTTTTCAATGCGCTATGTCTTATGATTTACATGATATCAAGCACATCATTCAACCATATTTGGATGATTTACCCGCTCATTCAATGCACAGATTCGATCACCCAACCCACCTCTGAGCCATTTTCGTTCACTGTCGCTTCTTCTGTATCTGTTTGAATCCTCATAAGTGCATTTTCTGTGTGGAATCCAGCCACCTTCTAGGTTTTCTCGTTTCGCGTCAAGGGATCCGAGTGGATCCTTTAAAGGTTGAGGTGATCCTTAATCTCCCTCCTCCTTCTACTCTTCACCAGTTACAAAGTTTGCTGGGGAAAGCAAACTTTCTTCATCGTTTTATCCCAAATTATGCCGAGATAACTCGTGGGTTTATGCGGCTATTAAAAGAGGATTCAAAGTTTGTCTAGGATACCATTGCCAAAAATTCTTTTGAAGCTTTGAAGTTGTCCCTAATGCGATATCCGCTTCTCTTTCCCCCCGATTACAGTCGCGATTATTTCCTTTACCTTGCTGCCTCGGATTACACCATTGGTATGGTTCTCGTCCAAGAAAATGATGCTAACGACGAAAATGTTATATACTACTTGATTCGAAGTCTAACACCTACTGTAATCAAGTATTTACATGTCGAAAAACTGGCCTTGGCTTCCATCCAAGCCGTCCAACGCTTCCGGCACTATATCCTCTCACACAAGACTACTGTGATTTCTCACTGCAACCCTATGAAACACATTCTTACCTGTCAATTGCTAGGGGGAAAATACTCCAAATGGATTGTGATACTCCAGGAGTTTGACTTGGAATTCGAACGCGCCAAGTCTAAGAATTCCTTAGTCTTTGCTGAGTTGATATGCGACTTTCCCCATTCTGCAATGGAAAATGTAGCAGCTGATTCATTACCTGATGAATCTCTTTTCCTTATTAGCACTGATAATCTTTGGTATGGTGATATCATTATATATCTCCAAACCCAGAATTTTCGGCCAACTTTGTCCAGTACTGAACGACGTCGAATACGATACCAAGCTCATCAACACATTATCCTCGGGGATACTCTTTATCGTCGAGGAATTGACTTTGTTTTTTTACGTTGTCTAACGTTCAATGAAGCTAAGAAAGCTCTGAATGACTGTCATTCTGCAGCCTGTGGTGGTCATATGTCTGGGTCTGCTACTGCCCAGAATATCTTACGAGTAGGGCATTTTTTGCCTTCATTATTTAACGACTGCATCATCGTCATTCAAAAATGTCATGCTTTCCAGACCTATAATAACAAGATACGGTCACATCCTGCTCCTCTTCACCCTGTGGTCTCAGTTGGTCCCTTTGTGAAATGGGGCATCGATTTCATGACATGTCACCCTCACTCGGCCAGGGGGCATGGTTACATTATTGTAGTCATCGATTACTTTACGAAATGGGTCGAGGTGATGTCGACATTTGACAACACTGGAAAGACAGCAGCATTGTTCATTTTTAATCACGTCATAGCTTGTTTTGGTGTTCCCCAAGCTATCATCACTGATCACAGTAGCCACTTTAGGAATTTTATGATGTCTGAACTTACTGAAAAGTTGGGTCTTCACCATAATAACTCAATGCCCTATTACCCACAAGCCAATGGCCAAGTCGAAGCAATTAACAAAGTTCTCATAACTATGCTCAGACGAATGATATTGATTCATAAAACAAGTTGGCACACAATCTTGTTTTCGGCATTGTGGGTGTACCGGACATCCGTCAAGTCCGCTACTGGGTTTACACCTTTCCGATTAGTATATGGTGTAGAAGCCATTCTCTCGATTGAATGCAAGATACCCTCTTTAAAGCTAGTTGTTGAACTCCTACCCAACACTTCTACTGAAGAAGAACATCTATTGTATCTTATGCGATTAGACGAATCTCGATGCGATGCCACCCTAGTCATCGAAGCTCAAAAAAAGAGTGTCAAGGCCCAATACGGAAAACATTTCAAGCCTCGTGTTTTCTCCGAAGGTGATCTTGTTCTTATCTATGAACAAGATCAATATATGCTAGGAGCTGGGAAATTTGAAGCCATGTGGCGAGGTCCTTATATCGTTCGACGAGTTTTGGAAAAAGGAGCTTATGAGTTCATAGATTATGATGGTATCCCTTTGAGTGAACCCAAGAATGGGTTGTACTTGAAGAAGTACTATGCATAAAATCATCTGTGCATGAGTACTTGTATTTTTATTGAATCATACTTCGTGTGTGTTACTATAGCTTGCTTTTGTCGTTATCTGGTCTCTGCCCTTATGTGATGTTGTGTTTAATTTCCATATGTCGGAGTCTTTGCTACCCTATATTGGCTTCACTGATGGCGTTAGCCATAGTACTCAGAACCTTGCTTCCGTTGCGTGGGCAATTTACGCCCCTACAAACGAACTTGTCTCCTTAAGAGGTGTGTGTTTCGGTCGTGCGACCAACAACATTGCAGAGTATAGCCTTGTTATTGAATTATTGGTTGATTCTATCTCGTTCAAAATCCATCATTTGGTTGTGTGACTCGATTCACATCTTGTAGTACTACATTTAAGTAATGTCTATTCTATTCAAAGTCCTACTTTGTTACGGGTGTATTTGCGAATTCGCCTCTTGGAACGTTATTTTGATTACATTGAGTATCAACATATTCCTAGATGTCTAAATACATTAACAGATGCATTGGCTAACTATGTATTAGACAGACATTTGAATCATTTATAAATCAATCACATCAATGTTCACACAACACATGATAAACTGATAGAAGCCATCTGGATATATAACGATCAAAAGCGTTTTTTACAAAAAGTTTTGTCCGAAGACCAAAATGTCAAAATCTGAAGCTCATAGCTTCTACAAAGTGACGTCATGGATGACATTCACGGTAACACACGAGTGCCTGAGCAACCCTACGGAGCAGTCGACTCATGGACCCTGACACTCCTACAGTATGACGTTGATCGCGTCGTGGAACCTCTTCAAGAGGCATGTCTAGAATATCTGTGGTTAGGCCCTCTAGATTTTGTTCTAGTACTTGATAATCCTCGGCATATTGTGGCACTGCCGCTACCTCTCCTCCACGCTGAATGGGTGAAGTACCAGGAGGTCGATAAGGTCCAACATCTATGTCATCAAAAACGAATTTTGTATTTAGTCTTTGGACGAACATATAAAAAACATTTGAATATGATTAAAATTCACAAAAAACATTTTAAAAAAAAATGTGTGTACTTCTTACCAAGTTCCCCCCACTGAGCATCCTCTGGAAGTACTAAATCTGGATCTCCTTGAAAATCCAACCCGACATAAGCATAGTCGTCAACCATCAACATCTGTGGTTGAAGCCAGTCAAAAAAGGTATCATCATACTTGATGATCGGTCCAGCTACGTGTCGGGCCATGAGCCGACACCAGCTCAGCATCCTTGGATCCCTAGGAGCCAGTAAATTCCACTCAACCTGCAGTCTCAGTAATGGAACCCTCTCAAGGAAGAAGGAAACTAACAAAGATCCGTACCCAAATTTCTTCAGGTCGCCTCGTCTCCATTTGGTCAACTTCTTTTTTATACTACGAAGGATAGCATCTTCCCAGTTGAAAACCCGAGGTTCAGTACACTCGATGGCATACTGGAAGTAACTCTGTATTGCCATGTGAGGAGAAAAACTCCCAGCCATCCTAGCTATGGTGAATAGGATAGTACGGAGGGTCAAATCTCGTACCCCCCAAATAGCTACTTTTCCTTTCTTTCTCTCTGCCTCGAGAACACAGTGTAAACGACAGTTCTCACTCATGGGCAGCCCACCACCTCTGCCACCAGTCAGGCTCACATAGTGCCCATGTCATGACAGTCCAGTCAAAAAGTAAATGTCCTCAATATCTAAGGATAGTGTGTGGACCCCCACATGAAATACCTGCTGATCGAGATCCCACATAGCACAATGTACTCTAATAACTTGACTTGGGCCCTCATGCCTAGGATACGAAAGTAATTCAAGAGATATTTTTTTACTTTTCTCCATTCATATCAATCTCTGAGTCTTCAGGATACCCTGATAGACCCTCTGGGTCCAGAGGCCTTTTCAAATTTTGTTTCATTTTCCAAAAATTTGACTAGTTTTAGAGGTTCTCGCACTGCACTTCATTGTAGCCTGCGAGAATCTATAGAGTTTGCACCCTGCCTTTAGGTTCAGTGCGAGTTTCTCGCACTCTTCTCGAGGGCCACCTGCGAGTATCATTAATTCTCGCACTGTGTAGTATTGCCAG
>ML790450.1:78005-126246 GCA_009831015.1 Picea engelmannii | reverse complement strand
AAATCAATTGTTGAAATTATTGAAAAATAAGCAATAGAGAATTGTTATTGATGCGTGATTTGTTGCATTTGCATTTTAAAGGAAATTTTGCATTGTAGTTCAAGGTTGATCTGGAAAACTTTCTCTTTCCCTCCCATACATAGGATTCATTGAATGAAACGTGATATATTTCATTCTCATCCATGCATCGTTGGGTCAGAGTTTTATACAACATCAGTTTCATCTCTATTTCCTTTGAGTAAACAACAGCTCTTAATAACATTGTGCAATCATAAAATTTATCTAGTAACTCTTTTCTAGGGCTCTATTACACCAACATTTAGCTAGGCTAGTGCTTTGGAGTAGGAAGAGAGATACAATCTTCAAAGCACAAAACACACAATAGCATCTTGTGTTAGGGACTGTTAAATTCCATTTGCAACCTCTAGTCCTAGGAAGCCCTTCTCACACAAGGATCAAGCACGAGGTCGCATTGATATTGGCAGAGTTACTCACCCTGCTTTGTTGATATCAGTGTAGATATTGCACATATTACGAGGATCACTCGGAGGTATAACCACAATGATGAGTGGAAGCCTTTTGAGTTGATTTCGGGCTAGATACCTTGCCCTTGCGTGTGGATCAGACTGTCGACTGTCCCCCCAGGCTTTATTGTTGTTGGTGGTGACCTTAGTGGCCTATCTTTATAGGTTCTTACACGAGGTGACTGTCAAGGGGAAAGTCTTCACGGTACCTGGAATTGACGTTGACCAAACTCACTCGGGCTCCTTGGAGGGTATACCCATGATTATGTGTGGGAGCTTGCACCAGGGTGTAAGTCCGTTAAGCAGGTCATCAGCGTAACTTTTCCACCCTAGCCTAGCCCCTTCTCATCTCGTTGTTGCGACGTTGGATTTCATCACCAACTAGTGGATTCGAAATTAGAAGGTCTTGTTTTCTTGGTGTTGTTTCCTAGATTTTGTTTACTAGTGTGTGTTGTTTGTTTCTCGAAGTTGACCATAAGATTTTCTTCTTGAAGTTTGTCACTCATTTACAATATCTCATCCACGTCGTTCATGTAGAATGAAGGGTTTATCTCCAGAGAATCTGGAAGGTTCTCAACCCTTGCCTACAAGTACACCTGAGGGCTCTCCTCGACAAAGTGAAGTCACAGTCGTCACCACACCACAGGTGGAACGAACTGACTCTCTAGAACATTTTTGAATTAGAAATACTCGAGAGGACTTTTGACTTCACCCCGATTCTCAGAGACATTTTATGTGAGCAAACTCTTCTGGAGACTTAATTGTTGTGTATTCTGGATCTCCAACTGGACCTGGGGACCAAGATCCTTTTTGGTCTACGGGCATTTTTCGACGGGACCTTTTTGGTCCAGGTTCACCTGTGATTTTTGAAATCAACCCACTTGTGATTTCTGAAATCTCTAGTACAGAGACAGTACCAGTGACTACCACTTATCACTATACCATCCCTGCCGAAATGGCCCATCTCACAGCTAC
Organism: Picea engelmannii; assembly: GCA_009831015.1. Taxonomy (NCBI): domain Eukaryota; kingdom Viridiplantae; phylum Streptophyta; class Pinopsida; order Pinales; family Pinaceae; genus Picea; species Picea engelmannii. The sequence continues at coordinate 124,747 of ML790450.1, read as the reverse complement.
TACGAGTGTTCCAACCGGGTTTACTATGGTTATTCTTGCTCCTATAAACACACCGCGAACGCCCAACGTCACTTCGACACTACCACCTAGATATCGTGCGTTGAATGCTTCCATTCCTACTCCTACGCAAACTCAATCCGGCTCTCCTGGTGGTCCTTCTTCTTCTGGGCACTTTCTTCCCGGTTTTGTTCCAACACTCCCTCAATTTCCTTTTGGAGGACCTTCTTCGTCTTCTACTGGAAATCTTAATCCTAGTGGAACTATTCCATTTTTCACTCCAAATTACCAATTTCCGGTTGGTGGACAATTTCAACAAGGTGGTATGACTCAACCCCCTCTCAGTGGGCAAATTTATTTTGGAACACAAATCCCAATTGGAACACAACCCCCAATTAGAACATTGCCACCAATTGGAACACCACCTTAAATGGGAGGACCAACCCCACCTTATGGGAAAAACATACCTCCGTCCTTGGCCCATTATTGGAATCAGTTGATACAAAATCCTCCTCAAGCGACTGGGGGGCAGCAGTTTCCAGCTGCATCCATAACACCCCCTAGTATGGGCCAACCATATCTAGGTTTGTTCAATCCCATTTGGGGGGTGAATGCTCAAACTCAATCCCCTATTCCAGGGTATACTCCTATGAGCTACTATCCTCTCCAACCACCACCGAATATGCCTGGGTCTTCACATTATATGCAGACTGCTTATGGTCCTACTGGTTTTTCGACAGGGCTTCCCCCCCAAAGCCACCAGTACCCACAGGTGAATCGACAGTTACCCTTTCTCACCACTTTGGATCTTCTGGATTTGTCAAGGATTTTAAATGATCCTATTCGTCACTCTCCCCAATGGCCTGTTATACCAGCCAAGCTTCCATGGGACATTCCTAAATTCGACGATAAAGCAGGAGAGGACCCAAACAATCATGTTATGACTTTTCACCTATGGTGCTCATCCAACTCGTTGATGGATGAATCTATTCGTTTACGTATTTTTCAACGAACCCTCACACGTTCTGCTGCGAAGTGGTATATCAAATTGCCATGAAGTTTCTTCTCTGACTTCAACACCCTAGCTATGGCTTTCCTTACACATTACCAATTATCAATCCGTTATGACATGAGGACCAAGATTTTGAATTCCTTCAAACAAAACAAAGGCACTCATATATCTGATCACATCCATGAGTGGCGAAGGAGATGACGTCTCATTAAACTTGAGCTCCCCAATCAGTTGTTGGCAGAGTGGTTCACAAAATCATTTGTGAACGACATCGGTAAGGACATTTCCATGGGTGGCGTACTCATGGAAAAGTAGGCTATAAGTCGTGCCATATATCTTGACCTCGTTTATTCACAAACGGGAACCCTTTACGATTTAATACCTGACTTACCTCGTACTTCTACTTCCAGTGCTTCAACTACTCCAGCTGCCTCGCATGCAGTTGACGGTGTGGTTGGTACTACCCAAGCCCAACCACATTCCACTTCAAGCACAAACCCTAAATCTTCTTCTTCTAATGTTCAAAATGCTCTGTCTCTTGCCCCTCCCACCAGTAAGACTTCTGAGGCAAATGCCATTCAATCTACCCCAGCCGGTAAAAACAAATCTAAAAAGAGGAGAGGTAAGAATAAGGAGGGAAAAAATAATTCTCAAGCAGAGCAAACCAAAACTACCCCTATTGATGATCGGGATAAGCGCAAACCACGATACCCTTGTCTTATATGTGGTGATGATCACTACACGAAGGATTGTCCACGACATGCTGAGGTCACTAAGTTCCTTCAAGGAGCTCCAAAACCACCTACACCGGCTGTCTTGTCCCAACCCTTCCCGTCTCAACAACAGGCTCAGTTGGTCATCCATGACCAACCCTCATCTTCTACCACCTCTTATGTTTTGATGTGTACTGACGATTCTTAGTAGAGCGACGTTGCACTCACTACTTGAGCCAAAGATTACTCTCCTTCTAAGGAGAAGGTTGATGATTTACCTCCTTCCTTGGTACAACCCTCTCCCGCGACTCCACCTACCAACAGTCCTCTTCATCTCGAACAATCGAGCCTCAACACAGTTCTGCGACCCCCCCCCCCCCCCAAAGGGCGTCGTTCAGAAATTGGCTTTCAATCCTCATCTTCATGTGGCCCAGAACTACAACATTGTTGAAGATCTGGCCCAAGCACCTTCTGTGATGTCAGCCCTTGAAGTCCTTCAAACTTGTCTCAGACAATGGAAGGCACTGTTGAAATCTATCGGTGGAATTGACCCCATGGATATGAATTTAATAATCTTTGACTTGGAAGATCACATTCCAAGGTTACCCCCTCAACTTGCATTCTAGATCCAAGTGGTTGTCTCAGACAAAAGTATTTGCCGCACTGTTATTGATGAGGGTGCCTCGACATGTGTTATGTCTCTTGCTTGTTGGAAAGCCATTGGCTCTCCTTCTTTGAATGAATCCCAAAACACTCTTAAAGCCTTCAACGGCTCTACTTTTAAGCCCTACGATGTCCTTCCTTCATTGCCCATCACATTAGAAGGAAAAATGGTCCAAGTCGAAGTGGAAGTATTTGATGCTCCCCTTGATTATAATCTTTTGCTTGGCCGCAGCTGGATCAATTCCATGCACACAGTTGTGTCGACCCTTTTCCATGCAGTACGTTTCCCTCATCAAGGAAAGGTTTTCACCATTGATCAACTAGCCTTCTTCAATTCTGATATTCGTACTGGGAATGTACCATTTATTGCTAAAAACCCCACTGGGTTATGAGAACGTCGGTGTGGGAATTTTAAAAGACTCTCCGTTAATGGGTACTTTCCCCGTTCCACTGCCCAATGTTCCACACTCGTCTGTTGCTTCTATCAACATGATCTCCACTTTGCCTCATGAACTTCCTGTGTCTGACGACCCCTGGATAGTACCTGACCCTGGAGATCATCTTAATTTCGGCGACGCAATGTCGTTAATTCAAGTTGAATCCGCCTATCAGGCCATTCAATCAGCAACACCTTCTACCCCCTCTCTTGATGAGTTGTCTCCCAATCCTTTCCGTGTCATTTTTCCCACAGATGAGATGATCATGTCTGTCATGGAGGACACCCCTTGGGAAAATGGGCATCATCGTTCCATCCTTTTTCTGGAGCAACATATTCTTGAGAACTACCAACGGATTTTGACCCCCTCGACCGTTGTCGTCATCTCGATCGTTCCCGAGTCTGCACACAGTGTGTTTTCTGAAGGGAACTTAAGCAATATCTCACCCACTATTCCCCTTAACATATCCATCAAACCTGGTGTTGGAGCCGCCCTTATTTTTCTAGCCTTTCGCAGGTTTCATTCTTAATGCTTGAAATCTAAAAATGGTTCGCTTTTTTCCTCTAAGATATCGATGATCTCTGAAGCTTGATCACGTGAGCAACGATGATTTTTTCTACTCTCGAAACAAGTCCTACCTATTGTAAAATGTTTCCTCTTTCGTTCTATTTCGGGATCTCGCAGATCGGATACTATAGCTCATGCAGTTCACACGTCCCGAATCACGAAAAAACGAAGTCGTTTTAACTTTTCACTCAAAACAGTAATGAGGGAAAAGTTTTCCCCAACTCATGTTTAAACATCGTCGGGGTTTCGTGCCTCGGCGATCGCCAAACCCAAAATTTTAGTTTCATAACCCCGATAGCCAAGAACACGAGTTCCTTATTTGAGTAACTCATGTCAAGGTTCAGGGTAAAATCTAAACCATGGTAAAAGATTCTCTCGACATTTCGCCACTCAGGGTTGTCCTTTTTGAAAGTTTGATCGTCTAAACCTGACTCACGAAGTCACGATGCAGTTATAATGTGATTAATTAATTACTTAATCCAAGATTATCTTCCCTTTTAATTAAGTCATGTTATCGTGATCTCGCGGTTTCGTAGCTCGGCATGTAAATCTCCCAGAAACTTATCTTTGAAGCCCCGAGGCGCGATATGGAGAATATAATAATTATAAAATTAATCAAGCCCCAAATCGTGATTACCTTTAATTAACCAAAATCGATCTTCACAGTCTCGGGTCTTAGAGACTCGAAATGTTAAAGGAAAATCCCCGATATAGCGAGTACCGAAACAATGTTAACAGCGGTAAAACCGAATTAGTTAAGCTAAATCAATGTATATCCCACGCTTTGATGTCTGCACGATTTACAAGGTAGCCTTTTCCTCCATGCGCCAACTGAGACTTTAAAACCACAAAAAATTATGACAATGATGAGGAAATAGGGTAAATCGACGTATAAGATTGGATTTTTATGACAGAATTTATTTCCAAATGTGATTTGACAGACTTGTTCTGAAAGGTACCGAGTCTTTTGAGTATATAGTAGAGTTTTATTTCATTATAACAAATGCATTTTCATAGCACGCAAATCTCACCACCTTTAAGTAAACTGACTTATGTATGTATACGCAGTTCTATCGCAGAAGAGCTAAAACGCAAGCTTCATCCATGGCTCTACGAAAAGCAGCAAAAGCGAATGTTGAGGTTTCAGGACAAGGCTCAGACAATGTCTCTGATACTTCGCCCCAAAGTATCAACTCGGTCCCGAATTGGTCATATGTTTTAGATATTCTGCAAGAAGAATTGGTGGATTATTCTGACGACTCTGACGACAACGAAAGAGATGATTTAACCACCAAGTACAAAATAGTCATCCAATCCGGAATGCACAAAATAGCAGCCCGACCACGGTTGATTCCATATTATGATATGGTCCGATGGGCATTGGACCATGTGGACATACCAACCAGGACTATCATGAATGAGCAAAGAGTGACCATCAGGACTTTCAGGCCGGAGCATCTGCAAACCATGTATAAGCTACCCGTGACGTCAGACCACACATATGGTGTTGAGTTCTTGGAAGAATTCAAGGAGAAGGAATGCGAACAGTATGATAAAACCATGTCCAGTTTGATAAAGGATTGGGTTTCAAACACCGCGAAGTTCAGAGTTGATACCCACGGCATATATTCAATTGCTTCGTTAGAACCGCAGTACAGATATGTGGCCATGATAACATGCCGGTTATATGGGAAAGAGGACACATCGCATTTTTTCCTTGTGTGGGTGCCTCTAATGTTTTGGGTCGCCGAAGGATGCTCCTTTAACTGGGCAAAGATGCTTTTGGATAGCTTGACCAATCGGGTCACAGAGTATCGGGAGCAGAAGGAGAATGGGAAGGCGTCATCATTCTTCATGTCCATGTACATTATGGACGTAATTTGTTTTATGAAACCATTTCCCTTGATGAACTGGAGTTGGACTCCAGCCGAAGATGAACCCATACATGTATATCACGCAAAATTATGGGAAAACAAAGCAAAAAATTTTGCGTATGAAATTTTTAACTGGGTGATGGTGCCCCTGCATGTCACCATTTTTGGTCACTCGCCACCTCGGATCTCAGACAACATAGTAACAAATCTGACCAGCATCGTGGAATGGTATGTAGAAGCTGAATTTTCCTACTTCAGAGTCTTCAGGGCTTCTATTCCCCCACATGCGCTGCCATTGTTCATTCTCGACAAGCTGGCTTGTCGCGAGGTTGCCTGACAAACGATAATTGGCGGTGTGAGCAAAGAACTTAAAGGGTACTTGAAAAAGGTATGGCCTTCGTTTCCTGTTCGTTTGAATTCTTATTATTTATTAGATTTAGGGCATGCCAAAGACGAGGTGGCAGCCCTGGAAGACCTAAATTTGGTCTCCATCAAATACAAGAAGCACGATCCACAGAGGGTCGTGAGCAAAGATTTGGCTAATTACGGGCTCAAAAGATTTGAGCATGAGAATTCACCCTCGGATGACATTTTCCGAGGAGTGAGGTCCTATGAAGAAATTCTAGCCTGGATTCAATCCTTGGCACCAGAGGAAAGAGTCGATGTATTGAAGTTCTAGGAACACCGACGTAGTTATCTCCCCACTGTGTTGCGAGGTGAGAGTCCAGGTATTTCGGAGACAAAAAAGAAGGATGCCAAAGGTTCTAAAGATGCAACTCCCGACCAAGGAAAATACCAGGATGAGGGGGAACAAACGAAGAATCCAGAAGAAGAGAAAAAGACTCCAGACCCGCCAAAGAAACAGAATCTGAAAGTAAAGAAAAAGACTCCAGACCTTCCAAAGAAACAGAATACGGAGACAGAGATAAAGACTCCAGAACCGCCGAAGAAGCAAAGTCCAGTCGATACTCCAGGAAAAGAAGTGAAACAGATTGAAGAACCCATCACATCAATCGGACCCTTGTAGTTGACATAGGGAAATATTGGCGAGGGATCGATATTCAATGAAGAGCTGAGGCCCATAAGAGTAGAAGAAATCCCTTCGAATGAGTTTTTCTTCGATAAAAAGAGAAAGGCAGTAGTGAAAATGGAATTCTATCAAGAAGGAGAGTCGAATGCAAAGAAATATAAATCCATAACTGATGGAAAAGACAATAAGAATGAGCAATTTGCCACTGAGATAGCAGGGAAACTAGGAGCCTATGCCTTGGTGAATCAGTTTTCAGTTGGGCTCCTAAAAAACCAACTTAAAAGAAAAAATCACCTAATTAAGACCCTTGAAACCAAACTGGCCATAGCAACAGAGAATGCTAAAGATCAGGTGGGTGTGGGAATAGAGTAGGCCATATTGGCCGATAAAAATGAAATAGAGATGCTCAAAACTAAGCTTGAGCAAGCACAGCTGGTGCTCCGGGATGGTCGGATGCAAGAAAGACAACAAAGGGATTTGATTGAACAGCTGCGGGCTAGGGTGGAGACCACCAAGAGTAGAATGATAAACATCATGATGTTCAAATCCTAGGCGAATGAGATTCGGAGCAGAGTCTCTGCGGCGTAGAGAAATTTGCTCGCCAAGGTAGAAGCGATTTGGGACAAATTTCTATTGGTAAATCAGGTTTTCGAGAATTTATCTGCCAGAGAAAGGGATGTCGGAGCAACTCGGGTCGCCTTCCAGGAGGCGGTGATAGCCACGAACAACAGGGTTTCGGCAGGTACTCCCAGGCTCACCATTTCAGAGCAAACCAGAGGAAATATTATGTTAAAGGAATGGGAGCATAACATCGTCGAAGGAAAGCAGCAAGCCCAAAATATAACCAACTCCTTGGAGGAGGCCTTTAATTCTATAGATGGCGAGCTACTGGGCATTGACAGCAGGTGCGATGCCGAGACACTAATGCAAATGAATGTGGAAAAGATCTCACTTGATCTGAAGAATAAAGAAGAAAGAGATTCGGTCGATATCTCTCAGATGACTATGGTGGACATAGTCCAAGGGGATAAATGCATGATCAAACCCAGCGTGCAATTATGCGGCATCGACATCATCAACGGATAGATGGAGGACAGGCTACAGCAGTTAGCCCGAGAATGTTACTTCTTCGAAGCCAGCTGTCAAGTAGAACCATTGCGGCTAATATCTCAGCTGGTGGAAAGATGTATCGCTTGTACCGAGCTCGCGCAACGACAAACATCTGGCACCAAGTGAGGACAGAGTAGGAGAAATGGAGTGATTGCACTCCTCCCTGTCATAACCGAATTTTTGTGACTATTGAGATTCTACCTTATTTTTAAAATTGTATAAATATATCACAGAAAGAAATAAACAAGGATGGACCTTTTTGTGTCGTTTGTAACAGAGTTCTTTACATTTGAGAGTAATACAAGCAGATCTGAAGATTCTCAATTCCGTCACGACTGTGTTACAAGTTTGCTTCCTTGTATCTCATATTTCATTTCATTTCATATTCTTAATTGATCTACTTCATTATAATTTAGTACGACCACTACTATAGCGAATGAATTTTGGTTTTCTGCAATTGTTTACTATTTTTTCTCTGTACCAGCTATTAGAGGGTGTAAGACCAGTCTACATTTTAAGGATTCTACACATATTCTCTGCTACATCAGTTAATTTCTTACATTTTTTCCTCTCCTGTTTATGTGTGATACTCTCCCTTGATAGGAGCCTTACACCATAGACAATCAAGTGTTTTTTCTCCCATCTCACACTTTTATTAAAATATAATACAGTTATGGGAACGAGCCTTTGATTTGCATCCATATTTCATTTTTGAAACTGTAAATTCTCTTTTATACGACCAAATTGAGACAACACTTAATCCCTCTCTGAATTTTTTTCCATTTTGATTGTTCCTCCATGACTGTCCCTGTACCAACATAGCCTAACATCGAACCCGCACTATCAAACCAAATGCACATTGCCTTAAACCTCTTTGACTCAATTCTTAAGATGACAACTAACCGGACCGAACTTGAATGATCATGGGCAGCCATTGAACAAGACATAACTATCCAGGAACAGTTGGAAGCCAAACAACACCAATGAAGAAATCTTCCTTAGTTTCCTTTGTCGAAGGTTGATGTTTCTCCCTCCTCCACCTTTTACCCACTTTCGGATGCCTTGACACTGTACTTCTAAGCCTTAAGTATAGACTCAGGAACAACACCTAGGATTGTCAAAAATGTCCACATCGAAGCGTCGTGTACTTCTGAAGAAATCGTCACCTACACCTCCCTTTTCAAATAATTTCATGACATCTTCGCCTGGAGCTACGAAGAAATGTCGGGTATCGACCCTACGATTGTGATACATGAGATAAATACATACCCCAATGCTAAACCTGTTTGGAAATGCCTTCGTCCAGTTCACCCACATAAAGTGGCTGCTATCAAGCTCAAAGTCGAGAAACTTATAAAAGACGGCTTTATTTATCCGGTGGCTCTCACAGACTGGATTTCCAATCTTGTCCCGATTGACAAGAAACAAGGCACCATTTGTGTATGCGTTGATTATAGGGATATCAACAAAGCTTGTCCCAAAGACAACTTTCCTACCCCCTTCGTCAATCAGATTGTCGACGATTGCACCGGAAGTGAAATCTTCTCTCTCATGGATGATTTCTCCGGGTATAATCAAATTAACATTGTTCCTGAGGATCAACATAAGACTCCTTTTATTTGTCCTTGGGGTACTTTTTCCTATTGGAAACTTCCTTTCAGTCTCAAGAACGTTGGCACAACTTTTCAACGCGCTATGTCTTATGCTTTCCATGATATCAAGCACATCATTCAACCATATTTGGATGATTTACCTGCTCATTCCATGCACCGATTCGATCACCCAACCCACCTCCGAGCCATTTTCGTTCGCTGTCGCTTCTACCATATCCATTTCAATCCTCATAAGTGCATTTTCTGTGTGGAATACGGCCGCCTTCTAGGTTTTCTCATTTAGCGTCAAGGGATCCAGGTGGATCCTTTAAAGGTTGAGGCGATCCTTAATCTCCCTCCTCCTTCTACTCTTCGCCAGTTACAAAGTTTGCAGGGGAAAGAAAAATTTCTTCGTCATTTTATCCCAAATTATGCCGAGATAACTCGTGGATTTACGCAGCTATTAAAAAAGGATTCAGAGTTCATATGGGATACCATTGATAACAATGCTTGTGAAGATTTGAAGTTGTCGCTAACGCGAGCTCCGCTTCTCTTTCCCCCTGATTACAGTCGCGATTATTTCCTTTACATTGTTGCCTTGGATTACACCATTGGTATGGTTCTCATCCAAGAAGATGATGCTAATGATGAACATGTTATCTACTACTTGATTCGAAGTCTAACGCCTACTGAAATCAAGTATTTACATGTCGAAAAACTGGCCTTGGCTGTCGTCCAAGCCATCCAACACTTCCGACACTATATCCTCTCACGCAAAACTACCGTGATTTCTCACTGCAACCCTATGCAACACATTCTTACCCATCAATTGCTAGGGGGAAAATACTCCAAATGGATTGTGATACTCCAGGAGTTTGACTTGGAATTCGAATGCGCCAAGTCTAAGAAGTCCTTAGTCTTTGTTGAGTTGATATGCGACTTTCCCCATTCTGCAATGGAAAATGTAGCAGCTGATTCATTACCCGATGAATCTCTTTTCCTTATTAACACTGATGAAATTTGGTATGGTGATATCATTATATATCTCCAAACCCAGACTTTCCAGCCAACTTTGTCCAGCACTGAACGACGTCGAATACGATACCAAGCTCGTCAATACATTATCCTCGGGGATACTCTTTATCGTCGAGGAATTGACTCTGTTTTTCGACGTTGTCTAGCGTTCGACGAAGCCGAGAAAGCTCTAAATGACTACCATTCTAGAGATTGTGGTGGTCATATGTCTAGGTATGCTACTACCCAGAAGATCTTACGAGCAGGGTATTTTTGGCCTTCATTATTTAACGACTGCATCATCGCCGTTCAAAAATGTCATGCCTGCCAGACCTATAATAACAAGATATGGTCACATCCTGCTCCTCTTCACCCTGTGGTCTCAGTTGGTCCCTTTGCGAAATGGGGCATCGATTTCATGACATGTCACCCTCACTCAGCCAGGGGGCATGGTTACATTATTGTAGCCGTCGATTACTTTACGAAATGGACCGAGGCGATGCCGACATTTGACAACACTAGAAAGACCGCAACATTGTTCATTTTTAATCACGTCATAGCTCGTTTTGGTGTTCCCCAAGCTATCATCACTGATCACGGTAGCCACTTTAGGAATTTTATGATGTCCGAACTTACTGAAAAGTTGGGTCTTCGCCATGATAACTCAACGCCCTATTACCCATAAGCCAATGGCCAAGTCGAAGCGATTAACAAAGTTCTCATAGCTATTCTCCGACGAATGATAGGGATTCATAAAACAAGTTGCAACACAATGTTTTTTTCAGCATTATGGGCGTACCAGACATCCGTGAAGTCCGCTACTGGGTTTACACCTTTCCGGCTAGTCTATGGTGTAGAAGCCATTCTCCCGATTGAATGCGAGATACCCTCTTTAAAGCTAGTTGTTGAACTCCTACCCAACACTTCTGCTGAGGAAGAATGTCTATTGTATCTTATGCGATTAGACGAAACTCGATGCGATGCCACCCTAGTCATAGAAGCTCAGAAAAAGTGTGTCAAGGCCCAATATGACAAACATGTCAAGCCTCACGTTTTCTCCGAAGGAGATCTTGGTCTTCTCTATGAACAAGATCGAGATATGCTAGGAGCTGGGAAATTTGAAGCCATGTGGCGAGGTCCTTATATCGTTCGACAAGTTTTGGAAAAAGGAGCTTATGAGTTGGTAGATTATGATGATATCCCTTTGAGTGAACCTAGGAATGGGTTGTACTTGAAGAAGTATTATGCATAAAATCATCTATGCATGAGTACTTGTATTTTTATTGTATCATACTTCTTGTGTGTTACTATAGCTTGCTTTTGTCGTTATCTGGTCTATGCCCTTATGTGACATTGTGTTTGATTTCCAGATGTCGGAGTCTTCGCTACCCTATATTGGCTTCATTGATGGCGCTAGTCATAGTACTCAGAACCTTGCTTCTGTTGCGTGGGCAATTTATGCCCCTACAAACGAACTTGTCTCCTTACGAGGTGTGTGTCACGACCATGCGACCAACAACATTGTAGAGTATAGCATTGTTTTTGAATTATTGGTTGATGTTATCTGACTCGAAATCCATCATTTGGTTGTGTGACTCGATTCGCAGCTTGTAGTACTACAGTTAAGTAATGTCTATTCTATTCGAAGTCCTACTTTTTTACGAGTGTATTTGCGAATTCGCCTCTTGGAACGTTATTTTGATTACATTGAATATCAACATATTCCTAGATGTCTAAATACATTAACATATGCATTGGCTAACTATGTAGTAGACAGACATTTGAATCATTTATAAATCAATCACATCAATGTTCACACAACACATGATAAACTGGTAGAAGCCGTCTGTATATATAACGATCAAAGGAGTTTTTTACAAAAAGTTTGTCCAAAGACCAAAATATCAAAATCTGAAGCTCATAGCTTCTACAAAATGACGTTATAGATGACGTTCATGGTAACACACAACTTCCCGAGAAACCCTACGGAGCAGTCAACTCATGGACCCTGACACTCCTACAGTATGACGTTGATCGTGTCGTGGAACCTCTTCAAGAGGCATGTCTGGAATATCTGCGGTCAGGCCCTCTAGATTTTGTTCCACCACTTGATAATCCTCGGCATATTGTGGTGCTGCCTCTACCTCTCCTCGCCTCTAAATGGGAGAAGTACCAGGAGGTCGGTAAGGTCCAACATCTGTTTCATCAAAAATGATTTTTTTATTTAGTCTTTGGATGAACATATAAAAAACATTTGAATATGATTAAAATTCACAAAAAACATTTAAAATAAAATAAAATGTGTGTACTTCTTACCAAGTTCCCCCCACTGAGCATCCTCTGGCAGTACTAAATCTGTATCTCCTCGGAAATCCAACTCGACATAAGCATAGTCATCAACCATCAACATCTGTGGTTGAAGCCAGTCAAAGAAGGTATCATCATACTTGATGATCTGTCCTGCTACGTGTTGGGCCATGAGCCAACACCATCTCAGCATCCTTGGATCCCTGGGAGCTGGTAAATTCCTCTCAACCTGTAGTCTCAGTAATGGAACCCTCTCAAGGAAGGACACTAACAAAGATCCGTACCCGAATTTCTTCAGGTCGCCTCGTATGCATTTGGTCAACTACTTTTTTATACTACGAAGCACAACATATTCCCAGTTGAAAACCTGAGATTCAGTACACTCGATGGCATACTGAAAGTAACTTTGTAGCACCATGTGAGGAGCAGAACTCCCAGCCATCTGAGCTATGGTGAATAGGATAGTACGGAGGGTCAAATCTCGTACCCCCTAAATAGCTACTTTTCCTTTCTTTCTCTCTGCCTCAGGAACACAATGTAAACGGCAGTACTCACTCATGGGCATCCCACCACCTCTGCCACCAGTCAGGCTCACGTAGTGCCCATGCCATGACAATCCAGTAAAAAATTAAATGTCCTCAATATCTAAGGAATGTGTGTGGACCCCCACATGAAATACCTGCTGATCGAGATCCCATAGACGCACAAGGTACTCTAATACCCTGACTTGGGCCCTCATGCCCAGGATACGAAAGTACTTCAGGAGGCCACAGTTTCTCAAAGCAGCAATAGTAGGTGGATGATTTTCGGCAATTGCATTGTCTTCTTCGTGCTCCCTTTCGCGCCATTCAAGAACCATTTTGATGGCCAATTATCTGCATAAGAAGCACAAAGAGAAGATTAGCAACTCTATTCATTATTTGGTTCTTTTTTCATTGAGTAAAATTTTAAAAAAAATTGTGCTTTGTGGTTCTCGCAGGTGCCCTTTGGGCACAGTGCGAGAACCTCACAGGCTATTGTGGGCTCATCTCCAAGAATCACCCATTCTCGCAGGTCCCATATAGCCCACCTGCAAGAATGGTTGAGTGAGAGTGGGGCTCATAAAATCAACTTAAAAATGAATTTTTAACCAATGAAAATGCAAAATTAAACCATGAAAGAGTATAGGACAAAGAGCCTACCTTGCTGTCGCTGACGGCTCGTTGAATGGGCGCTCGTAACTCCCGCAATATGACACCGAACTTCGAGGGTAAAAGAGGGGGTTTTGGACTCAAATAGTGGAAAAGTGAAAATGATATGGTAAAAAGAGTTTTACTCCTTTTTATTTACTTTTACCATGTCATTTCGTTTTTTATGATTATTTATCTATTAAACCCTAATCCCTAATGTCCTTTTGAGTGTAACTTTTGTAGGTGTAATGACTTTAATGTTCATATATAGGGATGCGGACATAATTTTTTTTTTCCATCGCATGTTTTGTTTGTTTTTTATGGTTTTTGTATAAAACCTCAAGCGTGGTCTTTGTCCGTTCTCGCACTTGAAAATACATGAGGACGCGATTGAGCATACTTTTATCACTTTTTCGGGCTCAACAAGGTTATACAAAAAAGGAAACCCCCTAGAGTCCTCTTTAAGCTCTTTTTAGACTCTCTAAACATGAAAAGATAACCGAGCAACCTTGCTATTTTCACGCTCAATAAGGTATCTGAAGTAAGCGTCTAGTGAGCAATAATTTATCTCTTTTTCAGTCTCATCCAGACTATTTTATGAAAAAGGAACTGAGAGAGTTCTCTTTTAAGTGTTTTTCCAGACTCTATAGTCATGAAAAACCTTCGAGTTTTCTATCTTTGGACTCATTAAACAAACATCGACAGACCCGTAATGGGACCGAACCACTCCTTATTAGGGTTCGTTAAACATACTCTGAAGGACTTATCTGAAGGATAAGCTTATATCAATAAGAATATGTTATCCTCCTCAAGCTTGCGTAAAAATAAAGAGGTACTCGCCAGAAATGGTGGGGGAAAATTTGGGAAAGGGATATGTTTTTGTCTTCGTATTGATTGGTAGTAAGTGTCTCTCTTGAACATGAAACCCCCTATTCATCACTTGAATCCGGTTTGGGAAATCCATTTGTCTCTCATTCGATTTGCTACAAGGTCATTCCCTATGTCGTCTTTGAGTCAATTCTGCCAAATCATTGGTCGAGCCGTTCATATGTTCAAGAGAAGTCCATCTGAAACCTATATTGAGTCAGCCATCTGCAATTGTCCATTCCCTCTGTGTTGGCCTTCCCTGTGTCCGATCCAATTTACATCATACTCTATTTCATATTCAAAATCTGTTACTCATTTCATGTCATTGATGGGGGATACATTAAGGCCCTCCTGTGACGAGTTTTGTTCCGTCAACTTCAGCTCATTATCCGGAATCAAGACTTAGAAATTATTTGGTACCTTGGAACTTGCATGCATCAATGGCAGGTTTCCTCGCTTTCGAAAGTGGGTTTACATCATTGACCCCTGATCGAAATATTCCATCGAATGTTCGACTTCATATCATTCATTCACACTTGATGGATTGTACTAGAGTACCTTGGGATTCATTGACATCAATGGTGATTTCCCTCGCACTTGTTAATGGTTTCATCAATGACCGGTAATCAAGTGGTTTATGCCATGTTCGACTTTGACACATGTAATCACATGGTTAGATTCGTACTTTTGGGCAATGAGATTGAAGACCCTGGATATCATCCTTTTGTCCAGGTTGCGATGGAGTTTGTATAATTTTTGACACATAGATCCAATGTGTATGTCTCGTTTCTATGTTGTCTTAATTTGAAATTTCTCGCATAGATCCATAGTGTATTCCTGGTGGCTATGCTATATTTTGACGGTATGGATCCACAGTGTATGATTGGTGGCCATGACCCATGTTTACAATGTCATCAGTCTGTGATCCGAGTATGGGAATGCCTACCTCAGAATTAATATATATGATATTCTACAAATGCTTGGTTGTTTGTAGGTTTCTGATTAGGTGTGCTCCTGGTTTCCGACACACACATGTAGCTTACAAAGTCTTTCGGCTGTCACTAGTTCAAGCCTAATACTTTTGGGGGCATTATGTTACCCATGATTTTTGTCGTCATGATGATGTATTGATGATGGTGTACTCAGGCTCTTCATAAGAACTTTCTCCTGAGAAAAGTTACTTTCATCTCTTCCCAAAAAACTCATTTTTGAAGAAGGTTCGTAGGCTGCTAATATATTTGGGTGCGAGAATGACCCATTCTCGCAGGCTACTTTAAGCCAGGGTACGAACTTCTCGCACTGTGTTGAATAGCCAGGGTGTAAACTCTTCCTAAAGCATGGAAAAAGATGAATTCTCGATGTTTCTAGAAGGGAATCTTCTAGAAGAATGGGTTGGCATTTGAATGGTTATCCTTGTACTGGATTCTCTGATATTTTGGGATCATTCTTATCCAAGTAACTATCTCATTCTCTCCTATATATTGAGGGAATTCTCATGGAAAAGGTTAAGCAAGATTCATTGGAGAATTGGTGAAAGAATTGTGTGAAGGACTTAGCTTGAACAACAGCTTGGAGACTCTAGCAAGTCTATCAAGAGGATTTGATATTCTTCATGCAAGGATTGATAAAGTGTGTGTGTTGGAGCCAAGATCCATCGAAAGAAAGCTTGCGACATCAAGGCTATCAGGTTGTAATCTTTACTTTCAATTAATATGATACAGTGGCATGTCCCTTTTCCCATAAAGCTATTCTCACTTTATTGTGTAATTCCTTGATCATACACATAAGTTGACAGTTGAATATATTGTGCTATCTTCACTTTGGTTGGTTTGTGTTGTCTTGGTCTTGACCTCATGAGAGCACCGGAGCGAAGCGGGAGCAAAAAATACCCTAGGAAGCGATACTAAGGTATGTTACTTGTTCCTTCCTACTAGCTAATTCAATGGTCAAAACTTAGGGAAAGAGTCATGTCCTATCTTGTTTTGTTCTAGATCCAGGTGGATCTAGGGAGATCTGTTAGTGTCCGCACCTACCAATTAGTCTGATAACAATGACCAAATTTGCGAAGGTTTTTTGTTGATATTTCCACACTTATCCGTCGCAATTTCCATGAAAGTCGAGTTTTTTTTCGTCGGAATAATTTCGTCGCTATATCCACGATCCAGATGTGCATCAAAACCTCGATGAAATTATCTCTCCATGTGTCACCACCTTCAAGATCGGTTAAACCTATGCATCATCCCAATTACGACGAAATTTCGTCACAATAACAACGAAGAAGCATGGCAATTACGACGAAACTTCGTCGCAAATTGGGACGAAAATTTATGCCAATCCAATAACTTACGACGTAGATGATGATTATGAGATGTAAAATCGTCGCAACTTGAGATGAAAATCTGTGGCAATATCGACGAAAATGTATCTCAAGACCAAACTTACGACATAGATGTTATATGTGCGACAAAAAGTCGTGGCAAATTGCGATGAAATTTTGTCCTTATTGAGACGATTGTTCAAAATAGAAATTTGTTTCCGACGAACTATCATCGATATTGCGACGATCACTTTAAGTTAAAAAAAATAAAATTACATCAGATATGGTATTACCATATTACATTGTAATATGGTATACCATATTACAATGTAATATGGGATTACCATATTACATTGTAATATGGTAATGCCATATTACAATGTAATATGGGATTACCATATTACATTGTAATATGGTAATGCCATATTACAATGTAATATGGGATTACCATATTACATTGTACTATGTGATTACCATATTACATTGTAATATGGTAATGCCATATTACATTGTAATATGGTATACAATTGTAATAATCTAATATTCTAATATATTGTAATATTGTAATATTCTATTGAAAGATGGATGTCAGAGAAAATGTGTAGATCTTTTAGATTGAACCAGATTATCTATATATATATATATCCCCTACAAATAATAAAGGCACTAATCAACCAAATATTGGAAGCATGTGTTATCATGAAGTTGGATTAGAAGTAAGGATACCAATATGACAATACACACAAAGAATAATTTGGAATATTACTTCCAAAAAAACACATGGATTGCATGAGTGAGTCATTATGCAATTTATATTACACAATACTATGACAACACTTCTAAGATTGATGAATGATATCTTAAGACCATTTCTTGAACTTGTTAATTGTAGCCTCCTTGGATGATATTTTGAATTTTAGCAAGATTTGGGAAGATCATTTGAAACATTTGGAGATGATATTTTTAACCCTTCAACACAATTAATTGCAAGCCAACATGAAGAAATATGAGCTTGGAAAACAATTATTGTTGTGTATGGATATTGTAGTTAGAGGATGTGAATTTTGTATTGACCTAAGAAATATAAAATCCATTGTAAATTGGTTGATCCTAGATAATTTAATTGAACCAAGGTAATTCATGGGGTTAGCAAATTATTTAGGAATGAAGTGTCTCTTCAATGCACATTAGAAAAGGCAAGTATAACCTTTCAATTCATTGCAATTGAAAACCAAGTAACTGAAGCTTTGACATGAAAGAATTGTAATGCATCAATATTAAATCTAATGAAACTTGCAATTTCATTTGAAATCAAAGCAAATTTCGCATGTTACATAATGGCAGAACCTTTGATACAATGAAGGAGTTGGATAAATAACACTTGAAACTTTTGTTGGTGCAATCATAATATACCTCAAATAAGATAAGGAATTGTACATCATAGTTTAGGCATTGAAGTACTACATGAATTATTTGTTGGGAAAACAAAAAAAAAAAAATCACTCAAATCATAAGCTTTTATAATCCTTGTCAATCGATCCAACTCACAACAAAGCCCAGACTTCATGTGAATGGTATCCTGCAACATTTTGATTCAGTAATCAAGTATGATAAATATATACAAAACCACATGGTCAATTTCCTTTAAAACCTCTTGGTTTTTATTTGACCATAGCTCTAAAGTTAAACTCTTATGTACTTGAAGAATATAAGGGATTACCTACATCTAGCTCAAATTTTGGCAAATGGTTAAAACCTTACAAAACTTGTATAGATATGCATGTCTCGATTCTTTGAGATGATTGTAGGCTTGAAGGAGGATTAAAGTATAAATTTCATAATTTTTTTGTTTAGAAAGGAGAGCCAAGAATAAGCTCATGTGGGAAGCTTGAAGCTGTAAAGTTGATATACATTTTAGAGTAAACAAGACTAAATATTATGGTAGTTTTTATACCATGTTGAAACATGAAAACAAGATGTAATTATCTTCTTCACTCATGTAAAGGTGCATTTTGGAATATCTACATTTATCATGTGTAGTAGATATAATAGATTCTCAAGAAACTTTTAATCCACACTCTAGATGATAATGGATGTAAGTTGAAGAGAATTATATCCTTTATTTACAATTGCATGGGTATCCAAAGGATATAAATCAAACATTGGTTCATTTGTTGTGAGGCTATAACATCCCAATATTTGGAAAGATTGTTTTTCATTTATATATAGCATTGTTAATTGCACAATCCAAGTCACAACAAAGCCCAGAATTCATGTGAATGGTATCCTGCAACATTTTGATTCGGTAATCAAGTATGATAAATATATACAAAACCACATGGTCAATTTCCTTTAAGACCTCTTTGTTTTTATTTGACATCTAGCTCAATTTTTGGCAAATGGTTAAAACCTTACAAAAATTGTATATATATGCAAGTCTTGAGTCTTTGAGATGATTGTAGGCTTGAAGGAGAATTGTGAGGCTATAACATCCCAATATTTGGGAAGATTGTTTGTCATTTATATATATCATTGTTAATTGCACAATTCATTGCTCACCTCGTATCCTCCACCTATGACTTTCTCATATTTTATTGTACTCACTTGAAAGTTTAACTTGAAATTTTAGCCCTCAAAGTGGAACAATTAAGAAAATTGATCAATGGGAAAATATGTGAACTTCGTTAAAAAGAAAAATCCACGAACATGTGTAGGTATAAGCAACCAGCTTGTAGGAATCTCAATCAAGTTAGGAAAAAAGGCATGATAAGAATTTAACAACACATACCTCCTAAGTTTAATCAAGTGTGTTTGCACCCACCAAAGAAAGGTTTAAAATGATATTTTAGGATTTTGGATAAGAATGAATAAAAGCTATTTGCTTGGATTGGTCACCATATATGGGGAAATATTCCAATGTATATGTGGATCATTTGAAGTTTTCTATGCCATAATCATTAGAAGGAGAATTTAATGAAGATACATTGAGTCCCAAAGTTGATGGGGATCATCAACTTGAAAGGGAAAAGGTCTACTCCCAATTGAATTCATATATTTGTACTGATGTCATATAGGCTTGTGCAAGTGACAAAAATTTCAATTTGTATGAATTTGGTGAGTGGAAATTTATGACCCACAAGGAGTAATGGTAAACCCAAGGGTTCATGAGAATGTTGAAAGGTATAAATATTGTTAGGTTTGTAAAGTAAGTTTTTGAACCCATGAAGACACCATTAGTAAAAAGGTTGTGATTTATGAAAAGGTTTTAAAATCTCTTTCATCACCTATGTATAAGCTATTGGTCAATTTTCTTCTATGTTCTGAATAATTTGGGAAATAATGGCTCTTAACACCTTGAAGATTTGGAAACTCTTACGAACCTAAAGGGTAATTATGACATTGACTCATATAATCTTGTAAAAACATAATGTTATTTGATGCCTCGATAATTTAGGCATAGTGTATATAAGGGCTAGTTATCAACTCCTTCCTTGATAATAATAAGAGGAATATTACTAATATAATAGGAAGAGACTTATGGATGTCACTTGCACAATTGTTGGAGAATATAAAAAGGACAATAATAATGAGGTCCAAAATTTTGGGTACATCATGAATATGTTCAATATACAGGGGGTAGACTAATACATACTTTAATTTCCAAGAATGGGCAATGAACAATGCAAGAACATGTTTAGCTAGATACCTACATCACAGAGGTTGGCATCTTACCACAAGTGAGGTAGGATTAGCAACATGATCTCTTATGGAAAGGATGGAGGATAGATGAAAAGGTAAAGATGGGAGGTTTTGGTGTTAGGGTAGTTCTAACAAAGGCAAGAGAAAGAAGTTGATGACATTGGAAAAAGGCGTGAGTTGACATAAACCAACTAAGAGTGAACATGAGAGAGAGAGGAAACACACTCTAATATAGGGTTATCACAAGAATAAATATAACATATGGAAACTTGGAGTTAAGGTGAGCGTAACAAATGACATTCATTGTTCTAGGATTTCTGTAGTCATTAAAGCGCCATACACTAGTCAAGGACATAGCATGAGTCCCATGTGACATACGATAATATGGAGAGCATGTGAGCATAATAGGCATCATAAACTAGTAATATAGAGTCATAAAAAGCACAAAAACAACACATGGTAGCCTAGATTTAGTGCAAGAATGAGAGGTGACATACATCAATGGGGTATTTTATGCAAGTGTAGGAGGCGACATGCATCAACCTAAGTTCAATGCAAGCGTAGAGGTGAAAAATACCATTGGTACCAGTGGAGGAGAGAGGATCAAAGGAAGATATGATGTCACCATTGGGAGGGGATCCATAGTTGCAAGCTATGGAATGTGACCATTAAGGGGGACATCTTTGAAAACTGACCAAACAAGTGATAGTTGATCCTAACTAGGTAGAGGTTATCTCAAGTAGGGTCTTTCTTGAGATAATGACCTATAAGGGACCCATCAATATTATGACCAAATAAAAATGGAGAAAAAGGGGTGTAAGGAAGAAAAGATAGGGACGAGAGGCAATACTTTCCCTAAGCATTTGAAAGACTAGGAAAAGAGGAAGAGTATGTAGGAGAGCATGGAACACTAGGAGAGGAAGAAGACAAGGGGAGAACTAGGTAATATTGGGTGCTACCAGGTAAGAAGTGGCTAGATTTGATAATGGGAAGTCTAAGCTAGCTCAAAAAAACTCCCAATAGAAACAATGGACATCTTATAAATCATTTCATTGTTGTTCATATTATATGTTCAAGAGTAAATTAGAGTAATCAAGGGGAGATACATAGCATTCAACAATCTCTTGAAAAATCCCTATGAAAAGGGTGACTCCACAACATTTATTAATGAGAAGATGAGTTTTGTCCTATTGTACAAATCCCCAATGATAAGGACAGGGGTGAGGAGTGATGGAAAATGAGATTATTTTGGTTACAATTGTCAAGGATTATAGTGGCAAGTTGGTCTTTGATCTAACAATTATGAGTAAAAAGGAGACTTAGAGAGGGGAATAAATTGCATTCGTCATTATGAGTAATGAGGGACATTTTTCAATAGAGTTTGTAATAAGGACTATTTTTTGTTAGGGAGAAGTGTCCAAATATTGGTGTACCCTAGGATCATCAAGGGATTTCTCATCTATGTACAAGCATTTGGATGTGAACTGTTATTATAAGAATAAGCATTTTGTAGTAGTGTCCTTTGGAGCCTTACAATACTTGCACTAACATGTGGGATGAGAGGAGGGGTCTAGATTATTGGGATTAGCTTCATGCATTGTTTAATAGGAACTAGGATTTGGACTAGGGATAGCAATAAGGTTAAGATTATGGACATGAATGAAGTGAGTGATATTTTCTAATTTATTTTCCACAATGAGGATATGGATAAAGACTTTGTATATGGGGGTTCTCTAAAATAGTTATACTTCTTTATAAAAAAAACTACAAGTAAACCAAAATTATATTTAAAATATCTACAAGTAAACCAAAACACCACATGGAACTTGGCATATATATCAATATCTACATATTCATGAGGATTGTGAACTTTTACTAGTATAAAGCCTACTTTTAAAAACACGTCAAAACCCTTACCTTTTCATTGTTCTTTCGCCAGATCCATTAACCCATACAACTTGATAAGAGTTGTCCACGAGATGCATTTCCATCACCAAGACCTGCATGAATCATAAAAGACAATTTTTTTATATGAGTAAATAATTAATAAGCAAATAAGCATGAATTTAGTTATGTAAAATACTCTACAAAAAAATTAATTTGTCGCATACCTTAATGAGCTTCTCTTTGTTTCGAGAATAGGTTATTCTCTATTGAACAGGGCCAACCATGTGAAGGTGGAAGCTCATATGGCCCCTTCCCCCCCCCCCCAACATCGCTCTCAATTTCCCATACCCAACAAATGATTTTCTCTATATAGAAAACATATTGACATTAATGCATAACTAGGATAGCCATCAAAACATATGAACATATAAACATCGATAAAGAACCAAAAACAGGTCATGAATTTATACATCTAATTTTTCTTTGATTTATGTTTTTTTACATTCATAAAACTGACAATTGGGATATCATCATCATCCAAGGACATTGTATTTTGTGTGCCCTGTCCTTCTATTGTTTGTGTGTACTCATGTACCATACTTCTGGTACGTCGCTAAGAAGGGTTAGCTGGCATCTGTTCAGGTTCGTGAACTAGAACAACGAAAATGATCATATGGATATGTTGAAATGTAATTGAAATAACTAATTCATTGTTTTGATTAACATTACACTATTGCTCTTTGCCTGTCTCTGTAGTTGGGATAGTTGGTGTGTTAATTTCCTGTCCACTTGGTTGCTCTCTCATTTCACCCTCCTGAGCTACATGCTCTTCACTTTTGAGAAGATAATATATAATTATAAGTCAGGAAATAAATATCTACAATCACAGTAAATATTTCTAATTCTGAAGCATAAATACTGAAATGGGTACTCTGCTCTACACTATCACTGGACATGTGGACCCTTGTATGACGCGGTGTTTGTTGAATACCACTTTATTCACTACTACGGTAGCACTATTGCTTGAAAACAAACATAAATACTTAGTTAAGGATGATATAATAAAATATGAATAGACTTTACAAGCATTCTACTGCAGTTTCCTTATTCATTTGATTTACCTATGTAGCTGGGGAGATAGGAGTCTGGCCCAAGATTTTTCTATATTCAATCACACTTTTAAAACCATGCTTGTAACCAAACTTTATGCCCTCCTCGGTGGCAGTAGTGTTGAACATATTTAACTGCAATGCATAACACCATTAAAAATACCAATAAAAAAAACATATATTTGTTCGCTACTGTTAAATAAATATTAACCATAGTTAATCATTTAAATCTTACTATTTGGGCTTTGAGTTTTCCGTAGCCACCCTGGCCTAGTTTATGCTGGCCATGTTTTTCCACTATGGCCTTTGTTTCTTTAGATCCATCTAGTAGCCTACATATGGATTTTTTGAAAAAAAATTAGATATCGGAATTGTTACTTAAAACAGGAAAGAAAAACATAAATGCTCATATTTCACTGATAATATGACATGTGCTGTACCTTGCTTGACCAGCTCATGGTTGTTGTCCTTGTTTTTTAAACAAGTTCTCCTTTGCATCCTCTATTAGCACCTTACACTCTTTCTCGGAAACCATGGGAGGGTGCTCGTGCTTGAGGTCTATTTGCAATTTATCCCTATACTGGGCCCTGGGGTATTTTAAATTCTCACCGGCTAACTTTGTAACCACTTTCTTGTTGAAAGTGTTGTCAAACAAGTTTACCATGTGATCTATTAAATCATCTTTCCTTTTGCTATCTTGGCCATTCCACCGTGTGTGAATGGTGGGGCCAAACATCTCCAATGCTTAGTCATGTAAGTTTCTATAGAAAACATTGTTTCCTACAGTAACGTGTTATCCATTAATCAATTAATAATCTCAATAAATGTCGATTTCAATTTCATGAAGAAAATGAATCAATTAATGGGACAATTACCTGCAATCTTTTGAATCTTTATTGGAACACATGTGTCATCCACCAGAAAGATGACATCTAGAGATATGGTGCTTTTGATTTTTTCTGCTCCATGCATAATAGTATCCTGTGCACCTACACTATGTTCCTCTCTAGAGTCATCATGTGGAGTCCCAAGCTCTGGCTCATCATGCTCCGGCATGTCATGCTGGTCAAAATCACCTTGCTCATCAATGGATTCGAGGGGAACCTCGGGAGGCTCAAAAAGCTTCACTTTCACTTTGCTATGTCGACCTTTTTTTGCATTGGACCCTCACTGCTACCTATAGCAGTTGCAGGATCGACAGGTTCCCCACGCACGAGGTTTAAAAACTCCTACAAACAGAAACTTTCTCTTTATTAGATCATATACAAAATATAAAACTAAAAAATAGATATGAAATTGTCATAGCTAATAAAAATATGTAAAGATGCCACTTACCCAAAAATTAGTTATTGTAGTTTGTAGCTCTACAATTCTTGCCCTGTCCTCCTATGCCAGGGGTCTTTTGCTAATCAAACCTAGATATTCCATGTTAGCCTTCTTCAAGGCCTTCGTTACAGTTGTCATTGGGTTTGTCGAATAAAATATTTTGTCCTCGTCAATATCCTCTGTGGGAGCTTGGACAAATGTTGACAAAATAAATCAATCAACAAAAGTTATGAAATTCACCTCTAACATTAAAAAAATGAAATATTGCAGTAATATCAGAAAAACAATAACAAAATTTCAGAAATTTAGTTGTTGTAGTCATAAGTTGTTACCTTATTTAACATTTACCTGGTGAGGCACTACGGGTGCCTTTCCACGGTCACCCTAGAGAAATGTAGCAGCTGAAACTCAAACACGGTCACCTTGGACAGAAGTTGACACAATAAATCAATCAACAAAAGTTATGAAATTCGCCTATAACATTTAAAAAATGAAATATTGGAGTAATGTCAAAAAAAAAAATAATGACATTTCAGAAATTTAGTTGTTATAGTCATAAGTTGTTATTGTATTTAACATTTACCTGGTAAGGCACTGCGGGTGCCTTTCCACAGTCACCCTGGAGAGATGTAGCAGGTGAAACTCGGACACGGTCACCCTGGACAGATGTTGACACAATAAATCAATCAACAAAAGTTATGAAATTCACCTGTAACATTTAAAAAATGAAATATTGGAGTAATATCAGAAAAAAAAAAATAATGAAATTTCATAAATTTAGTTGTTGTAGTCATAAGTTGTTACTATATTTAACATTTACCTGGTGAGGCACTATGGGTGCCTTTCCACGGTCACCCTGGAGAGATGTAGTAGGTGAAACTCGGA
This sequence comes from Picea engelmannii, assembly GCA_009831015.1. Taxonomy (NCBI): domain Eukaryota; kingdom Viridiplantae; phylum Streptophyta; class Pinopsida; order Pinales; family Pinaceae; genus Picea; species Picea engelmannii. The sequence goes on along the minus strand of ML790450.1, from coordinate 99,172 downwards.
CATGGTCACCCTGGACAGAAGTTGACACAATAAATCAATCAACAAAAGTTATGAAATTCACCTGTAACATTTAAAAAATGAAATGTTGGAGTAATATCAAAAAAAAAAAATAATGAAATCTCAGAAATTTAGTTGTTGTAGTCATAAGTTGTTACTGTATTCAACATTTACCTATTGAGTCACAGTGGGTGCCTTTCCACGATCACCCTGGAGAGATGTAGCAGGTGATTTTCTACCACGGTCACCCTGGACAAATGTTGACACAATAAATCAATCAATAAAAGTTATGAAATTCACCTGTAACATTAAGAAAATGAAATATTGCAGTAATAACAGAAAAAAAAATAATGAAATTTAGTTGTTGTAGTCATAAGTTTTTACTGTATTTAACATTTACATGCTGAGGTGAAGTGGGTGCCTTTCCACAGTCACCCTCTCCATCTATTCGATTTAAGTTGTAATCAATCAACAACTCTTCACCTGGAACTATTGTTTTTGTTTCACATACAAATATACGATTTCCTTCGCATGCCTCAAATATGCAATTCAGTTTCTTAGTTGTTGCCACTAGTCGTTTACTATTTATAAAGCCCGCAATGTTTCCAGTAGCTTTTGGCCTTCCATCAATATACATAGTTTCCCCTTTATTTTGATTGTTAGCTAGTAGTTGTATATAATTTGCAGCAACTCCGTATCTCCGCATACTTTGTGTATATCGGACCAACATCAACTAGTGATTGTATTTGTATAATGGTCATACATTCTCCATCAAGTCAGTTACAATGCCATAGACGACCTTTATGCCATCCATGGAAAATAACCCCAATCCATGTAAGGACGAAGGAGCAATGTGATACATCCTCCCACCGATGAATAAATCTGTGTCCACTTCAGGTAGCTCCTTAGGTGCCCATCGTTGACCTAGATGTTTATAACTCAAGGGAAACTCAATGTCACCTATTCTCTCAGCATCATAATTACACGACCCTCCATTGGCAATAAAAAATTATATGCGGGTACGAAATCTGTTCCTTACCTTTTCCAACCTAGTTGATCTAGAACCGGTAGATCTAGTACAACACATCTCACTTTCAACCTCTCTTACTATATCTTGATCATCACTCGAGGAAGATACATCCGACAAATACCTATTTGGTGGTACCTACACTCATTAAAACAAGAAGATAAGTTATCATGCCAATATACATTTTTGGTACCAACACAGTTGCATATAGTTGCATTTAGTTGCATAAAGTTGAAATTGCCACACCTAGTTGCATATAGTTGCATAAATTGCAATATAGTTGCTTAAGTTGCATATAGTTGCATAAGTTGCAATATAGTTTCATAAGATGCAATATAGTTGCATTTGACCACTCACCAATATTTGAGAATATAGTTGCAATATAGTTGCATAAGTTGCAATATAGTTGCAATATGGTTGCATAAGTTGCAATATAGTTGCATTTGGAACCATTGGTATTATTTAAGAGATATTTGGCCTCAAGGTCTATGAACTAACCATTGAATGATCATGTAGATAATGTTTAAGGGATATTTGGCCTCAAGGTGGGATTTAGACACCATTAGTATTTTTTCACATCACATATGGGAGTTTAGGCTTGTACCATCATCAATGGAAGGAGAAAAGGGAATTAGGATTTAAATGAACCTTATGTGCTTAATGACCAAGATCAAGGCCTCCAATTAGGAATATGGGCAACATCGGTATGCTTTAAATAATAATAATGGCTATTAGGACACCATATGGGCACCATTCACAGGATTTATGCATCATAGTTGGCTCTCAAGGCCTCTAAGAAGGAACTTAGAGCCATTAGGAGAATATAGTTGCATTCATAAGTTGCATTAGGAGGATATAGGTCACACATTCATAAGTTGCATATATTTGCATATAGTTGCATAAGTCGCATATAGTTGCATAGTTGCATAAGTTGCATATAGTTGCATAGTTGCATGAGTTGCATTGTTGCATAAAGTTGCATGTTGCATAAATTTGCGTAAAGTTGCATAAAGTTGCGTAAGTTGCATTGTTGCATAAAGTTGCATGTTGCGTAAAGTTGCATAAGTTGCATTGTTGCATGAAGTTGCATGTTGCATAAAGTTGCGTAAGTTTCATAAGTTCCATAAAGTTTCTTAAGTTGCATAAGTTGCATGTTGCATAGTTTCATATAGTTGCATAGTTGCGCAGTTGCATAGTTGCGTGTTGCATAGTTGCATGTTACATAGTTGCATAATTTGCATAGTTGCGTAGTTGCGTAGTTGCATAGTTGTGTAGTTGCATAGTTGCATAAAGTTGCATAAAGTTGCATAAAGTTGTGTAAGTTGCATTGTTGCATAAAGTTGTATGTTGCGTAAAGTTGCATAAAGTTGCATAAGTTGCATTGTTGGATAAAGTTGCATGTTGCATAAAGTTGTTGATACTGAGAGGGGGGTGAATCAGTATCAAGTATAATTTAAAACCTTTTTCAACTTATACTTAAACCATTCAACTATATCCAATAAGAAATTAACAATAGTATAAGAGTTACACCAATACACCATAATACACCATGCACAATATATGAGAAATAATCAATAGTTTATTGTTCAAGGGAAGTAATGACTTCCAAAGGTAGCTACAGCAAATTTATGGTAGCTACAGCTTCCATAAAGTTGCTTAAGTTGCATGTTGTATAGTTGCATATAGTTGCGTAGTTGCATAGTTGCGTAGTTGCGTAGTTGTGTAGTTGCATAGTTGCGTAGTTGCATAGTTGTGTGTTGCATAGCTGCGTAGTTGCGTAGTTGCATAGTTGCGTAGTTGTGTAGTTGCATAGTTGCATAAAGTTGCGTAAAGTTGCATAAAGTTGTGTAAGTTGCATTGTTGCATAAAGTTGCATGTTGCGTAAAGTTGCATAAAGTTGCATAAGTTGCATTGTTGCATAAAGTTGCATGTTGCATAAAGTTGTTGATACTGAGAGGGGGGTGAATCAGTATCAAGTATAATTTAAAACCTTTTTCAACTTATACTTAAACCATTCAACTATATCCAATAAGAAATGAACAATAGTATAAGAGTTACACCAATACACCATAATACACCATGCACAATATATGAGAAATAATCAATAGTTTATTGTTCAAGGGAAGTAATGACTTCCAAAGGTAGCTACAACAACTTTATGCTAGCTACAGCTTCCATAAAGTTTCTTAAGTTGCATAAGTTGCATAGTTGCGTAGTTGCATAGTTGCATAGTTGCATGGTTGTGTGTTGCATAGTTGCATGTTGCATAGTTGCATAAGTTGCATAGTTTTGTAGTTGCATAAAGTTTCATTAAGTTGCGTAAAGTTGCATAAAGTTGTGTAAGTTGCATTGTTGCGTAAAGTTGCATAAAGTTGTGTAAAGTTGCATAAGTTGCATTGTTGCATAAAGTTGAATGTTGCATAAAGTTGTTGATACTGAGATGGGGGTGAATCAGTATCAAGTATAATTTAAAACCTTTTTCAACTTATACTTAAACCATTCAACTATATCCAATAAGCAATGAACAATAGTATAAGAGTTACACCAATACACCATAATACACCATGCACAATATATGAAAAATAATCAATAGTTTATTGTTCAAGGGAAGTAATGACTTCCAAAGGTAGCTACAACTTCCAAATGTAGAGGGAGGGATAAACCTCCAAGAGGAAGATACAATCCTCCAATATCAATAGAGATTTGAACTCTCCATCCTTGCCCCTCCCTTCCACCGAAGAATATATGAGAAATAATAAAACTTTACATTAAATCATCACCATCAACCAATCATCACATAGAACCTGATAATGCTTCTTGAGACTTATTCAATTTCTGCAATTCTTTAATTCTTGGAGTACTCTGATCCTATAGATAACATTACTCATTGTATTCTCTGAAACTCCTCCAATTTTCACTCCTTGAATCCTCCCCAAAAAGAGGTTATAGAAAGAATGGTAGACTTTATTCAATTCTGGTCTGTTCAGAAGACCCAACTTGTACAGCATGCCCCGCACTCAATATTTAACATCCGATTCTGAACCTTGCACACAGGAAACTAAAGTCCGTAATCTTTCCAATGGAAGTGGTCCCACTTGATTTTGATTCTGTATGAAAACGTTATGACTGTTTTACCCAGAACACTTGTTTATTGACTAGCTTCAGGACTAGTCACAAACCCTATCTTCCATAGAGTGTATCTCCATAATTATAGCGAATCAAGAGCTGAAATTTTTAACAGAGGTACCTTGATATGTCTTCCGAATACCATATCTATTTCACCACTTGAACCGTTCTATAAAAAAAGTTATAGCAAAAATGGTAAGATGACCTGAAAATAACATACCTTAGAACACATCACCAAAAGACTTCATCCTCCCTTGAAATCCGACCTTCTTATCTTCTTATTACCTTTGAATTCGACTTGTATCAAATGAATGTATAATGATGTTTATTTATACCATTTATGTCACTTCCTTTTAACATTAGGGCCGACCTGACACTTTCTTATTTTGTAATTCTTTTCTTTAATTATTTTCAAGGCCTACATGTACTTCCTTCTTCAATTCACTTTGTCATCTTCAAAAATTCATTTCTCCTCAACCATGAGGATCCACGTGACGTGCCACATACCACCGAAAACAGCATGATGTATACTATCCATTCATGGGTGTTTTATATGCATGTTCATTGTCCTTCATGTCCAAATACCTTTATCAATCTTGCGGTCCAAAACCCATGACTAGGGTTGACATCAATGACAACAACCAATCTTCCAACAATCTCCCCCTTTGTCATTGATGGAAACACTCATGCTCCCCCTATCATCATGATCCCAATTTCTCTTCCTCTTTGACATCAATGGAAAAGGTTAGGGCTGCTCCCCCTGAGTTTAATGGGAAAATGTAACTCTCTTCTCTGGGGTTGCTCCCCCTGAACATGTGGCACTCAATAATACTTCATCCTTATTTTTGGTCTTTGGGACATTTTCTTCCTTAGAATCCTTTTGTGTGGCTTATATCTTCTCTCTCTTATTCATGTCTAGGATGTATATGTTGTTCGGTCTTCTTGTTGCAATTGCAACCAATCTTCCTTAGTCATTTTCTCTGATTTTACATTTTCGGGAATCAAACGTAAGAGTGTATCCTTGATCACACATTTTACTAACACTGAGTAGATTATGATTCAAGTCTTCAACCAATAGAACATCCTTTGCTTTTACATTTTTTCTTTCAAACTCTACTACACCTTCTCCAAGTATTTTGGCAGATGAGTCATCTCCAAATGCAACATTGCCACTCTTTCTCTTCAAGCTGATGAATTTGTCTTGATCCCCGGTCATGTGTGAAGAACATCCATTGTTTATGTACCATTCATCTTCTTCTTTACATTCTTCAGCGGTCAATGCTATTCGACAATCTTCATTGTTTGGAATCTCTTTCCTTCTCCATATTGTGGTTGGCATAGGGACATCTTCATTCATATATCTGTAATCTCGTGCTTTGTGACCAAGATAATTGCATTTGTAGCATACAATATTTTTGTCCATCAACAGGTAAAATGAATTATAACTTTTGTTGACAAATCCACGATTATTTCCATATCTTTTGTTTACACCATTCATGTTTCTTGTGTATTTGTTCCTTTCATTGATTCTGCAATTAATTGCCTTATGTCCAAAATTTTTGCAAGTATAACAATGACTAAGAAAGAAATTTTGATACCTTGGAGTAAGTGGGCTTCTTTGTGATGTAGTCCATCTAGGTTCATGATCTGTTCTTCTGTAGTCTCCTTCATATTGATTGAAGCTTCTTTGATTCCTGAAGGTAGGAGGTCTTCTTAGATATTCATCTCTTTTGTAATCATTCATTCTTTCTGGTATCCTGGTCCACTTCCCATCAACTGTCTGTGTAGCTCTTTCTTAAACCTTCTTGTTGGTATTTGCATCTTCTTTGTATGAAGTTTCACCCATGCATCTAAGATTTGTTAATTCTTTTGGCACTTGAGAGTTTCTTAAGCTCTTCCTCAATGAGACAACTTCTTGTTCAAGTTTCTCACAATCTTCTTATTTCTTCTTCATTTGGACATTCCTTACTTCTCCTATTCTTCTTTCTTCTTCGAGTAGAGTTTTCAAGGAAATGGTTTCTTCTCTTAGTTTCTCAAATTCTTCTAATTGTTTCTTCAAGATTACAAGTGTCTTTTCACAACTAACCAATTCACTTAGTTTTTTTCGTGTGTCTTTAAGCTTGCTATTTTCAATCTCAACATGCTTCATTTTTTTAAAATTCTCATCTTCTTGTTGAATCATTTATATTTCATGATTTTCTTCTTCTTCATTGTCATCTCTTTCAATCCTTGGATGAGGACATTCAAATTCAACATGTCCTACTCCTTCACAATTAAAGAAAAAGAACTGACCTCTATTTTCTTCTTTCAAATCTGAGATAGTGTAATCTTCTTCAACTTCTTCTTCTTTTTCTTCTTCTTCCCTTGCATAAAGGTCTTGTAGCTTGTCCCAAAGCTCTTTTGGTGATACACATGATCCCACCTTGGATTTCACTGAATCTGTCAATCCATCCAAGATGGTATCTATTGCCAGTTTGTTGTTCCTTTTTGCTTCCTTCTAAGTTGCAGTCTTTGGTTTCTTCAAAGCATTATATCCTGAAGCAACTGAGAACCAAACATCTGCCCCAAGATCTTTCAAGTAAGTTTCCATTTTTTTTTCCAGTATTCAAACTTGCTTCCATCAAATGGTGGAATCCCATTTGGAATGTTGTCTTCCATTTTTGCATAGGATATTCCTTCTAGTGGTTAAACTGTATTGAAGGTAACCCACTCTGATACCAATTGTTGATACTAAGAGGGGGGTGAATCAATATCAAGTATAATTTAAAAACTTTTTCAACTTATACTTAAACCATTCAACTATATCCAATAAGAAATGAACAATAGTATAAGAGTTACACCAATACACCATGCACAATATATGAGAAATAATCAATAGTTTATTGTTCAAGGGAAGTAATGACTTCCAAAGGTAGCTACAGATTCCAAATGTAGAGGGAGGGATAAACCTCCAAGAGGAAGATACAATCCTCCAATATCAAGAGAGATTTGAACTCTCCATCCTTGCCCCTTCCCTCCACCCAAGAATATATGAGAGATAATAAAACTTTACATTAAATCATCACCATCAACCAATCATCACATAGAACCTGATAATGCTTCCTGAGACTTATTCAATTTCTGCAATTCTTCAATTCTTAGAGTACTCTGATCCTGTAGATAATATTACTCAATGTATTCTCTGAAACTCCTCCAATTTTCACTCCTTGAATCCTCCCCAAAAAGAGGTTATAGAAAGAATGGTAGACTTTATTCAATTCTGGTCTGTTTAGAAGACCCAACTTGTACAGCATGCCCCTCGCTCAATATTTAACATACGATTCAGAAACTCACACACAAGAAACTAAATTCCGTACTATTTCCAATGGAATTGGTTCCACTTCATTTGGATTCTGTATGAAAACGTTATGATTGTCTTACCCGGAACACATGTTTATTGACTAGCTTCAGGACTAGTCATAAACCCTATCTTCCATAGAGTGTATCTCCATAATTATAGAGAATCAAGAGCTAAAATTTTTACCATAGGTACCTTGATATGTCTTCTCAATACCATAGCGATTTCACCATCTGAATCGTTCTAGAAAACAATTTATACCAAAAATGGTAAGATGACCTGAAAATAACATATCTTAGAACACATCACCAAAAGACTTCATCCTCCCTTGAAATCCAGCCTTCTTATCTTCTTATTACCTCTGAAATTTGACTTGTATCAAATGAATGTATAATGTTGTTTAGTTATACCATTTGTGTCACTTCCTTTTAACATTAGGACTGACCTGACACTTTCTTATTTTGTAATTCTTTTCTTTAATTTTTTTCAGGGCCTACATGTACTTCCTTCTTCAATTCACTTTGTCATCTTCAAAAATTCATTTCTCCTCAACCATGAGGATCCACGTGACATGCCACATACCGTCAAAAATAGCATGATGTATAATATCCATTCATGGGTGTTTTATATGCATGTGCATTGTCCTTCATGTCCAAATACCTTTATCAATCTTGCAGTCCAAAACCCATGACTAGCGTTGACATCAATGACAACAACCAATCTTCCAACAAAAGTTGCATAAGTTGCATAAGTTCTATAAAGTTGCTTAAGTTGCATAAGTTGCAAGTTGCATAGTTGCATATAGTTGTGTAGTTGTGTAGTTGCATAGTTTCATAGTTGTGTAGTTGCATAGTTGCATAGTTGCGTAGTTGCATAGTTGCATAGTTGCATAGTTGCGTAGTTTCATAGTTGCATGTTGCATAGCTCCATAAGTTGCATAGTTGCATAGTTGCGTAAGTTGTGTAAGTTTTGGGCATAATGTATAGCAAAGAACATAAGGTTCTTAGGCCCTATTTGAATCTTATCAGGGCTGATAATTGTGATGCAGTCCTTAAACATCCACACAAGATCTATGTAGGATATCTTTGGAACCACTGGTACATTTTCATAATAAGAATAGGTCTCAAGGTCTGTACAATGGCTAGGAGAGGAAACAGGTACCTTATGTGCTTAATGAGAAGGGAAGAAGAAAAGGGAATTAGAATGTTACAATGTACATTCCATTTTAAAGCTACAAATTTCCCAATGTTACAATGTCAAAAGTGATTGTTGGGCTTTTTCCAACACTCTCCCACTTGGAAATCACTTTGAGCAAGTGTCAATGCCAATCACCTTTGTACACAAGACAAATTTCTCTCCATTGACTGCATTTGTTAGTGCATCAGCTGCATTATTCACTTTGTTAACTTTACCACACCTTGCTCATCCATTTTCCTAACAAAGTGGTGCTTCACATCAATATGCTTACTCTTTCCATTGTAAGTTGACTTATTGGCCATTGCAATGGCACTTTGGCTATCATAACTTATTGTACATTGGAATGGCACTTTATCTATCACATTGTATTTCCAAACTACCATTTTGGATACAAATACTGTTGCATAGTCTTAATAATCATAGTTTCTTTAGTAGCTTTTGTCGCAGCAACATGTTCTACCTCTGAACTAGCTAATGCAATGAAGGATTGCCTGATACTCATCCAATTAACTTCTCCTCCAAACAAATTAAATACATATGCACTTGTATATGTCCTTTACTGCAAGATGAGGCAAAAATGCAATTATCTTGGAATTCATGATATAATTTTTTAAGTGTTTTAAGGATTGTACCAACGGATATGCTTGATAAATTGGTAATCCCTAGTTTATGTTTTAAGATCTTCAAATATATTTTTAATAAAAACATTAAAACAAGAGTGGTGTGTTTTTTAAACTATTCTAAACCTAAGTTGTATCATTGCACACCTATTTTATATACCAAATCCCAAATAAAACTAAAGCCTCTCAAGATTATGTTTTGCTTACCAAAATTTGGGGGGAACACACAGGTCCAAGCCATGAACCTAAATCTCAAGACAAGTCATCGCTCAAGCCACATGTCATATTATGAGTCATCTTACAATTTCATGCCACATGCCAAGTTCCAAGTCAGCACATATAGTCAAGTTAATCGATCAAGCCATGGATTTACCTATAGTCTCAAATCACAGTCACGAGTCAACACCAAATCATTCTACATATCAATTCCTGAGTCAAGCCTTTAGTTATAACACAAGTCAGGCCAAAAACCATGCAATCTACTAAACCCTTTGTTGAGTGCCAAGTTAACAAGTTTGAGGTTACAGGTGTCTAAAGTGTTTTTGTGTTGAATAAGCAAAGATGTTGTCGACCAAGTACACATAACAAAGATCGAATTACGCTCATGAAAATAAGGGCCTTGCGATATGTAATGGAGAATATAGTATTTTCAAGATATGTGTGTGTGTGTGCGTGCACACCCATCGCACTATGGTCTAGAGGCAATTCAAAGCAGTTTCCATAACGATGACCCAAGTTCAATTCATGGTGAGCTCCCTCCACACCTAGATTCTTGTTGCCTCTTTATTGTAGCAACATATAGCCACAATTTTGTTAGCAACCTAACCACCCTTGATGTAGAGGGTGTTGGCTTATCATGAAAACCTCTCCTTGATAATAAATAATAGTGGAGAACCCACATTGCTACCATGCAATAGATTGGAGAACATAGAAGCCCTGAGGGTTAGCTAAAGCATTCATGAGCCAAACATGAGATCTCTCACCCAAAGTTGGGGAGGTCACAAGTTCAACTCTCTTTATCCCCTCAGGGTTAGGCTTCATAATCAAGGCCAACGATTTACCTCCTCTACCAACCACGAATCATAGAACATAGAAGACAAGAAATGGAATTCTATTCAAACTCTTCAAGACAAAATAGTTGAAAATATGTCATCCATGTTGTCGAAGAAATAATAGGTGTGTGACTCAAAAAACCAAGATAAGAAAAGCATATCAAAAGACAATATTAAGAAACCAAGGATATTCAATTTTGTTTAAACACATATAAGCGTATATTTTCCAATTCTAACGAGAGGGAACACATAGTGTAAACAATCTTTTGATGATTAATATAAGCACTTACAAAAAAAACGTAAGATGAAAATTATTCTATAGGGCATTGGTATGGCAAGGTATAGACGAAATGAAAAGCCCTTTCAAGGTAATATAATTAAAGAGTTATTTTTTCCACCCCAATTACAAAATCCCAAAAGGGAATAGGATCAAGAAGGGAATAGGTTTAGCGTGGAAGTGTTTAATTTCCTAACACTCTTGAGATGCCTTTTTCACCTTTAGGTACTTGAGTCTTTTATTTGCAAGTATTCCTCCCACAATAAGGCTCCATGTAAAAACTGCTTTTTTGGCTCAAGAATGGGTTTCCATACGATTCTTAAAAAAACAACCATGCTCTTTGCTTGGATTTTAGTTGTCATATTTGATTCAAATGGCCTTCAAACAATTAGAGCAAAGCCATTTGTACCCCATGGTTGAATTGTAGTTGTGAAATGTCATGGATGTACCCAATTTCCCGTCCCAACACCAATAAGTATGAGTTTTAGGGATACTTAAATTTAACAAAAAGTCTTTAAGAATAAGCTCATAGATTATTTATATGATAATCTTGTTAGTATTAACTAGGGATAACTTTCACATAAGATTGTCCCACACAAGTAGCCAACTTTTGGCCAGGCCATTAAACATATCATTGGTTTTGTGGATGCCTAAATGAAACAACTTTAGGGCTAAGAATTAGGAGGACTAAACCAAAGGATTACCTGCAATAATAATTAAAGTTGATCACCACAAGAAATGTTCATTAAAAGAGAGCCTAGTTTTGAGAGAGGATTCTTTCTAGGCGAAGAAAGGTTTGATCGCTTCATTGGATTTATAGATACTTTGTACCAAGTTATTTTGTTAGGAAATGTATTTCCATTCTTTTTTTCCCAATGGAATCCCTTAACTAATGTGATTCTTAAGGAGAATTTTCTAAGCCTCTTTTCCCTCCATGACTCAAATCACCCACTTTGCACACAACACTTGGGTTCGAACCCCAGTTCTAATAATTCCCATTCCCCTAAAATCTCTAGATGTAAAACATAAAAACAAACTAGCTCAATGAAAGCCTATCCTATAAGTTGGCTTGGCGTAAATAAATTTTCAAGATGTTCTTGGGCAACCTTAGAAGGGACCTAAAAATAAGAGTAGTAAACATGAGTGGTGATAACAATTTGGTATAGATTTGGAACTTAGTTTCCAGTGACGAAGGTTTAGTGATTCACTTCTTAATATTCATCTCTATCGTTGCACCACCACTTCCGACAGATTTTTAGGAGAGACATAGAAACAAAAGGGGATACCCAGAAACTTAAAGAAGTGGTTTGAATATATCCAAGTCTAGTGTTGGACAAAAATTCACATAGGAACTAAGTGTTAGCTCTACAAGTAACATTGGGTCATGGCCCATTGAATACTAGAACATGAGGTAATGAAAAATAGAGTTAGGAATTCCATGGTATGATTCTAGGATTGTTAGGCTTAATCATCAACAAAATGATCATTAATTATCTGGAAAAAGTCCAACTCGGGAACAGGAATCCTACCATTCCTAGACACCATTTGCAAAAGAAGAAATCATCCAAGAAGCAAGTGTCTAATCAATTCCTTTGAATTTAAAGTGTTTACACATTCATTCATTATTGTCAACTTTACCATTGATTAGAAAATGAAAGTGTCAACTAGGATGACTAACCTATGCTACAATTTCATGGGCATATAAGGTTGGGCATGAAATCATGAGGAAATTTGATTTCTTAGTTATGATGGAGAGTAGGGATAAGAAGAAAAACAAAGTTGACTTCTAATCCCCTAAATCAATTATGTGATAAGAAGTGATGAAGCTAAGTGTCAAGGCATTTAATGGCTAGGGTAAACACTACTCCCATGGGGATTTTTCTTCTCATGGAATAATCAAGGGGATTGGTCATGTGTGAGTTGTAAACAATTATGGTTAGGGATCTTCAATTTTGAAACCGATTATGAGCCTAGTGCTAAGGGTATGATTAGAGCATTTTAAAATGATGACTTAGCATTTCATCAAGCATTCTATCAAGCATTTCATCAAGAATTCTATCAAGAATTTCATCAAACAATTAGCAAGAAGACTCAAGAGATGGGATAAAGAAGTCAAACCATTTCCTCCGGCCGTGTGCCCTCCTCCAATGAAAACCCGTGTGCCCTCCTCCTCTGCAAATCCATGTGCCCTCCTCCTCTGCAAATTCGTGTGCCCTCCTCTGCAAATCCGTCTACCCTAGCCTCCTCCCGTGTGCCCTCCTCCCATGTGCCTCTCCCTCCTTCTCCTCCTTCTCCCCCTTCCACTCTTCATGCAAATGACCGTGCCCTAGCCTCCTCCTGTGCGCCTCTCCCTCCTTCTCCCGTCCTCCTCTCCCTTCCATGCTCCAAATTTGTGCTCCTGTGTATAGAGGTGTGTGACTGTGGTGGTGAGTGTGAGCATCTCTGCACGCAATCCAAATCCATGCTCCTTATAGTGGTGTGCGACTGTGGTGGTGATTGCAACCAACTCTGCATGCGAGTGTAGTGGTTATGCGATTTGAATTTCGTTTTGTTTTGTTTGTATGTTGTTTTATTTTCATTTTTGTTTTTTGTTTTTTTATTATTTCTATATAATATATATTATACTTATATATATATATATATATATATATATATATAATCCCTAACACACTAGTCCCATATAAATGCATTAACCCCCTAATAGAATTTGATCATTGATCCATTTGATCCTTGATGAAATCACCTCCTAATAATTATGACTTTGAACAAAATGAATCCCTATTATATGATAACCCCCAATCAATATCAACTTGAACATGGTATACCCTCTGATCCCTATGACTCTTGAAAAAATCGCCTCCAATGAACATAGTGTGACCTCAAACACACTAAAAGATGAATACATTATGGTTTTGAACATAGTAACATCATAATAGATTGACCCTTCTAATAAACTATGACTCTTAACCACTATAATCGGCATTGATCTCTTAATTAACCCTTTTTATTTATTTCAAATTATTATTATGATGCATTTAGAAAAGTATGAGGTTAATTAATATGTCATTTCTGGTCAACAATATCTTTGGCATTAAAGTATCATGTCATGGTATAAAATATCAATCACTATAACCCTCCTTGGACATAGTATACCCATGAGGTATAAAGCATAGGAGCTCATATAGCATGGTATAGACATACGAAATATCTCATGTGGTCATGTAAGGTTGGATGATCTAATATATGATGGGAAAACTAGAATATCAAGCTTGAATCAGAAGAAATAATGACAGCGGTGTAGCCCTCCACAACCCGCGGGTCGGAAGGTCCTCACCAACAAGATCTTTCCCCTTCTTCCGGCCTGAAGAACTCTAAAAAGCTCTTCGATTTTACTTTCGGAAAATCTGCACCCACAGTGAAACTTCGTGAGATTCCTCCCTCACGCTTCGAGGGATCGAACTTCGCGGTATCGCGAATCCTGTAGTCGAGTGCTTGCTCACTATGACCCCTGAATCCCAAATTACGAACTTCCGATATCAACTCCGGCTTTTCAGCTTTCGCGAGTTCGCGAGTTGCAATGACATGCAAATCTGCTCCATGAACCTCGATATCCCGATGCTATATTCCCCGAAATCCCGATGTGTCAGACTCCGACACGTTTCTCAGCGCTGACCCCGCAGCTAGTCTTTCCATCGTTTCGGGACTTCGCACTTCGCGAGTTCGCGAGTCCTAATGCAAGCCTTTCGGGAATTCAACTCACAAAACTCTGAATTAGTCAATGCAATTGACTTCCATGTCATTAGTGTACCACCTGTCCGCCTTGAATGGATGGCTCTGATCTTCTTGCAACTTCGTTACTCGCGAAGTCTATGCACTCATCTCTATGAGTCCCGACATGCGAAATGTCGACGGACTCTTGATCACCGCCACGTGTCCCAACGAATGGACGGCTCAGATCACCTTCGGGCTTTTCACTAAGAAGTGACCCGATCTCTTGTCCTTGATACTTTCGATATCCCAATATGCGAAATCCCGATTGGCCAACTCCTTCGGGACTTTCTCTCTCTTGTTCCACTATGTGAGGGCCTAACTCCCTCGCAACTCCTAACAGATCAAATGGTTGTTGGGTAATTGGACCAAGATCCGATGGTCCAGATCCTCTTCTTCAGTGCACTCACTCTATTGCTCCCTAGATGTGAGAAACCAAAAGTCCATATCTCTTTCATAGTCTGATCGAATGACTGTTGTGCCTCCTCCGAATTTCAGCACTTTCTTCCCAGACTTAGAAGAATTTCAATTTCTCAAAGGCCTCAACCTTTTTTCTAGCTCTGCGAACTCCACGACCATGAATTCTCCCACATATACATTTAAAATGTTGTCCCTCCTGAGTTTTGGGAACTCCAAACTCTTCAAAGAGTTCGGCGGCTTCTGCACTCCTTGCAGTTATGGCTCCGTGCGCTGAATGCATTACTCCTCTTGAGCTTATCCTTCGAATCCTCAAGGGATTCTTTGACTTTTGCGCCTCTGCAGAGTCTTCACGCATACAAAGTGTTATCTCTCCTGAGCTTTCCTGTAGCTTCGACCTCCAAGGAAACTCGTTCTTTTTCCTTTATCCCTCAAATGGAGAATTGGGATGCCCTCCTGGCTATCTTTCCCTCAAGCAACCTCTTGTTGAATATGCAGGGTGTTCAACAACCCTGCTAACATCCCTCAGTGGATTCTTCCTCCAAAATACAGAACTCAACCGAGTTCTCTTCTTGTGCCTGTCTGCACACTGTTTCAATGCCCTCCTAGCAGAGTTATACAGAACTCACAACAGAGTTCTTATGTGCACTCTTTGCATCTGCTCAATGCCCACCTGGCAGAGCTTCACAAAACTCCTCAGAGCTTCTGTATGCAACTGTGTTCTCCCTACACAGCCTTGCTTCCTGAGGTATTTAGCAACCTCACAGGTCTTTCTTCTGGGTTGTTGATTTCAACTTCTGTTCCCACCTGGCACGCCTCTGTCTGACTTCGCAGAGTTCATTAATGCATCCTCTGTGCACAGCTATCAGAACCTGCAGCGTTCTGTCACACCCTCCTAGTGTGAAGCCTCAATGACCTCTCAAGCTTGAAGCCAAAACAACCCCTGCAAATGCATAAACATAACATACATTCACAGCATATAAAGAACACTCACAAGCATTCATTCAACACAAAAGTGTGCAGGAAAAAATGTTGTTTATATTAAGATGCAAAATGCATGTTGGTACAAGGTGTTCCTGAGCACAGCCCGTAACAAGGTCTCATCTCCTTGTTTTCTGATCTCTACTCGCAGACTCTCCTCCATCCCCCCTATACAATACCATCATAAGATATTTTACATGAGGAGGCTCTTAGAGCGCTTCCCTCCAATCTACCTACCCTATTTAATTACATTGAATGGGCAGTCTAGTCCGCAGGTCGGATCTAGATCTCAACCTTACAAAATATTTAAAGGCCTATCTACTCTATGCCTGTGCAAAGCATGGCTTCCCAGCTCAACAGCTTAAACATTTAATTACATTCATTTGAATCAAAAATGAGGGTTGTGCCTCTCTTCAGCAATTGAATGCATGCGCTTGATGTGGTTGGTTGGCTGGATGACATGAGATAATTCTCCTGCATCATACTCCTCAGCTGCAAAATTCATGATCTCCTTCTCATGATCTTCCCCTCTCAGCTGTTGAAATCCTCCTGGATCCCAAACTATCCTCTAGAGTTGTTCATCGCTCCATTTTCCTGTTGTTGTTGCTTCTTCTATGATGTTGCTCCTGCTTCTTCTTTTCTGCCCAGTGACTCCTTGCTGGCAGTTTTTGTTGACTCCATCATCAGTCTTCTGATCATGTTGATCACATCATCCAGCTGCTCCAATGGTTGGCCCTGCTCATGCAGTCTCCTTAGCTGCAAAAATTTTTGGCACATGGGCATATCACTGTGATCTCCCATGCTTTCTTCATCTGTTGCTTCCAACTTCACCTGTTGGATGTGCATGCCCTACACTTTCACCCTTCTCTCCAAGGCTTCAATCTTCTCATACAGATTAGCCAAACTAATATTGTATGCTTCTTCTTCTTCCTCTGCTTTTGTAAGCTCCAATGCTGCAATCTTTTCAGCTTCTTGGCTGAAAGTATTGAGCCATTCCTCAAAATGCTAATCATGCTCTTTTGCTTCTTGGGAAGCTTCCAAAGTCTGCTCCAATGTTTCTTTGACAGTCTCAACTGGTTGTCCTTATTTTTCTATTGATGCTTCATCTTCAATGCAGACTTCGGCCTCTTCTGGGCTAGATGGAAGGAATATCTGAATTCCCCCAATCATCAGAAGTTTCCTCAGATATTCCTCCTTTGTCAGCTACATCTGTTGATCCAAACTCACTTTTGAATTTATGAGACTCTCGGATAGTCTCATTTTTTCATCCCTTCCCACCTGGCAATATGGGATTTCTCTGTTGCCCTCCCGGAAATCTATGAAATCAACTAATCCCATCTCTATTCCCTTTCCCACCTGTCAATTTGGAAACCTTTCGCTGCCCTCCTGGCAGTCTATGAGATCCCGCATCAAACTCATTTCATTACCCACTTGGAAATGTAAAATTCCTTGGTTGTATTCCTGACAGTCCCTGAGATCTTCAGCTGATCTCAACTCCTTTCCCACCTGGAAATTTGGAATTTCCTCTCTACCCTCCTGGAAATTATTGAGATCTCCAGCTGATCCCATTTCATCCTCTTCACCGAGAATTTTCCTAGTCTCTGGTTCACATATCTAACCCATCTCCTCAGATCCGTCGAGGTTTTCAGCATGCCTCAACCATCCTCTTAACAGCCTAGGATGTCTTCTAGCCATCAACTCCTTGACTAGCCATTTTACCTTCAGCTTTCTCATGGGCCATTCATATACCCATCTCGACTTAGCATTATGTTGCATCTAAAATGCAAGCTTTTCCATTTCTGCCCTTATATCAACGATCTCTTCATCTATTTTTTCTTTGCTCATCAACTCTGGGTCTTTCCTTCCAGCATATCTACAGCCTTCAATAGCCATCTTGTTGTTTATCTTCCCTCCTGGAAAATCTACCACTGTCGCTCTGTAACCCTGAGTGCTCCAGCTTCTCCTATAGTCCTCCTGACTGTCTCCTTGATTGTTGCCTACCTGCAAACAATCACCTTTCTAGGCTCTGATACCAAACTGACAGCGACGCATCCCTCCACAACCCGTAGGTTAGAAGGTCCTCGCCAACAGGATCTTTCCCCTTCTTCCAGCCCAAAGAACTCTAAAACACTCTTCAATTTTCCTTTCGGAAAATCTGCACCCACAGTGAAACTTGGTGAGATTCCTCCCTCACGCTTCAGGGGATCAGACTTCATGGTATCGTGAATCCTATAGTCGAGCGCCTGCTCACTATGACCCCTGAATCCCGAATTCCAAACTTTCGATATCAACTCTAACTTTTTGTCTTTCGCGAGTTCGCGAGTTGCGATGGCATGCAACTCTACTCCACGAACCCCGATATCCCGATGCTATAGTCCCCAAAATCCCGATGTATCAGACTTCAACACGTTTCTCAGCGCTGGCCCCATAGCTAGTCTTTTCGCCATTTTAGGACTTCGCACTTTGCGAGTTCGCGAGTCCTAATGCAAGGCTTTTGGGACTTCAACTCACGAAAATTTGAATTAGACAACGCGGTTGACTTCCACGTCGTTAGTGTACCACCTGTCCACCTCGAATGGATGGTTCTAATCTTCTCGCAACTTCGTTACTCATGAAGTCTATGCGATCATCTCTGTGAGTCCCGACATGCGAAATGCCAACGGACTCTTGATCGTCGCCACGTGTCCCAGCGAATGGACGACTCATATCACATTCGATATTTTCACTAAGAAGTGACCTGATCTCCTGTCCTCGATACTTCCAATATCCCGATATGCGAAATCCCGATTGGCCAACTCCTTTGGGACTTTCTCTCTCATGTTTCATTGTGTGAGGGCCTAACTCCCTCGCAACTCCTAACAGATCAAATGGTTGTCGGGTAATTGGACCAAGATCCGACGGTCCAGATCCTCTTCTTCAGTGCGCTCGCTCTACTGCTCCCTAGACGTGAGAAACCAATCGTCCAGATCTCTTTCACATTCTGATCGAACGGCTGCTGTGCCTCCTCCGAATTTCAGCACTTTCTTCCTAGACCTGGAAGAATTTCAATTTCTCAAAGGCCTCAACCTTTGTTCTGGTTCTGCGAACTCCACAACTGTGAATTCTCCCACATATACATTTAAAATGCTATCCCTCCTGAGTTTTGGGAACTCTAAACTCTTCAAAGAGTTCAGTGGCTTCTGCACTCCTTGCAGTTATGGCTCTGTGTGTTGAATGCATTACTCCTCCTGAGCTTATCCTTCGAATCCTCAAGGGATTCTTTGACTTTTTCACCTCTACAGAGTCTTCACGCATACAAAGTGTTATCTCTCCTGATCTTTCCTGTAGCTTCGACCTCCAAGGAAACTCATTCTTTTTCCTTTCTCCCTCAAATGGGGAATTGGGATGCCCTCCTGGCTATCTTTCCCTCAAGCAACCTCTTGCTAAATATGTAGGGTGTTCATCAACCCTGCTAAGATCCCTCAGTAGATTCTTCCTCCAAAATACAGAACTCAATCGAGTTCTCTTCTTGTGCCTGCCTGCACACTGTCTCAATGCCCTCCTGGCAGAGTTATACAAAACTCATAGCAGAGTTCTTCTGTGCACTCTTTGCATCTACTCAATGCCCACCTGGCAGAGCTTCACATAACTCCTCAGAGCTTCTGTATGCAATTGTGTTCTCCCTACACAGCCTTGCTTCCTCAGGTATTCAGCAACCTCATAGGTCTTTCTTCCGAGTTGTTGATTTCAACTTGTGTGCCCACCTGGCATGCCTCTGTCTGACTCTGCAAAGTTTAGAAATGCACCCTCTATGCACGACTATTAGAACCTGTAGCATTCTGCCACACCCTCCTGGTGTGAAGCCTCAAAGACCTCTCAAGATTGAATCCAAAACAACCCCTACAAATGCATAAACATAACATACATTCACAGCATATAAAGAACACTCACAGGCATTCATTCAACACAAAAGTGTGCAAGAAAAACTATTGTTTATATTAAGATGGAAAATGTCTGTTGGTACAAGTTGTTCCTGAGCACGACCCATAACAAGGTCTCGGCTCCTTGTTTTCTTCTCTCTACTCACAGAATCTCCTCTATCCCCCCTATACAATACCATCATAAGATATTTTACATGAGGAGGCTCTTAGAGCGCTTCCCTCCAATCTACCTACCCTATTTAATTACATTGAATGGGCGGTCTAGTCCGCAGGTCGGATCTAGATCTCAGACTTACAAAATATTTAAAGGCCTATCTACTCTATGCCTGTGAAAAGCATGGCTTCCTAGCTCAACATCTTAAACATTTAATTACATTCATTTGAACCAAAAATGAGGGTTGTGCCTCTCTTCAACAATTGAATGCATGTGCTTGACGTGGCTGGTTGGATGGCTGACATGAGATTATGCTTCTGCATCAAATAAGCAAGAGAGTTCATCAAAGCATCATGAATGCACCCCTAAGAGGGTGGTCTGGAAGTAGTTTCCCTAAGTACAATGTTGGTATGATTAGGCGACATAAGTAACTTAATCATAAGTCACCTAATTCTTCTTTCGTTAAATATATAGCATTCAATGAGATGTAGAGTGTATTGGAATATAACAATTATATCAAGAAGAATTAGGTGACACTTCCACATTATGCCCTAGTGAAAGCCTCTTTTATGAGTTTGAAAGGCTTCATTGAAAATTTATACAAGGAAGGGTCGATCAACCCTTACATAATAGGAAAAATAACAAAAATAATTAATTGGAAATATGAATCGATAAGTTGTGACCAACCCTTCCTTGTTCCTGACCTAGTGATATACCATTCTATGAGATAAAGAGTTGCTTGAAATGGAACAATTATCATTAGATAAAGGTTGATTGGCACTTGCACATTATGCCCCTAGCACATACCTCTTCTATTAGTTTGAAAATGATTCATTGAAAATTTATACAAGGAAGAGTTGATGAACCCTTGTAGACTAGGTCAAATAAGGGAAAAGGATTAATTAAAAAGATTGAATGTGAAAGGGGCAATCAACCCTTCTTTATTATTCCCCTAAAGAAATTTCATAATACGAGATGGAGATTTGACTAGAATGAAACAATTATATATACAAGGGTCAATTGACCCTTCCACATTATGCTCCCAATGCAAATCTCTTCTTTAAGTTTGAAAAGGCTTCATTGAGAAGTTATACAAGCAAGTGTCAATCGACTCTTCTAGATTAGGAGATATAAAAAAATTGATTAATTAAAAATCTAAATGCATAAGTGGTGGTCATTCCTTCCTTATTCTTCACCTAAAGAGGTACTATTCTAGGATACTAAGAGTTGACTAAAATGGAACAATTCTCTATAAAATGGTTTGTCTACCCTTCCACATTATTCCCCCAACAAA
>ML790450.1:59486-71048 GCA_009831015.1 Picea engelmannii | reverse complement strand
TACATCACTCTCAATTTCCCCATATTACCTAATTTGAAATTCTAAAGAAGATGTATCATATACTATATTATACAAAATAAAAACATATAAAGATCATATGAAAGATATAAACACATACCTCTTCTTTTCAACAATTAAATATCAATCATCTTCTTCTTCATCCAGCTCAACATTTGTATCAGGATCTGGTTCAGAATCAATATTGGTGAAAGGCTCATTCATATCAACATCATCATCAACATCATTTTCGCTACTATAGTTATCGATATCATCAATGAGATCGTCATCTCCTACATTTGGATGAACAACTTCTTCAACTTATTCATCTGACACATCAACTACATGAGCCACCTGCTCCTGATATTCATAATCATGATCTTCTTCCTTTTTATTTTCTTCATCCTCGGCTACATGATTATACTTTACTGGTCTTTCTCTTGGATCATATCTAACAATGTATGACCAACGTGCTTTACCAGGTACCTCTGAGTAAAATACTTGCTCACATTGACTTGGAAGAACATAATGCTCTGTACCCAGTTCAAATGCCCTTGTATTAACCATGGTAAATCCATTATCATGCTCAATAACAGTTATTTCAAGATCACGTTCATGCATTTGTAGCCTATACAATTTAACCTCAAACAAAACTATTTTAAAGGAATTAAAATCACACTCAATTATATCCTCCAAATGGCCATAGTACCCATTCTCAGTTTCTTTCGTATTTCTATCACTTATAGAGGAAATGTTGGTGACCTTAAACACTACAGTTATCCCACAATTCTAGGTTTTCATCTTATCATCCAACATTTTGATATGAAATTTACGACCATTACATCACATAGCCTTGTGATGTTTCAATTGCAACATGGAAAATAAGTAAAAAATAAATTGCGAATTAATAATCCTCATATAGGACTTACTAAATATATATTTCAATAATTAAACAAACCAAATACATTGAAAAATTGGGAAAAAGCTAGGAAAATGTGGGTAACAAATTTAACTTGCCTGTTTATCTTTTAAACCAAAGGCTACATAAACTTCCCTTGATGTAAGATTAGCAAATTGATCTCGATGATGATGCATTGTTTTAATCATCTTACTCACCCCTTCCCATGATAACCTATCAAAGTATTCTTCAGTATATTCTATCCAATGCTCCATCCAATCAAGGTTGTTTGCAATGTATAAATGTAAAGCATCCCACTCTCGAGCAACTATATGATAGCATAACAATTTAATATCATTAATTAGTTATTTTTAATAAATGAATAATTTAATAGATATGTAATATATTAAATCTGCGTCCCCGGATGGGGTGCCACACAGAGAGGGAAGGACACGTGGATCAGAGCCAGGTGGTGCCATAAATGCTGGCCACCAGCTCCCATCTCCTCACCATTTATGATGGGATTAAACCCAGGCAGCTCTCACCATATGATGAGGCCTCTCACTCGCGCGAGGAGAACGGTCGACCAGAGCATTAAGACCACAACCTTAATGGCCTTAGATATCATCTTCGTCCTTATCAACAGCCTTGGAGGCTGTGTGTGGCATTTGAAGGTTGCAGAGGTGAAGGCTGAAATGTCGATATGAAGGAATAGAGATAACCTTTCAGCCAGTATTTCGACAGTAGCTTTCCTTTCAAGCATGCCGAGAGCAAGGGGGTGGCCTCGCAGAGGCACGGCTTGGTATGCGGTCGACTCACGTAGGAAAAGGCAGAAAAAATTTGAGAGAGATTTGGCTCTAGCTAGCAGGAGCAGAACCAGGAAGTCCAGAAGAATTGGAACGCCTCCCATGGCATATGTCGAGGAGGTTACTCTGGATGAATCTATCCAGAATTACTCCGAGAATCTTCTCTTCATGGCCCTGGACAATTGGGCTCCCCTCGCTTGTTTCAGAAAGGATTCCATTACCCCTGCTCCAAGACCAGCACATGGCCCCAAGGAAACTCTAGTTGTAGAATTTACATCTTGCATCGTGGAGGAAGAGATACAGGAAGGCACAAAAGGAAACATCCATTTCACAACCGGTGCACCTCTTGAGGAAATTACGTAGCAGAATAGGCATCGAGAGCACCAGGATGAGCCCAACGCACAAATGAAAGCTCCCCTCTCCTCCATTCCACAAGATTTGCAGGACCAGCCACCACTTCTTCACCTGGAGCACCTAGAATTAATCTTTGAGGTACGCAGCATGGTGGATGACCAGATTTTCAGAGCTATCTGCATCAACCAATGTCTAGACATGATTTATGCCACCTACTCCAGCACTACCCCAAGACACCAGTGCCCCACTTGTGCACAGGTCTATGCAATTCCAATCAGACGCGGCAAGAGTGAAGACGATTACGAGGACACTGATTAAAAGGTTTTCTTGCATGCTCATAGTTAGAAACTTTTTTCTTTTGGTGCAAACCAGAGTAGTAGCTCAGTTAGCTTATAGCAATGATAGTGATAGCTTAGTGAAGAACAGACTTATTCTAGAGATGGCCATGCATCCTGGTTTCCTTCGGGCAGGATGGCAGCTTGAATTTTTGAGTTTAGGCAGTGGCATGGAATGGCCAGCTGTCTTGGTTTCCTCTCCAAGTGGGACAGTTGGCACTTCCACAGTACTTTGTAATTTTGCAATATTAATATAATAGGACCTCCCCTTTTTTACTTAAAATATATATATATATATATATATATATATTAAATCTATGTCAACATCTAATAATTACCTTTCACAGTCCTCATTTTACCTTTTCCCAATAGGACCTCCCCTTCAAATTTGTTGATGGAGTCGAGATGCCAAATGCGAGGCACATTCATATTTTCTACTAATTTAGGTAGATATTGACTAATATACACCATGCATTGATATACCATATATCCCTCAACCATAGAACCCTTCGGACGTGCTCTTTGTCTAACAAAAGCCTTCAGTGACTTCAATTGCCTCTCCACCATCCACATCGACCTTATGTGTACTGGTCCACATAATTCAATCTCCTCAACTTGGTGTATGAGGTAGTGTTCTTGTGAATTGAAAAATGTTGGAGGTAGATATTGTTTCATTTGACAGATTAGTCGGGGAATTTCTCTCTTCCAATACCTTATATCTTCTTTATGGATTTATTTTGATGATAGCCACCTACAAATGTCTATGCAATAAAATAATATCAAGGCATACATAAATTTGCAGATAAAAGATAATATGTCAATAAGTTCCAATACAAATCACATAAGAAGTACATTTTCCTTATAAAACAATACTTACCTCATGTATTTTCCAAGTACATAAATAATTTGTTTTATGTTGTTGTCAAAGTCGTCTGGGAGAGATAAAGGTAGAACATACTGTAACAAAAAACAAATAATTATTATTTGTTTCCACAAAATGCATACCAATAAGCAAATATATTATAACCTACTAATTACCTTAATGAATGTATGCCAGTCATGTATTTTAACCCCACCAAAATCACCTTTTTTAGTTAAGATATTTTGTATGTTCGACGAAAACCCCGTCGGAAACCTAATTTTTCGAATGACCTCTTTTACAATATTTCTCTATTGCTTCGTCAATAACCAAGGAAGAATAGTATTTTGATCACGAACATCGCCATTAGAATTAATAATAACACTTTGCAAGGCGTGATTAGCTTCTCGGATGTCACAAAAAATCTTTCCAATTCTCTCTTTGTTAGTCCTTCCATCTAATATTCGCCATAACAATTATGTTATGTTCTTCCAGATATGCATTGTATCTAAAAAATGAACTATTTGTAGGTGCTCGTAGTATGGAAATCTACTAAAATGCATCGAGTAACTTTTCATTCCTCGTGGAAGCCCATTCGTGCCTTAACGACATTCATGAAACATCAACAAATTGAAATTAGCACTAATTAATGGGACAAAATGAAATTAATACTAATGAAATTAACCAAAGATTTATATAGTAGTTCATACATAAATAATTTGCGTACCTTGAATATTTCTAATATATTCCAACTTCCATAGGCGAGGTGTCATTCTTCGTGGTTTTTTTCCATTTTCTTCTTTACCATTGAACTTTGCTTTGTTTGTAGTTCGATAACTATGGTTCTTAGGCAGAAAGTGCCTATACTCATGAAACACTTCCTTTGTTAAACTCCTTGAACGACAAGATTTTATCCTAGGACCACAAACTAGGCATGCAAATTTACCCTTTGTTTGAAGACCTACAAGATATATGAATAAATGTAGCGTCAAATTAGAGTTACAATTTAAAATAATGCATATTTTTTCAAAAAATATATATAATATTAAATCACAAATATAAAGTAACAATATACCACAAAAATGTGTTAACCCGGGAGCATCATGAATTGTCCATGATAGTATTCCATGGAATTGAAATAGTCTTTGCCCTATTGGTCTAGAGATGTCATACATAGTGACGCCAACCCATAACTTCAACAACTCATTGAGGAGAGGCTCAATATATACGTTCATATATTTAACCTGGTACCTACCTAATTGGTTCAACCTACTGCATGATTAATTATACTTATCTAGATGTCATGATATATAAATGAAATAATTACCATGCATGAAAAAAAGAAATGAAATATTTTGTCATTCTTTAAAAGAAATAAAAGATAATTAAATACCTGGAACAATCATTGCCAACATTGTGTGCTCTCTCTAGATCGACATCCAAGGAGGAAGGTTATTGTTTATAACAAAAACAAGCCACACTAAGTACGTAGAACGAAGCTCTCCAAATCGATTGACACCATCAACTGCCAACGAAAGTCTACATTACGAGTTTCTTCTTTAAAAATTGGCCAGTTTTCTTCGATGTAGTTCAATGCAGAACCATCTGTAGGAATTCGAAGAACATCATCTCGACTTTTGTTCTTTGCATGGAAATCCATAAACTGTGCTATACTTTGGCACCTGAACAACCGTTGGAAACATGGAATTATCGGAATATAACAAAGAACTTTGTGAGACACCTTCTTTGACACTTTATTGGTTCGATATCTACTTATTTGACATTTTGGGAATTCATTTTCTAATGCATATTGTCCATAATATATGATATGATCATTAGAACATGCATCAATAGCCTGATAGTCCATTCCAATTTCTTTCATAATCACGGATATTTCTCGATATGTGTGTGGAAAAATATTTGAGGTTGTGTTGACGGGCGAAATTGACCGCTCATCAACTGGAGGGGTGGATCCGGTCCGGGGTTGTCTAAATAAACCAATCCGTTTGGAATGATCCACTCCGACGGGTTTAGCGGCTCCGTTGGCCGATCTAAGTTCTAGGAAAACGAAAGAAAAACTAAGCTAAAGAAACTAATCTAAGTGGAAAAGAAGCTACTGCAAACTATATACAAATCTAGAATATATATATACAGTTTACTAACTAATATTATAAAACAATAGTTCTACTTATTAAATGTTCAGCTATCAATACAATTAAATCTCAACTATATATGTACAGTATTTACATAATACAAATTTTAATCGAAATTTGCAAAATCATTGGTAAAATGTCTTATGACAACGAAGCTATTATTTTTTATTTTTATAATTTTTATAAGGAATAAAATGAAAGCTATCTAACCTGAGCAATTAAAGTAACAATCCTAACTGTAAATCTGAACTATAGAGATGAACAATGAAACGTGTTAAGATTACAAGAAATTTATATATTAATTAACTAATTGAATAACACTAACAAACTGACTTGTAAAAGTGCTTCCTATTTGTCCTGATCACAGTACTCGATTTAGCTGTTTGATGGGAGAAACCCACACCAGATTTTCCACAAGCTTCTCGTAAATGGGAAGCAACAACACTCTTTGAATATGAATGACAGAACAAACAAGACATAAAACAACAGTAATTTTATAATTTACAGATCATCACATTTAGATAAATCCCAGTGCGAAGATTTGTACATAACCGTTCATTTAACAAAGAAGATAAACCTTCTATTCATTAAATTCAAACAGAGTAATTGTTGTGAGTAAAATGAGATACATTAAATATGGACAAAATTTAAATCATAACGCATCAACCTGTAACAAATCTTGATATCTAAAGTAGTCAATAATTTGATTACAAATTGTTATGCACAAAACTTGAACAAAAGTAAGATAAATTGAAGCTAAAGTCGTACAACAAATCCACTTTTATTCGAGTCTCTATAATCATAAGTCCATAGTCTCTGTTCTCCCAACAGTGATGGGTTGTTTACAAAAATAATAAGTATATAAAGGTGTAACACCCTGTTTCCCCCAGTTTGTAAAAATAATTGGATTGGCCAAGAACTGTGGCAAACTCATAAATGTGAATATGTGACGTAAATGGACCTTGTGGAAAAGGTCAATAAATGTGAATAACATTATGAATTTATATTGCAGGAGTGTTGAGAGGGGATGTGCAGAAAAAGAGACCACGATGGCGGTGGAAGGCACCTGGAAAGGTGGCGTTAACTTCCACCGAGAATTAATACCGTATTTGGATTCCACTAGCCCGGAGAACCAAAAGCGGCTCGCTGGCCCTGAATTAAATGTCTCACAGGCTGGTAGGTAGATGGTTTAATGAGGGATGGGAGGTGAACCTCCCATCCGTAGATCCATCAGGCCTGATTAGCGCAAGGGTAATCGTGCCACACGCAACCTCGCAAGAGGATAAGGCGTGGGGTAGAAGCGATTGGGGGCAGACACGAGGGGGGAACTCTGGCAATACGCAGAGTGAGTGATAGCAGAGAGGAAGGAGAGTAACCTTCGCTCCTGGTCACTGGTAGACAGAGACGCAGTCTCACAGCATCGTGGTCTCATCTCGGGGGTGGCTAGTGGTAAATTCGCTGGGAGTCGCTAAGCCTACGGTTGGGTGGAAACGAGCACCCCTCTCAGCAATTTCATAACCCCTGGTGTTATTTCTGATAAGTGTTTTGCCTTTGGCATCTTGAAATATATGTATATGTTCATTCTGATAATTATGCCCATAAGCTGTGAAACTGTGAATGATTTCATTATAAGAATGTCTGTATGGTATTTTGATCAGTACTAGTAGTTGTATATTTGTATGGAAGGACTATGTATGGCTTATGTCCTCGTGAATTGTTATTTACATGTGTACTGATCTAACTCAGACTTCACATCTGGTTGTCGGGAGGACGACCTCCTTACCTACCTCAGGTAGTATCCTGAGTGAATCTCCCCATAGAGATACCCTCCTTGAAAAGCCCATCAAGAACCTGGAAGGAGGACATGAGGGCGCAAGGCCCTAAGAAATCCCTGATAGTAACGAATCGATGGATGAGATTTCATCAAGAAATTTGTGGTCACTCATGACCATTAGATTTGGTAAGAGGAATCTGGAAAGTTAAGTGCCTTAATACTGATAGGTATTAATCGATGGATGAGGATCCATCGGGAAATCTACGGTCACACACGACCGTTAGATTAGTAGGAGAAAGTAGGGCGTTAAATGCCTTACCACTTTGTTTTCTTGTATCTTCATGGGTAGCGAAGAGTTTAGGACCATGGATCCCCAAAGTCCATGACAGTATCTGGGTCGTGGATCTTTCCACTTTTAGGAAGTCGTGGGAGAGCCCACAAGTTAGGAATCTGTCTGAGCCGTCAGATTTTGGCTGAAAAACCCGACAGCCATTGGATCTGTCAGAAGATACCCGAGGGTTAACACCCCAATGGATCGGGACTTTCCAATGTGGAAACCCCGAAATAGATTTGAGTCGTCCGATTGACGGAGGCCACGTGTCGCGAGATCTCCCATTTCGAGAAATCAGGAATCGCGGAATCGGGATTCCCGTTCACAAGAGTTCAGGATTTTCTAATGTGGAAACCCCAGGATAGATTTGAGTTGTCCGATTGACGGAGGCCACGTGTCGCGAGACCTCCCATTTCGAGAAATCGGGAATCGCAGAATCGGGATTCCCGTTGACAAGAGTTCGGGATTTTCCAATGTGGAAACCCCAGGATAGATTTGAGCCGTTCGATTGATGGAGGCCACCTGTCGTGAGATCTCCCATTTTGGGAAATCGGGAATCGCGAGATCGAGAGTCCTGGCGACAAGGGATCGGGACTTTCCTGGGTGGAAATCCTGGAGCAGTTGTGGACCGTCCGATTTAAGGAGGTGACGTGTCGAGAGATTACCTATTTTGGGAAATCGAGGATCGGGGATTCGGGAATTCCGTTGACAAAAACCCAGGCTCTTGCCTTGACAAATCCCAACCCATAATGACGAGACGATAACAGGTGTCTAAGTCCTGATGGACGGACGAGATTCCTTCGGGAGATCTCAGGGGTTGTAACGACCGTCAGATGTGAGGAAGAGATGTCAGTTTTACGTTGGAGCGCAAATGCGCATTAGGGTAAGTAGCAAGCAGATCTAGATGGCTAGAGTCCACCCGCCCAGATCTACGGCTGAGGATGCATTCCATAGCCCCCTTTCTATTCTGCGTTTAATGGGGGGGGGTCCGGAATAGTGTGGCGTGAAGTGGGGCCCCCTCCTGTCCTGTCGACTATCGTGTCACACTTTCCCCTCTGCCACCTGCACTCCACTTAACCGTGCGATGGGGCCTATTCTCATTGGTTGTTCTCTATCCCTGTCGGGGTTCGACGGTTGCAAAGCCGAACGGTTTGACATTACAGTAGCGCCGAGACACGAAATTAAAAAGACACTGTGTTTATTTGAACTGTGATCGTGACCCACGATCACCTGGGAACAGAGAGAGAAAGAAGCAGCCAGCTTACGCTGGTCTTCCATGGATATTTAGGGGTTCTGATTCGGCAGAGGACCAGAAAAATCCGATTTAGGTAGTGGGTATGTGACAAAGTGGTATCAGAGCATGGTTACAACACTCAACCTAATTGGGCTCATGCACGAGTTGTGCATAAGCTTCGTTCGAAACAATCCTACGAGGAGTAACCCCTAACTTAACTCTCTTGTCTAGGATTAAAAACTTGGAAACAAGAACCCGACTGTGTATGCATGTGAAAGAGTTATAAATTCATGCACAGATTATAAAATGTATTTAACTCTTGACTAATAACTATCATTTTTCTTTTCACCCAAGTGGACAATCAGCCGCGGGAATTTACAGATGCAGAGAATGGTGACACACCAAGAGATGGGAGAAGGCTCCCGCAATAGAGACGAAGAGTCTGACGAAAGAAGAGAAATGGGAACCCCTCCAAATCTAGCCGAGACTGTGAGGAGTCTTATGGTTGAATTGCAAATTTGCAAGGCCGACAATGAAAGGATGATGAAAGAACAAGAAAAGAAAACCGAAATTAATGCAGTTTTACTGCAGAGCTTATCTGACCTACAGCGACAAATGCAGCATGAACCCGAGATGCAGAAACATGGTCGTATCAGTGGCCATACTGAGAGGAGCACCTCAAGAAAGGTCCACCCCAGAGGTAAAGGACCAGTGCCGGACGATTCCACTGAGAAGGAAGCTGGCGATTCAAAAGTCTCTTCCAGCAGCAGGACCAGTTCCTATTCTCAAAGAACAGAGAAGAAACAAAAGACTTCCAAGGGTCATAAATTTGAAGAATTCAAAAAGGCCAAACCTCCCTCCTTTGACAGTGAGATAAAGAAGGCAGAGGAAGCTGAGGCCTGGCTACTTGGACTGAAGAAATATTTCAAAGTCCATGATTTTTCAGAGAATTTGAAGGCCCGAGTGGCCACTTTCAATCTGAACGGAAAGGCTTCCATCTAGTGGGAGGATCTTAAGAATATGAAAGGGGTCCATGAGGAGGACCTGTCTTGGAAACAGTTTGAAAAGTACCTATGGAAGAAGTATTTGTCGGAAAGGTATTTCGATGAGAAGGCTAAAGAGTTTTATGAACTCAAACTGGGACAACTCACTATAGAGGAATATGTCAACAAATTCCTCGACTTATTGAGATATGTACCCTACATCAAAGCAGAGAAGGCGAAGGCGCAAGGCTTCATCAGTGGGCTACCCAAGGAATACCAGAACCGAATCAAATTCGACGAGCCAAAGACCTTAGAAGACACTATTTGAAAAGCAACATATTGTCATTAACAATATGGACATCGGGCAAAGTCTCATGGAGACTGGAAACAAAAGAGTGGTTCGAGATTTCAGAAAAAGGGGACCAAACCCTCAGGATTTAAGAACTACAAGAAGAACCCCAGAATGAACTTTCTAGCTTGGAGTGTACTCCAGCAAAACTTTCCATCTGTGGACGGAAGTAAAACTTATGGACCTATACCAGTGAAGACTAATAACCCAAAGAAAGAACCTCTGAAATGTTGGGGTTGCAGAGAAGAGCATCTCCTGAGAGGCTGTCCACACCGACAACAAAATAGTCAGAAATTTTATAACATTCAGGAAGCTCCCATAATCAATGATGTGGCAAGGAGTGTGTTGCAGATTTATGCAGCCTTGGATAATAACCAAGCTAACCACCAAGCTTCAGTGGTGGAAATAGAAGGTATCATTTTCAACCATCTGGTGTCTGTTTTGATTGACCCTAGCTCAAATTTGAGTTATATAGCCCCTAAAGTTGTTGATAAGTGTAAGCTACAGCCACAAAAGAAAACTAAGACATGGTTGGTACAGTTAGCCACTGGCACCAAAAGAAAGGTAGTAGAGGTCATACCAGCCTGCCAACTAAGGTTGGGTGAATTCCCCACCCAAGCAACCCTTAATGTATTACCCCTGGGATCATACGATCTATTGATTGGTATGGACTGGCTAGCCGCCCATAAAGCCAAACTGGACTGTTACCATAAAACCTTATAATGTGTGAGAAAAGAAGGAAAAAGGATAACCCTTCAAGGGATCTGAAAACCGGTCTCGGTGAGGCAAATATCAACCCTGCAAATGAGAAAGTATTTTCAAAAGGGATGTCCCCTATATGCAATACAGGTGTTGAAAACAATCGAAGGCGCTAAACCAAGCCCTGATGATCACCCTATCCTGAGAGAATACAGAGATGTGTTTCCGAAAGAGGTACCAGTTCTGCCTCCGAGAAGAGACATTGACTTCTCGATAGAGCTTGCACCAGGAGAGGTGTCGGTGTCTAGGACACCCTACCGGATGAGCACACCTGAGTTAGTGGAACTCAAATTACAATTGAAAGAAATGATGGATAAGGGTTATATTTGACCCAGCGTGTCCCCATGGGGAGCACCAGTCTTGTTTATGAAAAAGAAGGATGGCACCCTTAGACTGTGTATAGATTATAGACAACTCAATAAAGTAACCATAAAGAACAAGTACCCCTTGCCCAGGATTGATGATCTATTCGATCAGCTGAGGGGTGCATCTATTTTCTCA
This sequence comes from Picea engelmannii, assembly GCA_009831015.1. Lineage (NCBI taxonomy): Eukaryota > Viridiplantae > Streptophyta > Pinopsida > Pinales > Pinaceae > Picea > Picea engelmannii. The sequence continues at coordinate 59,715 of ML790450.1, read as the reverse complement.
AAGATTGACTTGAGATCGGGATACCATCAAGTCCGAATCAAGTGTGAAGACATCCATAAAACCACTTTCTGGACATGGTATGGTCACTATGAGTTTGTGGTAGTACCATTTGGGTTAACCAATGCCCCTGCCACTTTCATGTGCTTAATGAACAATGTACTCAGTAAATTTTTAGATAAATTTGTACTAGTTTTCATTGATGACATATTAATCTACTCTAAGAATAGAG
>ML790450.1:37688-58648 GCA_009831015.1 Picea engelmannii | reverse complement strand
TCAATGCTAGACAAGCTAGATGGATGGCCCTCCTTAGCGAATTTGATTTTGAAATCAAACACATCAAAGGGAAGGAAAATAGGGTGGTCTATGCCCTTAGCAGGAGCATGAGAACGATTCACCTGGAAGCGGTGAGTACCTGCAAGACAGATGTCAAGAACAGAGTCAGAAATGCACAGGAGATAGATTCCTTCGTTCAAACGGTGACCCTATACCTACAGCAAGAACCCTCTGGAGTAAAATATGAAGGCTACCAGATGACCGAAGGAGGTCTTCTCACCTATAGAGATAGAATGTACATTCCAAATCGTGACGACTTGAAGAGGTTCATCATGGATGAACTACATAAAATACCATACACTGGTCACCCAGGATACCAGAAAATGATCACTGCCACCCGGAAACAATTTTATTGGCCTGGATTGAAGAAAGACATAGCCAAAGGTTTGGCCCAATGCATAGAGTGCCAACAGGTTAAAGCAGAACATCGACACCCAGCAGGACTATTACACCCTTTACCCATCCCAGAATGGAAATGGGAAACCATCTCCATGGATTTTATCATTGGATTACCAACTTCAACCAAACAGAATGATGCCATTATGGTGGTGGTGGATAAGTTGAGCAAGTCTGCTCATTTCATCCCCGTCAAATCAACCTGCAAGGTGATAGATATCACCCAGATATTCATGAAAGAGGTATTCCAACTGCACGGTATGCCGAGAGAGATAATATCTGACAGAGACACAAAATTTACTTCCAAATTTTGGAAATCACTGATGGCTGGATTGGAGACCAAATTGTTGTTCAGCACTGCCTATCACCCTCAAACTGATGGACAGATAGAAAGATTGAACCAAATATTAGAAGATATGTTAAGGATGCATGTAATGCATCAACCCAGGAAATGGGAAGACTACCTGCCACTGATAGAATTCGCCTACAACAACAGCTACCAAGCATCCTTAAAGATGAGTCCCTTCGAGGTCGTCTATGATAGGTCGTGTAATACTCCGATCAACTGGAGTAATCCTGTAAATAGGATTTCTTTTGGACCCAACATGTTGAGAGAAATGGAACAAAAAGTGACTCAGATAAAACAAAATCTGAAGATCGCTCAAAACCGACAGAAAAGTTATGTTGATCAAAAGAGAACTCCAAGAGAGTTCAAAACGGGAGACCATGTATATCTCAGAATTAAGCCCAGAAAGAGTTCCCTGAAAATGGGATCTTGTGCCAAGTTGGCACCCTGGTATTGTGGACCCTTTGAGGTTCTAGGTAGAGTGGGACCTGTAGCCTATCGGCTAGCACTTCCTCCCACATTAAAAGCACATAATGTTTTCCATGTTTCATTATTGAAGAAATATGTACATGATGCTAATCATATAATTGACTGGTTTGTGATCTAGGTGGAACCGGAGGAGAATTTCTACCAGATCCCCAATGCATATTGGACAGAAAGAAAACCCCGCTCCGGAACCGAACCATTGCACAGGTAAAGGTGCAGTGGAGACATTTTGGCCCAGATGAGGCTACATGGGAAATGGAGGATGCCATGAGATAAGCATATCCGATTTTGTTTACTTATGTACATACAATTCATGTTAAAAGATAAGAACATTGAGGACGATGTTCCCTTTTAAGGGGGAGGGAATTGTAACACCCTATTTCCCCCAGTTTGTAAAAATAACTGGACTGGCCAAGAACTGTGGCAAACTCATAAATGTGAATATGTGATGTAAATGGACCTTGTAGAAAAGGTCAATAAATGTGAATAACATTATGAATTTATATTGCAGGACTGCTGAGAGGGGATGTGCAGAAAAAGAGACCACGATGGCAGTGGAAGGCACCTGGAAAGGTGGTGTTAACTTCCACCGTGAATTAATACCGTATTTGGACTCCATTGGCCCGGAGAACCAAAAGTGGCTCACTGGCCCTGAATTAAATGTCTTGCAGGCTGGTAGGTAGATGGTTTAATGAGGGATGGGAGGTGAACCTCCCATCCATAGAACCATCAGGACTGATCAACACGAGGTTAATCGCGCCACATGCAACCTCGCAAGAGGATAAGGCGTGGGGTAGAAACGATTGGGGGCAGACGCAAGGGGGGAACTCTGGCAATATGCAGAGTGAGTGATAGTAGAGAGGAAGGAGAGTAACCTTCACTCCTGGTCACTAGCGGACAGAGACGCAGTCTCACAGCATCATGGTCTCAGCTCAGGGGTGGCTAGTGGTAAATCCGCTGGGAGTCGCTAAGCCTATGGTTGGGTGGAAACGAGCACCCCTCTCAACAGTTGCATAACCCCTGGTGTTATTTCTGATAAGTGTTTTTCCTTTGGCATCTTGAAATATATGTATATGTTCATTCTGATGATTATGCCCATAAGCTGTGAAACTGTGAATGATTTCATTATAAGAATTTATGTATGGTATTTTGATCAGTACTAGTATTTGTATATTTGTATGGAAGGACTATGTATGGCTTATGTTCTCATGAATTGTTATTTACATGCGTACTGATCTAACTCAGACTTCACATCTGGTTGTCGGGAGGACGACCTCCTTACCTACCTCAGGTAGTATCCTGAGTGAATCTCCCCATAGAGATACCCTCCTTGAAAAGCCCATCAAGAACCTGGAAGGAGGACATGAGGGTGCAAGGCCCTAAGAAATCCTTGATAGTAACGAATCGATGGACGAGATTTCATCAAGAAATCTGTGGTCACTCATGACCATTAGATTTGGTAAGAGGAAGCTGGAAAGTTAAGTGCCTTAATCCTAATAGGTATTAATCGATGGACGAGGATCCATCGAGAAATCTACGGTCACACACGACCGTTAGATTAGTAGGAGAAAGTAGGGCGTTAAATGCCTTACCACTTTGTTTTCCTGTATCTTCGTGGGTAGCGAAGAGTTTAGGACCGTGGATCCCCAAAGTCCATAAGAGTATCTGGGTCATGGATCTTTCCACGTTTAGGAAGTCGTGGGAGAGCCCACAAGTTAGGAATATGTCTGAGCCGTCAGATTTCGACTGAAAAACCCGACAGTCGTTGGATATGTCAGAAGATACCCGAGGGTTAACACCCTAGTGGATCGGGACTTTCCAATGTGGAAACCCTGAAATAGATTTGAGCCGTCTGATTGACGGAGGCCATGTGTCGTGAGATCTCCCATTTCGGGAAATCGAGAATCACGGAATCAGGATTCCCATTGACAAGAGTTCGGGATTTTCCAATGTGGAAACCCCAGGATAGATTTGAGCCATCCGATTGACGGAGGCCACGTGTCGCAAGATCTCCCATTTCGGGAAATCGGGAATCGCAGAATTGAGATTCTCGTTGACAAGAGTTCGGGATTTTCCAATGTGGAAACCCTGGGATAGATTTGAGCCGTCCGATTGATGGAGGCCACGTGTCGCGAGATATCCCATTTTAGGAAATCGAGAATCGCGATATTGGGAGTCTTGGCGACAAGGGATCGGGACTTTCCTGGGTGGAAATCCCGGAGCAGTTGTGGACCGTTCGATTTAAGGAGGTGGCGTGTCGAGAGATTACCCATTTCGGGAAATCAGGGATTGGGGATTCAGGAATTCTGTTAACAAAAACTAAGGCTCTTGCCTTGAAAAATCTCGACCCATAATGACGAGATGGTAGCAGGTGGCTAAGTCCCGATGGACGGACGAGATTCCTTCGGGAGATCTCAGGGGTTGTAACGACCATCATATGTGAGGAAGAGATGCCAGTTTTACGCTGGAGCGCGAATGCGCATTAGGGTAAGTAGCAAGCAAATCTGGATGGCCAGAGTCCACCCACCCAGATCTACGGCTGAGGATGCATTCCGAAGCCCCCTTTCCATTCTGCCTTTAATGGGAGGGGGGGGTCTAGAATAGTGTGGCATGAAGTGGGGCCCCCTCCTATCCTGTCGACTATCATGTCGCACTTTCCCCTCTACCACCTACACTCCACTTAACCATGCGATGGGGCCTGTTCTCATTGGCTACTCTCTAGCCCTGTTGGGGTTCGGCGGTTGCAAAGCCGAATGGTTTGACATTACTGTAGCGCCGAGACGCGAAATTAAAAAGATACTGCATTTATTTGAACAGTGATCGTGACCCACGATCACCTGGGAATGGAGAGAGAAATAAGGATCCATCTTACGCTGGTCCTCCATGGATATTTATGGGTTCTGATTCGGCAGAGGACCAGAAAAATCCAATTTAGGTAGTGGGTATGTGACAAAAGGCCACAGGATGAAACATCCCCTGTGGAAAATATAAAAAATTGTTTGCAAAAATATGGGAACAATCTCCCAGATTCCTATTTCTGCCTAAGACTAACAACCTAAACCAAAACTATGTAACTAAAAGCATGTTCTAAACTGCCACAGCATATCCAATTCCCATTGAAATTCGTGTGTATCTTGGTTGTAGGGATACGATTCGGTCGGGACAATTTCGAGTTAACAATGGTAGTGGCTGCCTCAACATTTTTTAACACGATAGAACTCGTGGTATTTTTCCTCTTATCGTTGGCTTGCAGTCTATCATTTTCCTTAGACAACACAGTCACCCGGTCCTCCAAGGACTTAATTTTGGATTGCAACAAAGGGACATCTATATAGTATCTTTGGAGCCATGAGTTGCATTCATTGCACTGTGGTCGATCGGGCCATGGCATTATAGGTGAGGCATCTTTTAAATTACTAGGGGTTCCACTGTCAAACTTGATCCTGGGGAAGTTAGGATCATCCTTAAGGCATGGTGGGAGGTTGGATACGTAGTCATAGGGTTCAAAAAAACAGAGGTTGTGTGAGTACGGGTACTCCTCGGTCAAAAATCGCTCAATCTCAGAATCCGAGTCTTCACTCAAAACAATTGGCTTCTGGTCTGTGTTTTGTTTGGGCTTGTTATGAGCACACCTAGATACCCATCATGTAGCCTTCTTACCTTTGTTGTTGACATCTGTATTACCCTTTCCCTTTTTCCTTACAAGCCTCTTAACAGTCTTAGCATTGTCTTTCGAACATGGGTCAGGCAGGGTGTCGGGTAGGTCAACGTTGGGGCAGGTCGACGGTTCGACAGTAGGTAGGAGGGTAGGAGGTGGCATGGCAGGCCTGACAAGGGTTTCGATGACCACAGTCTTGTCCACTTGACCACATTCAGGAGTGGCAAAGCCATTCCTCAATAGGAAATCTTTCCAACAGTCACCACTCAGCCTCAAATGATGAACAATAACGATTTTGATCAAACAGTGATGGAAGAGGCTGGAGTCAGCCTTCTCCCTCTTAAAGCGTTTAGCCATCTTATAAAGACTGCGTAGGAGGTAGTGAGGCATATTCAAAGGGAAATCTATGAAGTTCATAAGCAGTCGGAGATGGTAAAGAAACACTAAACCATATCTACCTTCGCAAGTAACAAATTGCTTAATAATGGCCAATAAATCATGCCACCTAGACTTAAGGGCCGTGAGTGGCATACCTTTATCACAACTGATAATTTTCCTCGAGGTAAACAGGAGCGGCCATGGCACTTCATCCACCTTTGAATTCTTAAACCACCTCTTCCCCTTGGATGGCAAACCTGTGGCTGAGTTGAGGAATTCTTCATTTAATTCGAGTTGGATGTCCCCAACCTTGGCCCTGCATCCATCGAATGTGAGGGCAAACTGTTGAGCGACCGCGAGGTTGAAACCCTCGAATTTTTGGATGAAAACTAACCAACCATTACTCTCCAGGTCCTCACAATCGTTGTCAAATAACAACAGCGTTTGGATTCCATTAGGTTCTATCCGCACTATAGGGGCCATAGGAGAGAGGATACAGTCAGCAGGGTAAACGGTGAAGAGGTTAGATAGGGTAGACACAGGACCAATTCACACAATTTCCTCAAAACAAATAGAGGTAGCCCGAGATGCAAGGCAGACGTTTAATGCCTATGCGTGCGAGGGTGGTGGAATGAAAAGAAACCATGCAAAACATTCATTTTGATATTTATAATTGACGGCACCTTGGTAATTCAAATCACTTTTGGTGTGTGTGAAAAACAATGTAAACGACATGCCAAACAAATAACCATTGAAAACCATGACAAGTCGATCCGAATATTTGAACAAACAATAGCATTTGTATGATTTAAAATAAAAAAACATGTCGAATATTGCACCAAATATTTGATCATAAAAATAATGCGTTCTATGAAACCATTGCACCAAGGATTTAACCAAAAATCATTGCATCATGAACTTATAAATTGAAACCATATTAACAAAAATGCAAAGTGAGTAAAGGTTTGGTGTCTTGCCAACTGTGTGACCATTATTAAGTTAGAGGTGAAATGACCACATGAAAGAGAGTATTTGTAATAATCCAGTGACGATTTTAATGCCATCGACATGACTTCCAACTCAAGGTTTTCACGCTTGCAGTCGTGAAAATTAAAACGAAAAGTAGGTGTGCAAATGCGCAAGATAATCGTGTCGTTTTATTTAAAAGATTGCGATGAGTATTGAGGGTTCAAAACCCTTGTGTGGGCAGCTTGTAAGGAAAAGATAAAAATGCAAAATGGCTGCCAGCACGTTGGTAATAGAACATCACCTAACAATCTACAAAATTCTAAACAATAAGTCAATGTAAACAATATTAATCATCAATATATCATCCAATATACTAATTTACAAATTAGAAAACAATAGCAATATAGGAAAAAATTGAACCTTTTAAGTATTTGTGAACATGCAGGCATAAATAATTAACAAATTAAATACCTTAGTATCTGTGTGAGACATGTGTTTGATAAACCATTCAAAACCTTCAGGTTCACCAACAACAATATAGAAGATAAAATATTTGTTGTTGAGCCTTGATAAAGAGGTTGGCATGACTTCTCGAGTAGAGGATCAACATCATGACTATCATCCTGGTTGTCCTCATCCATTGGAGCAAATGTGTCTTGGATCAATCTATGTATCTCACCTTCCTAATTTGAATCACTAACGTTATATCCATCCATATCATCATTAATAACTTGATCAGAAGCTTCAATATTCTGATCTCGAAGTTCATCTCCATGTAAAGTAGTATTTCTGCTAGTACTTGGAAAATAACTCTCTGGAGGTCGACACTTTGGGGGCATCGTCTATATATTTAAAAACAACATAGAAAAGTTAGTGTGTATAGAAAATATAAAAATCTCGATGAGAAATATTAATAAAATTCATGACATACTAATTATTACAGAGAATACATTAAATATTGAATCCTCTTACCAAGGAACGATATTCATAACCCCCTTCAGCGTGCCCCTTCTCCCTACAATGTCTTTGGGTTGTTGCTATTAAAAATATTCTATTTTTCAATCCTCTGCAATCATAGCAAGGGCAATAACATTTTCCATTGCCCCTCGCCTCTAATGTCGCTCTTAATCGAGCAAGCTTCCTGTCATTTTCGTTCATTGTGACAAATCCTTGTCCTGACAAGTAATTGTCGTGCCTACACCATACCAAACATTAAGTTGTCAATTTTTTATATTTTGGCTACTCCTTTCGATTATGATATGTTTATTTACAATGACCTACATCTTTATAATAAGGTCAACATCTTTATAACAAGGTGATCATATGTGTAGAGGATCAACATCATGACGACATAGATAACATCTTTATAATAAGGTCATATGTGTACAAATGTTTTATTTATATAATAATGACATATATACCTAACATAAGTGTAGGGTTAGTGTTTATGTATCTTATTAGTCCCTGCTAAAGAAGGGAATATAGCAATCAATTACTATCATTTCACCGATCAAGGTTGAGTTTCAAGAGCAATTCCATATCTTTATCAATGAAAAGAGAGAGAGATTATAGCTACAATTGAAGGGAAAAGGGTATGTCGATTCCATAAACCTAGAAAATTATGGAATCCACATACCCTTTTCCATAGAATATACTAACTAGATCCAAAAAACAAAGACATGAAATATGGTACTACACATATTATAATATATTATCAAGGAAAAAACAAGCTAAATGCAATTTGGACATTTGAAAAAAAAATTACAAGTTAAAAGAGTACATCAATAAAAAATAACATACTAACCTTGCAAGTTCAAAATTCGAGCTATGTAGATCAAGAATTGGATTTGTTCAACCGGTGGGTGATGGAAAAAATAAACAGCTCAAACAAAATCCAAGCACAATGTCAAAACTATAGCAATTGTGTCACAAAGTCTCTTAAAGTAACGTATATATAGATAAAATAGTCAACTAGCCGTTAACACCGACCAATGAGATAGGAAAAATTCCCGTTGCTATTGCCATGAAAGTTCGTCGCTATAGCGACGAAAATCCCGACTAGGTTAAATTAAGATTTTTGTGGATATTACGACGAACTTTCGTGGCAATATCAACGAAAATCCCACCCTGTTTAAAAAAATGATGAAACTAGTGGAAAATGTATAAAAGGAATGGGGTTAGAATAAGCACAGGAAAATATATAAAAAGGCTATTATAAGTCTAATTAGGGGTTAGAATGAGATAGAGGGGAGGGGGATTTTGATCCAAAGGAATTCAGAGCAGTTATCACTATGTTCTTTTTCTTTATCTATATTTTTTCAAACTTGTGATTCCTTATCAAGGGAGATCAGATTTTACTTTTCATCTCTGTCTTTCTTTGTGTACTCATATTAATGAGTCATGGATTTACTCTTGTTCTTATTCATACAATGATTGAGTGAGGTATTCGTTCTTTGCATTGGTGATACAGAATTTGTTAAGACACAAATTTTCACTATGAATTTATTGTCATAAGTGTTGGAAGTATCTAGGACAGTTTTAGACCACAACCTTCCTTTTCCTCATTCATTTATAAAGCATGTTTTCTCATTTGAAGTTGTTAATGCCATTTTTGTTGAAGGATATAGTTGGGAATGTGTACATTAGATGAATATGATTGTCCTTATGGTCAAATCCATTTGAATTTACAACTTGACTTTCAAATTTAAAATTCAAATTCTTTGCATGTTACCAAGCCAACTTGATTACAGTCTAGGGTGACTCTTGGAGTGATAACAGGGTCAAGGAAAGAAACTCAATCCCATCCGTTATGGACCCTTCACTATTTTGGAGAAAAGTGGTACCAATGACTTTCTTCTAGATATTCCACCATATATGCAGATCTACTCAGTTGTAAATGTGGAGAACTTGAAACTTTTTTAGCCTCTTGTGATCATGGATCGGGGTGAGGAAGTTTTAATACCTTCAGTTGATGAGTTTTATCCTGAGCACTTGGATGAGTTAAAGGAATATATCATCTTGTATAGAAGGATGAGGACTTCACATAGGGGTGATGTTGATTATCTTTGAGTGGGCTTAAAGGGTACACATCCAAGAAAGGCAAAGTGGATTGAGAAGGACAAGGTGAGGGAACTCTTACCTCACTTATCTATTGATCGATGAAATATTTTGGTGGTCCAAAAAGATCTCGGTGGGGAAGCATGATCCAAAAAGGATCTAGAGAAGACTAAGGATAACTCAGAACTCACAGAAGCATCTCAGGAAGCTCAAAATGGCCTCAGTAGACAGAGAAAGGGAAAAAAATCAAATTTCTCGAAACTTGGTGAAATTGGAATCATCGCGAAGAGCACATCACAAGCTTTCCAACGATGTAAACAACTCATAAAACAGAGTTGCGAATCAAAATATATGCATAGTCAAAGTTTTGGTCAACCTAACCCAATCAGAAGGGATGAGTTAGCATCCGTACTGCTGACGTCAACATTAGTACGGATGATGTCAATGTCTGTACAATGTACGTGGCACACATAGAGGGCGACGCATGTCATGTTGACATCAGCATCGTGACATAGCATCACTAGAGGCTGCCACATGTCACTCATTTTCGACATTTTCGGGTCAACATGTGGACCAATGAGGAAGTGCCACATGGAATTACGTACAGCCACATGGAAGATCATACGGGACATGGAAAGCAGGTGATGTGGCAGGGTGATTGTGAAAGTTGATGGTGTGGGCCAATGAAATGGCACCACGTGGCAGGGAGAAAATTCCCAATGAGGTCGAACAACTGAAAATCAAAAAATTATATAAAAAGGGGGGGTTGGCTGGTGCCAACCCCCAGTCCGCCAAATTTATGTATATCCCGCCACATTCGGCCACCAACAAACAGTCCTCCAACCATACCACTAAATATAACAGAGGTTACATTATATCCACATGTGAATGTTCTATGGTTAAAACAATAAGCCAAAGGGAGGAGGCCCGCGGGCTTGACCCCGGGACCTCCCCCTACAATTTGCCCTTCATACATATCCACCAACCAATGAGCCAAATTACCATGTTGGTTAATCCGCTCAACCATTTAGTTTAAGAATTGACCTTTTCCAATGCACGGGAGGAGGAAGGTGCGCACCAGTCCATATTGGGCACATATTTCAATGCATAAGTATTGTCATTAATGAGGGTTGCAGGCATGAAAACCGAGATAGGATTTCTCAAGGGCCTAAAAGTGCCAGACTTAGATCGAGGCGTGGAGACAATCATTTTTGGGTAATTTGACGCCATGAATTCAGTGGTGTTGTCTATTTTCTTATCTGAGCAAATATTTTGCACCTTAACTCCAGAATGAGGCATACTTATGTATTTTGCCAAATTATTTTGTTGAGTTAATAAAATGGCCTACCCATTTGAGAGCAGGACCCAGAGACGTAGTCCACTAGGGGCGAACTCCGTTATCAAGTTTTTTGTGTTCGGGTTTAATGCTTATGTCTCTTCATTATCGAGTTATTCCTTATTTATGGTGCACTTCATTTTATACTCATTTAACACAATTCTTTAATAAGTCACTTCGATGAAAAGATCATGGATCAATGTCTCAACCTTTTGTCAGTGCTTCCCCCCCTCCCCCATGCGCGTAGGGAAGATAAGCTCTCTAATTCCATGGTCATCACACCTTTGTCATATAATAAAATCTTGATTGAAGTATACAGTGATATGATGTACCTACCTCTAGGTCCCTTTAGAAAATCCTTCTCTGCAGTAGTGTAGGACTTTACAGTTCTACTGCAAATTCAGTGATAGACCCTGCAATAATATTGTCTAACCAGAATTCTATTGCACGTGTAAATTTTTTATTAACTTGTTGTAATTGTGCGATCTCCATAGGATGCCACTCTAGCTGTCTGATCCGATTCTTAGGGTGGTTGTCCTTCAACCTCAATAACCACTCATGCAACATATGTGGGAAATCACAGAAAAATACCTCATGCAAGTTGCTAAACATGTATTTGTCAATATACTTACATGGTGTCAACTTAGGGTTTTTGTTGTCCTTGTCCGCAAACTCGATTTCCTTTGTCCTCAACCATCTTTCAATCTTCACCTTCATTGGATTCCATGGCCTGAACATTCCCTTCTATGCTTTCATCCTCTATGCTTTTGTTCCACATATCTCATCCACTCAATCATTTGTAGGTCCAGCCGGAAACAGAACCATTTGTTGGTTACTTGGGTTGACCCATCTTGTGATATCAAATAGGTTTCCAATAAAACCCTCAAAACTATCGGCCCTCCTAGTAAACCAAAAGGCAACGCTATGCACAAAGTGCACAACGGAGTCTCACCTGAGATATCTTTATGGGGGACTACAATACTCAGGTGTTTGCAGTCTAGGAATGAGTATGGATGATGTTTAGATTCTTCCCCTTATGCATCATCAAAATTAATCATTCATCTACTTCTAGGATTCATTCATATTTAAGCTTATGCATGCATGTTGTTAGAACTAGTTCTAGCCATTCATTATTTACTGATGATTAACAGAATAGTAAAACAATCATTCACAACACATAGACACAGTATTTTACCATGGTTCACCCCCTCCTGGGGCTACGTCCACAAAGATTTAGCTCTTCTGCTCTTTTATTCATTCTACTGCAAAAATTTTGTTGCACGCATTACATCTTCAGGATTACAATCAATATGAGGGTAAGTACCCTCTGGAAGGCTGAGTAGATCACACCAGGCTCCCAGCCTATGACCTAACCCTCAAAAAATAGTTGATTCCACTCTGCCACAATAACCATAACAAAACTCACTACAATCAATAGCTTCTGAACCCGAACCCCTAAACTAGACCTCCTAGGTCTTTATTTATACTACTCTATTGTCTTATAGTCATTACAATCTTTGTCAAAAACCCTAACCCTAGCATAGTTAGGCCTATCTGCATGCGCACCATGTTGTTTTTCCTTATGCATGTTGTTTTTCCTTCTATTTTTGCATGCATCTCTTTTGCCTCCTAAGGTGCATGCTCCAAAAATAGACCTTTTCTTACAAAATTAGGTCTATGCCCAAAATAGATCCTTCTTCCCAAAATAGGCCTACGCCAACATGGAGCAAGGAAATTTACCAAGACTAAAACTAATTACAGAAATAAAACAACTCCATGCCCATCATAAATATTAGTTGGATAGAGAGAAAAACTCCAGATGGAACAAAGAACCTATCATCAATGATACCTATTGGCCCTCGACCAAGTTTTGAGGAAATCTTGGTTAGGTTTGACCACTTTTTGGAATTCGACGCAGTGATCGAGGAAGCAGCACCCAGGCGGAGCTAAGATCGTGGATCTCACTTATTTTGTGGGATTTGTGGACCCGGCATGGGGTTCTTAGGGTTTTTTAACAGGTTATGGGTTGTCGGCCCATGGGTTTACCCATGATTATGCCTTTTTGTAAATGTAAAAGTATAAATAAGTAAGAATGTAATGTATAAAGGAGTCGATAGCTTGCAAGGCTAAGTGCAAGTAGTTTTGGGTTGCTTAGTGCAATAGACTGTGTATGTAAGGATCTGTGCTTGATAGAGGAGTTGGCTCTGTGCCTTGACCTGATTTTGGGAAGGTGGATCTGGTGCTTAGTTCACAGATCACGTGTCCGGTGCGAATCTTGTCTCTGTGGCTTAGTGCACAGGAGAAGAAGAATGTAAGAGATTGAATCCTAATAAAGAAGAAGAAGTGGTTGGTAGATGTAGCCCCACACTAGGGTGAACCACGTATATCAAGTGTTGATGGTTTTCTTTGTGCTATTATGTTTATGTTGTGAATCTCCTTAGTGCATTGATTGTTATATATGATAGATCGATCCATGAATTCTTAGTGATTTATTTATGTTGAAGGTGCTAGATCTAACTTATGATGTTAAGTGCAATGTGTATTTTGTCATTGTTACTGCGTCGATCTATCCCTAGGGTTTGTTCTGTGATGTGAATGAAGTTGATAAGCTAATGCATGTTATCTTCTAAGTACTTTGTGAAGTATTATAATCACATATATGTGTCCCATCTTGGTTACAGACACCTGAGTCCTGTAACCCCCCCTGCCTCTACCTCGGGTGAGACTTCGCCTACTTTGCAGGTGTTGCCGAAAGGGCCTGTAGTTAGGGTTTTGTTGGTGCGTTGTTGAAGCGTTGAACCCTGGGTCTTCCCCTGTGCCAACAAATGGTTTCGTTGTTGGGACCTGGAACTGTGATTGATAGGAACTGAAGTAAATAAAAGAGAAGTTATGTGCGTAGATCTCTTGTTGTAGTGCATAGCATTCTACTTGACTTGTGAAGCTCTGTGCTAAGAAAGAAACTCGATCTGAGGTAAGATCTTGAAAGAGGTAAAGCTTTGTACTTTGATAAGAGTAAGATAAGGGAAAATTTTTGTTTCGAAAGAATGAATTTAGGTATGTTTAATAGATTATGTCCTAGTCTGAAAGCGAGGGCGCAGCAGGAAGAAAGAGTTGATCTAAGTAAGGATAATATAAATGAAGAAAGATATGTTATTGCTATGCATAGAAAGAATTTTTGGACTAACGAGTGGATGCAGGAACCCAGAAAGAATTTTTGCAGATTGCAGGTCCAGCACTGTGATCTTAGTGCGCAATACAAGAGGAAGAGAGGATTAACCCTATGTTATAATTGCAGAAGACCAGGACATCTTGCTAAGAAATTCCCTAGTATAGGTCCTATTTTTCTTTGTTATAAAATTGTCAATCATGACATTGAGGATTGCCCAAGGATGATTGCTAAAGTTGAACAAATGAACATGAGTAAATAGAATAAGAGAATGTTAGAAGATCAGAAAGAGAAAGGATCAGAGGAAGTTCAGACTACATTAGTACAGTTAAAAGAAGCAATGAATGATCACAAAGATGTCAGTTTACCAGAGATCATGAAAGAAAAACAATGCATAGGTACAAGAATAGGAGACTTCGATATAGACTATGTCTTGGATGAGGAAACACAAGTGAATATTATGACAGAAAGAACTTGGGAAATTTTGGGAAAGCCTACTATAGTATCTTCATTGGGAAGAATAGGTTTATTCAAAGGAAATATGATAAACTTATGTGGAAGAATTACTAATGTACCTATTATTATTCATGGAACATCGACTGAAGAGGAATTTGAAGTCATTAAGTTTGTTGAGAACAACACCCCTTTCCCTATTTTGTTAGGAAAGACTTGGATTGAGAAGGATCATATCAGAAGGAAAGCAGAGGAAGAAGATACAAAAAGAAAAAGCAAGAACTAAGGGATTTCATAGCTAGGAAAATAGATCGACTGATAGAAGAACGAGAAGTTAAGTCGAAGCAGCAGAAGGCAAGAGAATTAGTTGTCGAAATTGGAAGAGCGCAAGAAGGATTAAGGGACCTATCCATGCAAGAAGAAAGTAAATCCACCCAAGAAGTGGTAAGGAAAGGATATTAACTTCAAACCCATTGGAAGTACATCAACACTGCGAAGTCACTACAATAGGAGAAACTAAGAATAAGAATGGAAAGACGAATCCAGAAACAGTTAGAGAGACTCAAATCACATGAAAGAAGGCAGGGAAGCTCAGTAAGAAGAAATCCAAGTTAGAAAATCTATAGGAGGTTACAGAGAAGACTTCGCAGGAGGCAGGGTTGCAGGCTCTGAACCTTGCCAAAACAACAGGACTGCAAAGAATGGGGCTTCGCCTCGGCGAAGCTATATGACCGTTGGAGGCGCCCCGACCGTTAGAACGACGCTCTGGAACAGCTAGGAAACACATTTGTGGGAGAATAGACCGCGTTTGGGACATTAATCCCATGCCATAACAGACAGATTTGCATTAATGGAAGCATTCCTACCCGTTAGAAGAATATGTTGCGACACTCGCTTATTTAACCCGTTGGACGCTGTGTTGGGACCACTTTTCACCATTCGTGATTAGTGTTGCTAACAGAGAACTGATTGTGTGTCGAGCTGTGATTTCAGAACCTAGACATCACCATCCTCTTTCTTACCCCGCCTGTCCGCTCGCCTACCCCGACTTATCCATTTAAAAGTGAGAATGTCGGGAAAACAGACTGAGTTAGAGAAGTCCATCGAAGAGGTCCTTAAAAATTTTATAGATGACAGAGCTATGTCTGAAGGTGTTTAGGCATCGTCAACTAGGGGACTGCAGGCTTCCCCTTCAACTGCACGATGTTTGATCCGTACTAACCCTGGGACTGAGAAGCAAAGTAAGAATCGCGACGATCTGGCTAATGTGAAGTAGATCCCGTTGATCTTACCTGATTATATATCGCCTTTGGCTAGCACAGTTAACCGTGATAGCATCCCACGGGACTATGAGTACACTTTGATCACCGCGTACATCCCAAAGGGGATACGTGTAGTTGGAAGCCAGTTGGGATAGGTCCCATCCCTGAAGAACAATGACTTTAACCTTGGAGACAGAAATAATTATGTCATGTTCGCCCCTCATAGATACTTAATGAAGACCACAGGGAAGAAGCCTCACATTGTCTCTCAGTCGTGGATAAAGGAGCTGGCACAGTCCACTATACTCAACATGATGAAGATTCCTCATTTTTTCCAACATCAGGAGGTTAACGCTTGTGTTAAACTCCTCTTGTCGTGTTATCATGGTGGATACATGTGGCTCAACAAGCGGATTACTGTGGATTTGGCGTTGATCCACTTAATCATAGGATTGTGCATGTAGGGACCCGACCCTCAGCAATTCTACCTAGGGAAGACCTTGGATCTCTCCCTGGCATAGTGCATCAAAGAGGCATATAGAGAAGTAGAAAAGGGAAATAGAGGCTACAAGGTAGCCTCTATCCAGAATGGCACAGTGTGCCTCACTTTCCAACTCATAGGTGGAAAGCTTGTAAGAAAGAATCGCCCCACACAGGTCATCGGGTTCGTGGTGGACCTCGCAGGGAAATGCGTGGAGGGAATGCAAATGAATTGGGCGATTTACCTTGTCAACAAACTTGATAAATATTGTCGTGAAGTGCGGGATCAGGGATACGAGTTCCACTTCAACTGGTTACTCGTGTTGATTGCATTTTCCACTTGGAAAATGCCTGAGGGAGCAACTTTTCCATAAATTGAACCATCAAAGCCATTGGCAGCTAGATTTTCTAAATTATGGTATACGAATGACATGTCGAAGAAATGGTAGTCGAACATAGTGTTCCATGCCTACTATCAGCAACTGAAGGTTGCCATAGAGCCATTCCCATGCATGACACTACGCACCTTGCACCAGTACATACCAATCACTAAGTTTTGCGCAGATCGACATTTCATATATATCACTACATGCAAGGATGAGAGAAAGGAAAAATTGCAGTCCTATTACAAGATGACCGACGAAGACATGGAGCAGATCACCAAGGATTGGTCGGAGGAGTTCCTTGTACCCGTTGCAGATGCAGAGCTCTCCGACGCTGACATTATAGGAAGCCCCTTAGTCACCTAGGTCGAGCATGTTGGATAGACCAGTGCGAAGAAGAAGAAGAAAAGGGAGGAAGTCCAAGATGTAGAGACTGATGAGGAAGACAGAGCCTCTGAAGAAAATGGATCTATCTCCCTAGGAGGAGTAAGAGACGAAGTAAATGCACAGGGAGGAGGGGACGAAGGAGAAAAGCAAGAAGAAGGCGAAGCTACCTCACCAAAAGATCCCCCTGTCGAAACAATAACTCTGTAGAAGAGAAAGGTTTCTCCCCAGAAACCTTTGGCAAGAAAGAATACCCACGCTAGTAAGCCCCAGATGGAGGCCACACTCACAGAGGATGACATTGGCTTGATCCGTAGAGTGATGGAGGATGCGTCTAAGGATCTCTTGCATAGATATGGAGAGAAGAAGGACGAACTATATGGTAGGATAGAAAAAGAATTGAGTGAAGTACAAGAAGCTATTCACTCGGTCCACGCAGTCCCTACTGTGCCTTCCCCGTCAAGGACTGCAGAGTTGGGGAATGTGCCAGCCCAACTTTGAAGACTTGTAAATGCAACAGAGGCTCGACTTCATTGATTCCAAGAAGAGAAGGAGAAGGCTACAAAAGCCTTGAAACAAGAAAAAGAAGAGATCCTGGAGCAACTACAAGTTGTGCGATACTGTGTAACCGCTTATGAAAACAAGAAAGATGAGTTATGGGAAATGCTCAAGAAAGACAAAGAGAAGATACAGAGGGAAAAGGACCAGTTGCTCGTAGAGAAGACTATAGTCAAAGAAGTGGTGAGCAGATCACTTCACTCTGTGCCAGGCTTGGCACAGGAGGAACATGAATCTGTTGAGGTTCAAGTGGTGAAGCTCGTTGAGGCCATCCAATAGCTTCAAGTGAGGATAACGGAGTTGGAGATTCAAGCAGTACCGAGCACTTTGCAAGAAGTGCGCAATCAAAGGGAGGAATTCTCTAAGAGCACAGTCATAAGGATCAGAGCCATCGCCTCAGAATGCAAACAACCGAGCAACAAAAGTGCGCAGACTTATGAATTCCTCGCAAAATATCCATAGCTTAGGAAGTTGGAAGCACAGCTACAGGAGGCATAGTAGTAGGAACTGACAGTTCAATCGCAGATGAAGTCACTCACTAAAGTCGAGAGAATGAAGAGATCACAAGAATAGCACGCGACCCAGCAACAGATTACTTCCATCTAGGGCAGAGTAATGGAAGTCACACAGAGGCTACAATCAATACCAGAGGAATCCTGCGCGGTGTTTGAAGAGATCGAAGGACAAGGTTCACAATTGGACCAAGTGGTTGTGATAGTGGAACAATGCTTGGAAGGGCCTGCAGATGATCCAAGAGCTCTTTGAGCAGGAGGCTCAGGCAAAGCAGCAAGTCGAGGCAGCTCAAGCTAAGCTCGAGGCCTTCGAAGCAGCACTGCCCAGATCTGAGTGACTTGGGACGAGTCATAGGTGAGTGTTGGGGCCCTGTTGGCCCTCGACCAAGTTTTGAGGAAATCTTGGTCAGGTTTGACCACTTTTTGGACTTTGACGTAGTGATCAAGGAAGGATCGCCCAGGCAAAGCTGAGATCACGGATATCACTTGTTTTGTGGGATTTGTGGACCCAACATGGGGTTCTTAGGGTTATGGGATGGGTTATGGGATGTCGGCCCATGGGTTTACCCATGATTAGGCCCTTTTGTAAATGTAAAAGTATAAATAAGTAAGAATGTAATGTATAAAGGAGTCGATAGCTTGCAAGGCTAAGTGCAAGTAGTTTTGGGTTGCTTAGTGCAACAGACTGTGTATGTAAGACTTTGTGCTTGATAGAGGAGTTGGCTCTTTGCCTTGACCTGATTTTGGGAAGGTGGATCTGGTGCTTAGTGCGCAGGTCACCTATCTGATGTGAAGCTTGGCTCTGTGGCTTAGTGCACAAGAGCAAAAGAATGTAAGAGATTGAAGCCTAATAAAGAAGAAGTAGTGGTTGGTGGACGTAGCCCCACACTGGGGTGAACCGCGTATATCATGTGTTGATGGTTTTCTTTGTGCTATGATGTTTATGTTGTGAATCTGATTAGTGCATTGATTGTTATATATGATAGATAGATCCATGAATTCTTAGTGCTTTATTTATGTTGAAGGTGCTAGATCAAACTTATGATGCTAAGTGTGATGTGTATTTTTTCATTGTTACTGCGTTGATCTATCCCTAGGGTTTGTTCTGTGATGTGAATGAATTTGATAAGCTAATGCATGTTATCTTCTAAGTACTTTGCGAAGTATTATAATCACATATTTGTGTACCAGCTTGGTTACAGACATCTGAGTCATGTAAGCCCCCCTACCTCTACCTCGGGTGAGACTTCGCCTGCTTCGCAGATGTTGCTGAAAGGGCTGGTAATTAGGGTTTTGTTGGTGCGATGTTGAAGCATTGAACCCCGGGTCTGCCCCTGTGCCAACAATACCCTCTTAAAAAATAAAACCACTCGACCATATTACAATAGGAACAATAGATTTTACGGGATGCATTTTGACTAAAATGGTGATGTTGATTGATAATGAAAATCAATTCAAATCTATTTATATACATAAGAATAATTCCAAATCTCGTTGTATACATAAGCACTAACAACAAAAATCCAAATCTCTTCATTTACACAAGAAGGATGGGAGAAACCCAAAGCTCTTTCTAAATTCATATAGAATGGATGGGAGGAAGTTAGAGAATTTAGAGAAGAATACAAAGTGTAATAAGATATTTGAAAAATTGCAAGTATTTTAGGTTAATATCACCTCTCATGACCTTTTCCAAGAAAAAATTAACTAAAAATATATTTTTGAAACTAAATTAACCATTTTTCTTGATGGGCCATCAATTTTCTAAACCATATTTGATAGGGAAAATGCCTCATAATTTTCCTTTTTCCCATCAAATTCCAACCATGGGGGGGATATTTGAGATAGGGGAGGTTGGGGAAAAGGGTTGATATGGTGGGACACAAAGTTCCATTGTGCACTTGTTCCATTTTTTATCCTCCTTTAAGTTTTTCAAAGTATAAGACATGTCTTCTAGGTTCCCAACTATGTTGAATGATTTGGAGGAGGAGGGGATCAAGGAGGGTTGGTCAAGGACAAGAGGTTTATTTCTAGTGTCTATGCCCTTCAAGGTTTCTTTACCAAAGGATGGGAAATAAGGTTTACTCATACTGCACTCCTCCTCCTCATGCTTCTCAAGATGCTTGCCATCTACTCTCCTCCTAGGACAATTGTATTGGAGATGATCAATCTCCCTATAGAATCTACATCTGAATGGAACATTCATGGAGACAAGTCTTTGTCAATAGGAGCTTCCTCCATAGTTTAGTCTTATGCCTTCCAGTAGACCTTCATTTAGATCCATTTCAACACATATGTTTGCAACTCTAAATTTTCCATCTCCAATGTATGCTCATCAATTTTGATGATTGTCCCAATCTTATCTCCAATTTGATTGAGAATTTCTGGAGTCCAAAATTGCAAGAGTGAGTTGGGAAGCTTGGTATATATGGGGATCTTGGTGATCCTTTCTCATGCTAGGTAAAATCTAAGAACCAAGTCTTTGATGTATAGGTCAGAAACACTGTAAAGGAGAGCCTTATGCTTTGATTATATCACAATCTTACTAAGTTTTAAAGAGGAAGGTTATGAACCCCGTTGTGCTAAAGTGAATTGTACATGCATAGCCTAAAGTCTTCACCCATTTAGCAGGTGCCCATTTAGTAGGTGCCCGTCCTTTCATTTCCTTTTAGAGAGTTCATTCCCTCCACTAAATTTTCAGATAAAACCTCTAGAGGAATATTGGAGGATGGTTATCTAAGCCTGCTCATCATGTACATCAAAGTGCATGTCTCCAAGGCATATCTTTATGCACTTGGGAAGATCCATATTTCAGTTAGGACCCTAGGAAGTAGCAAAGGGTTTAAAGAAAGGGTTTGAGGGGGACTCCCAATCTGATAAGGAGCAAATAAGGTCAACAAGGAGGAAGTCCAGTAGGGTTCAAGACAAAGGGTAAATAGCATGTGAGAAGGAAGGTGCAAGAGGGTTCTAAATGGGTGCCAATGCAAGGGACACGGTAGGGAAGATAAGGAGACAAAATTCCATTGGGATTTATAGGAATAATGTTGAACAAGGGTTTTGCACTATTGGTCTACTA
>ML790450.1:15905-37621 GCA_009831015.1 Picea engelmannii | reverse complement strand
TTGGAGATGAGAAGCCTATCATGTTGATGGGAATGGGAGGGAGGAGGGAGACAACTAAAAACTAGGAAGGTTTCCATTAATGGCTTAAATTAGGTCATGGTGTCATTGTCTAGGGTTGTAAACTCTCAATAACCTTTAAATATTTAATTTACCAACACTATTTAATTTGTTATCAAATTCTATAACTAAAACATAGTAAAAAACAAACAATTAAATCATAATATTAACACTTAGAAAAAAAAACCCTTCAAAGGATTAGAATTGGGAGCATTCCCCTAACATATATCATGTGTTTATCATGTTATATGCTTAGGGCTTTTGATGAGCCCATACAAGAACCCATCATAATCTTGCGACGGGTTATTTATTTTCATTGATTCATTAACATTAACATTTTCATGGAAAAATAAATTTATGATAATGATTAATTAAAGTTCTTAATTATTATAATTTGTTTTTATTTATTACCTATTAACATTTTCGTGAGAGATTAAGCTTATAAATTAATAAAAGCTTTTAATATTATAATTTGTTTTTGGATTTAGTCAACCCAAACTATTAATTACTTAACACTTTCTAATTTCTAACCCCACTTTGGAATGAAGAGGGCGTGCTCTGTATATAGAATTTTGTGGATGAAACGGAAGTATATTAAATTTAAATTTTGACTTGGTTGGACCTTCATTATGGTAAGAGACCACCCAACCCCTTCTCTTGCTTCTATGAGTTTATTCTATTTTTTTAGTAATATTAAATCATTTTATTTTATAAAAAATATTATTAATTTTATAATTAAATATTAATTTTTTAATCTTTAGAGTAGAAATGGTAAAATGTCACCATCACCCATCTAATGCTGCACCACTCCCCACCGAAGTTCCAACAACGAAACCCATGTGAACATAACATGCTGTGGGCTCCACAACACACCCTCGTCCACGCTATTTAACGGCTCCTGCTGGCATGCACATGCATATCTCTCTAGTATTTATTGTATTCTTTTGCAAGTTGTTGTATGTGCAAACAAATGAGAAATTATGCATCTAACCAATACTGGTTCCATCAAATGACTTGACTTCAAACCTCCATTAAAACTAGAAAGAAACCACGATTTCAAGTTGGTGGGTTATAATGTAAAAAATTATAAAATTAAAGTTTTATATTGGTAGGTGTTGAATATGTTGTAAAATAAAATTTAAAGGGTTTTTAATGCTAGCATCCTCCTCTCAATCAACATTGCAGTGGTTTCTATTTTAGTTTTTAAGTAATCTTTTAAATAATCAAAATTGTAGTGGTTTTTATTTTAAGTTTTAAGTTTTTAGTATGGCTTTTTCATTTTATTTTATGTATGAGTATATATTATATTGTTAATTAGGTTTAGTTTTATTTTTAGGAGATATGATTGTTATCTTTTTCATCTAGGTTCAATTCTCGTAAGTGACATGTTGAGCTCTTAGTTAGTATATTGTTGTAATAGCTTCGAGCTTTATTGTTGATCCACATTGTGCCCTAAAAACTATAGGGTTTAACTTGGGTACCATCCTAGAAATGAGGAGAAGTACTTGAAATGACTATGCACTACAACAAAGAAAGATTGTGTGCTTCAATATTCTTGAATTTTGATTTATTTTTGTTTGTTAAAGCTTTATATGTGTTGTTATTTACTATTGACAGGTTTCTTATGTTTTCCTTTAATATTGCATTCCCAAATATAGTTTTTGAGTGTGTTTTTTTTTATCGATTGAAGTGAATTCTACATTGTAGATGCTATGATTTCTTATTCAACAAGGAGTATCTTGTACAAGGTTTTGTTTTTCACTCTTATGTTTTTTGTTATTAGATGGTTTTGTACATGTTCTAATGACGTCCACTTGCTTTTGGGTACATTTGGGCCCCAAACTTTGTAGTCATATAAGAGCACTTGTGTTATGAGGGTTTGGAAGAGGGAATGTCACATTTTCCACTTCTATATCTCCCTTGAGTTGCATCTATTTTGGAGTAGAAAGAACTATTTCTTTGTGCACTTATCCCACTTAAACTTTTCGTTAATTCCAATGGAAAATATTTATAGTCTTGGGTTACTTTTAGCGGTCTCCAAAGATGTCAATTTGAAGCAGCAAATTTCTTTTCCTTTTGAGAGAAAAACTTACTACCTTGGTTTTCTCCATGTTTCACATTCCTAACTATGTGCAAAAACTCTCTCTAAGTCTCTAAGATGTGCATGCATTTCTTTATCCATGAGTCTCACATCCTTTGTGTAAAGAAAGACCCTAGTTATAATCCCTATTATATTACCTTGGAGTCATGTTATTGTGCACATGTCTCAACTCAACATTTTATTGAAATCCAAATCCAAATATTTATAGTCTTAGTTGTTGGAATATATAATTCCTACGTATCTAATATGCTTGCTAATGTATTGAGAAGTAGAGTCAATCTCTAGGTGAGTTGTGTGATCTTATTCTTAGGAGATTGTTTGAGAGTTGGATTTGTGAGATCCATGTTTGTTGTGTTGTTGAGATATTATCTCAACCTCTCCATTTATCTTTCGAATAATCTCAACCTCTCCATTTATCTTTCGAATAAGTTAGATCTGAATGCACTCTATATAATAGAGTCCAAATGTATTCAAATACTGTAATTGATGATTTTGTATATTATACTCTACTCTACCATTTTATCATGGTATGAAAGCCTTGAACTTTATGTGATCTGTTATCTTCAAAGTAAATGTATGTGATCAAATAGAATAAAGTAAAGTAGAAAGCTATGTAATAAAATGGTAAAGTAAAGTATAATATACAAAAACCTATGTGATGGACTAGTTTGTAATGGAGTGTTGAGACAAAACTTGCTTAACCTTTAACTCTTTCGTCCTCATCCTCAACACACTTACTACCTTTTCTTTCCATGGTCCCTTCCATCACTTACTACCTTTTCTTTAAATGATCCCATCCATCACWWGTGATGGATGGCCACTGAGGTGATCATGATGGCTTTCTAAATTGTAATTAGAAAGCCATGTTGTCATTTCTCTCCCTCTAAATATGGCAAGGATCATGTTTCTTTCTCTAAATATGGGAAGGATCATGTTTTTTGCCTAGCTRTTCAGAAATCCTTGTTTAACCATTTTGTTGAGGAGTCTTTATGTCACTTGCTTTTCCTACTGCCATATGTTTTATATCCATAGGAACGTCCTTCTTAGAGAAAATATCCTCGACTCAGCCAATTTTAAGTGGTTGTTGTTTCACTGTTAAAGACAATTAACAGCAAACCATGCCACATTTGTCACTGTATATGGACAAATAAACAACATATATTAGATATACTAGCCATATACTGCCATCAAATTGCCATAAATGCTCTCCTACTTGGAAAAAAACCATAATATTGGTGGATTAAAGAGGCTGCCAGATGAGGTAAATTCAAACGCACGCCAAGTATATTAATAATGCCGCGTCACGTTACCAACTGGAAAGGAAATTTCTTGTGCGTCACGTTACCAGCTATAAAGCGAAATTAATTTGGATATGTCTCGACCCTTTCGAATCTCTGGGACAATGAAATGTAACATAATACTCAATCTGTGAAATGTTTCTGTTCTCATGACGGAGTTACATATTTCTGCTTTTCCGTTCGGTTCCGGCCAAAAAAATAGCTCTCTTTTTTGGAGAGCCTCTTACGGCGTTTATTAATTACTCCCCGTCACTAATCAAAACACGGATAATGAGTTCTCTGTCTCGGCTTTAATAGAAGGAAAGGAGCAATCATAGTCCAAAAAAGGAATAATTGAGGTTCTTGGATCTAAAAAAAGTCATGCCGTCTTTCATTTAATATCATACATCAATTTTAATGCCAGCCGGTCTAAAAATCTTTCCCTAAAGTGTACTAAATAAAGCACCATGGCTGGCAATTACGTCTCTTCGGGAATCTATAAAAGCATCTTGTAAAAGTTTTTAATATTGACCATTCACGTCTCCTCGGAATCTATAAAAGCATCTCTTAAAAGTTTTTAAGATTAGTAAGAAGAATTATAATTAGAAATGATAGAATTTTGAATTTTTTAATAATATTGATGATTAATGTCCTACTCTCTTTTTTTCAACAGAAAATTGCTCTTATATAAAAATTTCATTCTACAAAAACATTCAAAAAATCAATACTACATAAAGAAAATCAATGCTACATAATCTCCTCGTCACCTCCAAAACTAAAAGATGAATATTAGTCACCCGAACAGATCAAGGACATAACACGTCAAAATAAATGTGGCCCGAGGTACTTCTACAAAAGTCCAAATATAAGCCCCAAGTCCTAAACACTCACCAATTCAAATAAGTTCTAAACAACTCAACCAATATTACTTACTAATACATCAAAAGAGATATAAGAACTAAGTAGGACCCTCATGCCCCTCTTTCCATTGGTTGTATACTATTTTTCTTTCTTATACTTGTAAAACATGTTTGGATAACTAGTCTTCCTCCTTATTGTTATCTTTATATATGTGAGTGAAACGGATAGACCTGAATGCTTATATGTGAGTTAAATTGATAGACGTGAATGCTTTGCATAGTTCTTCTTTGATTCTATCCTTGATTCTATCCTTCCAGCATTCAATGATTACCTGTAAATTACCTTTAAAATCCATCCAATCTATGATGATCTTGGAGTCTCCAGAAACTCCAAGATCAAAGATATGCAGTCTTGTAGCCAAAGTTAATAAAACCCACACTCCCACAAATTGGAGCCATCGTTTTGATACCCCTCCCACAATTTAAGGTCCACTTGTAACTAGTATGTTCATTTGTCCCAACTCCACTTAGTTGACCATTGATCAAATTAGAATGTAATTTTTTTAATAATAATAATGATTTAGCAAGGTTAAATTAAAATGTAGTGAAATGCTTACAAAGTAGTATAGAAATTTTACATTTAATTTAAATTTTATTTTATTTTTTAAATTAAGAGGGAACATCAAATTTTCCCACCAATACAAAGTGTGTTTGATTTGTATCATACATATTCAATATAATTCATTGTCTTTAAAATTTAGATATGTTTTAATTTTCAAAATTACTAAATATCTAAATATTTTTTTTGGAAGTATATATTTTTTTCCAATCTACAAGTTTTCAAATATTTGTTCTATCTTTAATCCAAAATTTAAGAGTTAAGATTATATATATATATATATATATATATATATATATCTTACTTTAGAGATTGGTTTGTGTTTGTGGAAGCTCTTCTTCAACTATCAGGTCCTATTTATGTGTGTGTGTGATTGAAAGATTGCTTTATGAGTTTGTTATTTTTTTAGAGAAAACTTCAATAAAAATATATATAATTGTTTGTGCATACTGGATTGCTAAGTTGGTATCAGAGCAGGTTACTCTCGGTGTAACTCCCTCACAGGAGGGCCCAGAAATATGTGAGATATAATTTCTATAGGATAGCGTAGTTGGTAGCATGGTGAATCATTGCAAGTGTTTGTTTTGTTTGAGATATTCGTTGACCAAATGAAGAAGAGATCGCAACAATTTGTTTTTGCCATTTTTTAGCAGATATGTGGAAAGGAAGTTTTCGTTCTCATGGAGATTGGATTCTAGAAGGACTACACAAAAGAGAAGTTATTGGCAATGATTGCATTCCTCGTCATATTTTCCCATACGCAGAAGTAGTAGGTCATTCTAAACACATTTTATTGACTATGTGGCTGCCTCTATCGAAATCCAGGGCCGATGTAGAGTTCCAATGATTGAATGAGGTCAAGGAGGTTTCCATGGCCAATTCCAGGAAAAACATTTGGAAATTGGACAAAGATGGGTTTGTTATTAGGAAGCCAATGAAAATTCACTAGTGTGCTCATGCTCGTCGTGTTTTGGAAGCAAAGAGAAAGGCTCGTCATTCTGGATATAGTAAGCACAAAGGTACTAAGGGAGTCTTGCTAGCTGGTGAGAGAAAACTATGGTTGGAGAGAGATTTCAAAGGAAGGGAGAAACAATGTTTGAATTTGTGTTAAATATATTAGTGTTATTTTTGTTTCTAAAATTATATTATGAGAACCTCTTATAGAACAGAGTAACTTAACTTAAGTTGGTGTGTGTGGAAGCCCCGCCTTGCCACAAGAACACCGTCATTGGTTTGGTTATGTCTAGAGTCTGTTACGACTTGTGGTTCTTGGAGAATTTGGTAACACAAGAACAACAACTACTAGTTATAGTTGTGATCATTGTGTGTTGGTAAAATAGGTCACTTTGTAAGATTGATTTTTGGGTACATTCTATATCTATACTACTTTCCTATGTGAATATAGTGGCAGACCATGTACTTCGGCAGATGTAAGTAATATAGAACATACTGTTTTCCTAGATAATTGGTGAATACAACGAAAAACCATGTATTTCAACAGATGAAAGTATGTCAATAGAATGACTAGCAGTCTGATCAATACAAATACGTCATCAATGGTCATAAGCAATTGTATTTTCAATGGATGAAGTGGTAGCTTGAATGTCTGGGTGAGAAAGAGCATAGTCTATGAGATTTCATACGTGGGAAGAAATGTTGATGAAGACCAGACCAGACAGAGATCAATGTCCAAAAATATTTTTTATGTGATTTCAATATTGTTATTTGTGATGTAAGCATTAAGGGAGGGTGTTAGAATTAGTGCTTACTTTAGAGATTGGTTTGTGTTTGTTAGATCTAGTTGGTTGTGGAAGATCTTCTCCAACTATCATATCTTATTTATGTGTGTGTGGTTGAGAGATTGCATCATGAATTTGTTATGTTGTTGAGGAAAAACTTCATGTATAAATATCTGTTTGATGAATAATAAAAATGTATAGAAATGTTTTGTGCATACTGAATTTCTAAGTTATATATATATATATATATATATATATATATATTCAACTTTTTCGATTTACCTTTTTAAATTATTATATTTGGTCAACTTGGAAATTCTACCCTTATTATCTTCGACTTTACATAAATCACTATGCCAAATGAATGGTCTTAGGAATATAGATTCTTGGTAGATCAAATGTCTAAGACAACCATTTTTAGAAAATTGTCTATAAGAACCTTTTCTTCTGGATAGAAGATGATCTTGTTGAAGTGAAGCATATTTACAAGGTTGCCTCCTCCTATCGTATCATCTTCTTCCTCCTCTGTTAATACGCTTTCCCCTAGACCTAACAAAGCTTTGTGTCCAAAATGGAATCACTCCAATTGTTTTTACTCTAATTCTCTCATTAAATCTAAAGTTACAAAAGAAGAAGATATCCCAACATTAAACAATGAGAGGGATCCACTTCGCCAAACTTCTCAAATATAAAAACTCATTGAAAACTCAAACTCATATAAGGAGAATACAAAACTTACCTCCCAACCACTTAAGTTTTGAAACCTTTCCAATGTTTAACATAAAGGGAAAGACACCATATATAAATGTAAATGTGTTGACCCTGCACAAAATAGATCTAGCTAAACAATAATACACACATTTGCAAAGAGAATTGGAAAAGGAAGAAGAAGGAGAGAAAGAATGGAAAGAATTCTCATTAACCGTTGTGAATAATGAATAATTTACACATGATATACTCTGTATAACTCAATGAGTTCAAATTGAGGTGAACCAGGTCGCCATAGTGGTGGTCTAGAGTGATCTAGACACACACCAATAGTTACGGGAGTGAACTGCCACCTATTCTAGTCTCTCAGATAGTTACGGGAGTGAACTGCCACCTAGTTGAGTTAACTAGTCAACTAGTCTTCAGTTAACTGACTGAACGGAAAGTAGTGAGGAGTTAACTCAAGGAATCAAGGCTAATGTGCCACTCTGGTGATGATACCAAGGGAAATTTGAATTAGCATGGTGATGATCCCAATGCAACATCTAAACTCAACTCAACTAGTCAAACTGAAGTATGAACTGAAAGAGAATATTCTCGAGGTGGAATATTCTCTCCTAAAATATAGGAGACTAGATAATGACCAATTATGACTAATAAACAAATAAAAACCTTAGGAAAAAGAAATCCTAGGTGTGTGTGAAGTAACTCCAACACCCCCCCTGAACATCACTATGGTGAAAATAAAGATTGGGTCCTGACAATGAGGCCATGTTAGGTACCCAAGTACAAAAGATACACTAAAATAAAGTGAGGAAAGAGGGAAAACCTCATGGGNCCCCCCCCCCCCCCCCTCAAGGTACAATGTATGTAAAAAGAAGAACTACAGTTGCTAGGCAATTGTGTTCTTCACTCCAAGACGACCTCGCAGAGAATGGAATTTCTGCTCAGTGAAGGTCTTGGTGAAAATGTTTGTCGCCTTTTTTGTTGAAGGACAGAACTGTAAGTCAATGATCCCCTCGTGTACTAAGTTCCAGATGTAGTGCATGTGGATCTCAATGTGCTTCATCCGCTGCCTCTGAACTGGATCTCTGCAGAACTTCAGAGTGCTCTGGTTGTCACACCAAATGACGATCAGCTGATGAAACTAAATGCCCAACTCAGTGACAAAATGTTGTAGCCACATAGCCTGAATGGTTATGTTAACTACCCCTTTGTACTCTGCCTCGGCTGAAGATAGAGCAATGGCAACTTGTTTCTTGCTCGAACAACAGATAAGCTCGAAACCAAGACTGAGTGAGTAACTAGATGTGGACTTGTGATCAATGTTATCGCCAACCCAGTCGAAATTAGTAAACCCGATGAGATCTAATGTAGAGTCTGTTGCATAATGAATCCCAAAGGTGATAGTGCCCTATACGTATCGAAGGATATGCTTTGCAGCTTTCCAATGTAGCTCATGTGGCTCCTGCATGAACCTGGAAACTACGCCAACTACATATGAGAGGTATGGTCTAGAGTGTGTGAGCTACAACAAGCTCCCCACTAGATGTTTGTACAATGTGTTTTCAACCATTGGAGTCTCCCCACCATCCTCAAGTTTGACTCCTGATAGGAAAGGAGTTGGAGTAGACTTGTAGTATGTCATGTGAAATCTCTCAAGGAGATCTTGTGCATACTTGGCTTAAGATAGTTTGATACCTGATGCATCCTGAATGATCTCAAGTCTAAGGAAGAAGTGTAGCGGACCCATGTCCGTCATAAAAAACCTGTCCTGAAGAATCCTCTTGACTGCAACAATCGTTGAAGTCGAGCAATCGGTGATCAACAAATCATCGCCATATAGAACTAAAAGTAGAAGTGAATCAATCATCCTCATCATGTATACATTTGGGTCTGATTTACAATGTACAAAGTTCTGTGACAACAGGTAGGAGTCCATCTTGGCATACCATGCCCTCGGAGCCTGCTTGAGGCCATAAAGTGACTTCTTCAGTCGACAGACCAAAGATGAGTCCTGCATAAATCCCTGGGGAGGCTCCATGTAGATCTCCTCAGAGAGATCACCGTGAAGAAATGCATTCTTCATGTCCATCTGATGGACTTCCCATCCCTTGTCTACCGCAATGGCAAGGGCCAATTGAATGGAATCCATCTTCGCTACTGGAGCGAAGGTCTCATCATAGTCAATACCATGAACCTACTGAAAGCCTTTGGCGACAAGCCTGGCTTTGTATCTATTGATCTGTCCATCCGCTGTGCTCTTGGTCTTGTAGACCCATCTGCATCTGAAAAGTTCCCTCCCAGAAGGAAGGGAACCAGATCCCAAGTCTGGTTCTCGAGGAGGGAGTTGTACTCCTCCTGCATGGCGGATTCCCAAAAGGGATTTCCAGCAACCTCGCCATAAGACTGTGGATCTGAAGACTGAACCAAGAAAGTATGCCTGGAAGGAAATGGTTCAGTGGAAGTGAGTGCAATAGAAGGCTCTTTGAAATTAGATCAAGTCCTCCTAGTATCGTTTGGATCACCTATGAGATCCCCTGCATCCTGAAGAGTAGTTTGTGCCCACTTGGACCTTTACTCTGGCTCTGCAACTGCATCTGGATTCTCTAACTCTGCATCTGACTGTACTGACTCTGAATCTGAATCTAAATCCTATGATTCCTCTAAATCAGAACTCTCATCTGAAGAATAGTCGGCATGTGCATGTTCATCATCCCGAAGATGTGTAAGAGTAAAGGTGTCTGCATGCGGCTACTGAGGTACATGCGAGAAACTTTCCTCGAATTGGACACTATGCTCAATGATGAGTCGGTCTGAGGAAAGATCAATAAGCCGATATCCCTTCACACCATTAGGGTATACAAAAAAAATGCACTCAGTGCTCTGTGGATCAAGTGCCTTCCCCTTTTCAGAGGGAATCTTGGCCCATGCACGTGAACCAAAAATACGAAAGTGGGTCACTTTTGGTTTGAGGCCGCTCCAAGCCTCGTAGGGGGTCTTATCCTTGATAGATCTATGGGGAGATATTTTTTGGATGTATGTTGCACAATTAAGTGCTTCGGCCCATAGTCTCTGTGGTAGTGACTTTTCATGCAACATGCAAGATGCCATCTCCTTTAGAGATCTATTTTTCTTCTCAGCAACTCCATTTTGTTGCGGAGTGTAGGGAACTGTATGCTGCAACTGAATCCCTGCCTCATGGAAAATATTGTGGATCTCATGATTCACATACTCTCCCTCGTTATCAGTTCAGAGGACTTTTATCTTCTTTCCGGACTGTGTCTCAACCACGGCTTTGAAATCTTTGAGGTGTTGAGAGACCTCGGATTTTTGCCTGAGAAAGTAGATCCAAGTAAAACGTGAGAAATCATCAACAAAAATGAGAACAAAAATCGCTTTGATGATGGATGGATGTGGAAAAGGACCCATAAGGTCACTATGGATCAGATCTAAAGGTGTGGAAGCTCCTTGAGACTTTCCCTTGTCGAATTTCTCTTGAGGGTGTTTTTCGAGAACACATCCCTCACATACTCCCTTGGAGAAATGGATGTCTAGTAGACCATCAACTAATCTATGCTTGCTAAGCTACTGCATGTATCTGAAATTCAAATGTCCAAACCTTTTGTTCCATATCCTATTACTTTCATTAGCATGAGTAAGCAGTAAAGCAGAATCAGGTTCAATGAATTCAGAAAATGTATACAATCTAGACTGATGATTTACCTCAGCGGTAGCAACCCTGGAGTTGGTTTGCATGTCGTAAATGTCCACGGAATTTGGTGTGAATATGAATTTCTTTCCAGTGCCGAAATTCGTCATCTGATACACAGAGAGAAGGTTGAAAGAAAGCTTGGGAACATGCAACACATTCTCGAAGCTTCCATTGGTGAGTTCAATCCTTCCTTTGTCGGTGACTTCGACAGAAGAGTTGTCCCCCATCAGAATAGGAGGACCTTTGCATGCATCCAAAGAAGAATATATTACTTTTGAGGCAGCCATGTGATGTGATGCTCCTGAGTCTACGATCCAAGCATCGGGAGAGGAGTTGATGGAAATCAAGGCATGGCTAGAATTGCCTTTCTTGGAATTCAGATCTTCTGGCTTCTTCTTCTTTACACCCTTGGGGATGCGATCTCCAAGGTTGTTTTGCTGAAGTGTCTGAGACTTCAGATCTATTTGTTTTTTCATGCATGCGGATTTCGAATGGAATCATTTTTGACAGTATGTGCATTTCTCTCCTTTTCTTCCCTTTTCTCCTTTGGATATGGAGGCATCGATGAAGGGTTTTGTGTGCCCTTCCTTCTTCGTATGTGCATGAGATTTCTGCTTATATTTATCTTTAGATTTCTGGTATTTTTGGCTTCCATCATGCACAGTGAGTGCATGCGCCCTTGGGAATTTGATTGTGCCCATGTTGATGAGCTTGGTTTGCTCTTGTGTTAGGGATTCTATAAAGTCCTCAAGAAAAGGCATCTTCCAGGTGGCTCCAGAGGCGAATCTGAAAGTATGGAATGTGGATAGAAATACATAGAATTCAGGTCCAGGCTTGGATATAATGGTGAGAACCATTTTTTTCTCCTCCACCGATTTATCAACCCCGCAAGCTTTGAGTTGCGACAGTAAATCCTTGAATTTTGTAAAGAAATCTTGGATATTGACGAAGATTTTTGGATCCAATGTGAGCAGCTCCACCTCCAGCATGTGTCCCCTAATCTCATCCTATTTGCCAAAAATCCCTTCCAATATTTTCCAGGCTTCATTGGGAGTCTTACAAGAAGATATGTGAAAAAGGAGATCAGGAGAAATAAGACTGCAAATTGTTCTGAGTGCCTCATCCATGTGATTTAAGTACTTAGATTTTTCTATGGTTGATGTCGGTTTTGTATCTGTATTCATGGTTAACCTATACAACCCTCTGGATCGGAGATGTATGGCTATTTTCTCCTTCCATGCAAAATAGTTGTAAGGTGTAAGAATGAATTCTTTTTGGAATTCCATCTTTCCGGTGTCTTCAATCTTTTGTACCTACAAAATATTTTGGTGTAGCTTTTGCTTAGCAATCCGTCGGCTCTGATACCATGTAAATGTGTTGAAACTACATAGAATAGATCTAGCTAAACAATAATACACACATTTGTAGAGAGAATTGGAAAAGGAAGAAGAAGGAGAGAAAGAATGGAAATAATTCTCATTAACCGTTGTGAATAATGAATAATTTACGCATGATATACTCTATATAAATCAATGAGTTCGAATTGAGGTGAACCAAGTCACCATAGTGGTGGTCTAGAGTGATCTGGACACACACCAACAGTTACGAGAGTGAACTTCCACCTATTCTAGTCTCTCAGGCAGTTACGAGAGTGAACTGCCACCTAGTTGAGTTAAGTAGTCAACTAGTCTTCAGTTAACTGACTGAACGGAAAGTAGTGAGGATTTAACTCAAGGAATCAAGGCTAAAGCGCCACTCTGGTGATGATACCAAGGCAAGGTCGACTTAGCATGGTGATGATCCCAATGTTGCATGGTGATGATCCCAATGCAACATCTAAACTCAACTCAACTAGTCAAACTGAAGTGTGAATTGAAAGAGAATATTCTCTAGTTGGAATATTCTCTCCTAAAATATAGGAGACTGAATAATGACTAATTATGACTAATAAACAAATAAAAACCTTAGGAAAAAGAAATCCTAGGTGTGTGTGAAGTAACTCCAACAATAAATACATATCATGATCCACAATATTACTTTGAAAATGACCAAACGTAGACGTAGACATGTTAACAATAGTGTCTATTACATCGAATGCTAACCTTTTTTTTTCTAACAAGAAATTAACTCACGGGAAACTCACCTCGATACTTCCCCACATAGTGGATGATATGGGAGTGATAAAACCGCCACCCCAGGGACCCTAGCTAGGCTCGAACTCGTGACCTCCCCCCGTAACACGCGGGAGTGTGCGCATGTCTTGCCAACTGAGCTAACCCTTGGGGCTATTGAATGCTAACCTACAACTATGCAATCGTTCAAATCTTTAAGTCCCTTATTTGAAGTCACTTCTAAATATTTGAATTATAACATTCTTCATGAGATTTAGTGAGATGTCCACCCTCTTTAGGAGGTTTAGTGAAATGTACATCATTTTAGGGTTGAGGTCAATTTCAAATATTTGAAGTGTCATAATGGTGGAGATGTAGAACATTTTAAATGGTGAAGTAAACCTTTCAAACCATAATATAAACGTGAATGTCACGTATGATACTTTAGATTTGAAATAACAAATAAGGTGGAAAATGTTGAACCCCTTTCTGAATGTGATGCCATAATAAATTTGCATTACCAGTCGTGTAGGAGTTAGGATATTCAAATTCATCACAACAAACACATTCCTCCCACCAATGATAAGACTATGTACTACAACTTCCAAGTCCCCATCTTTGGAGATTGCCTTTGACTTTCAGTGAAAATGGGTCACATTCACCTCATAAGAAGCACCTTATATATATTATTAAAAATACATTCTATGGTGGAAGGTACTAAAATAATGTCATGGATACAAGGTGATACAATGTATATATATATATATATATATATATATATATATATATATATATATATATGACTTATCTTCATTTTTTTTAAAAGGAAAAAAATCTATATATTCAAAAAAAAAGAATATACATGTTCAAAAAAGTCATACAAAATTGCTTATAAGGTATTCTTCAAAATCTATTACCCGCCTTTATGATTCCTTATACAAAAATACTCTACATTATGTTCATTTACATGGAACAAAGTTGTACCATACTCCTCATTATCTCATAATACAGTGTGAGTAGAATTCCTAAAAGCGAAATTCCAACGCCTTCGTCTCCACCCCATCAAAATACCCATAATAAACAAAAGTATCATTATGCAATTCTAGAGCATCCGTGGACAACTCATCATCTTTGGAGTTCATCTCCCTCATAATTTGGTGGAAAGACAAATATTCAAAAGATCAGAAAGTAAGCTTGATATGCCTCATAATGTTGGACAATTTGATGTTTTGGAAATTTATCTTTCCTTGTGCCCATTCAATGACCAGTTTGGAATCGGCCAAAACTTGCAATTTTCGAAGGTCTTTCTCTTTAGCTATCTCTAGAAGGGTCCATAAAGTGATCAATTATGATTTGTTATTTGATCCTCCACCAAGAGCATATCTGATAAAAATGTAGTGAGACTAATCTAAGTAAAGAGCCACACCCACTCCACTGGAAAGTCATAATCCAACACTGGAAGAAAAGGATTGTGTTGTTTGGGATCTTTAGGGTCTTCTTTGAATTCTTCTACCTATCCTAAAGTAATGGAAGCAGTGACTTCTGAAGGAACATACACATCTTCGAAAATGGATGAGTTTTTGGCCCACCAAATATTACTAATCATTAGACTTGGCAATCTTGCATAAGGAGAGACAGATCGGTCCAAAATCCAATTCTTTCTACACTCTTCTAAATTGCCTCTGCTCAACTCTTCTCTGGCCCCTAACTTTTCTTTCACAATTTTTGCAACTTTACCTGCATAGGAGAAAGATACAAATAAATGAGACATGGATTCCTCTTCTGATTTTCATAGAACACATCGGTTGGGGCCAATCCATCCACGTTTGCGCCCATTATCCCAAGTTAATAATTTATTTTTCAAAGCAGCCATAGAGAAAGCTTGCAACGTAATAGAGCTTTGAATTTCCAGAGTG
This sequence comes from Picea engelmannii, assembly GCA_009831015.1. Lineage (NCBI taxonomy): Eukaryota > Viridiplantae > Streptophyta > Pinopsida > Pinales > Pinaceae > Picea > Picea engelmannii. The sequence goes on along the minus strand of ML790450.1, from coordinate 22,518 downwards.
GATTTCACAACCAAATAGGTGGATCCACTAGCTTATCTTCAAACTAGGATTTATAGCCTAGCTTAGCAGTAAAAGACCCATCCTTGGGGTTCATGGACCAACACAGGGAATCTGAAGCCTCAGGGTCAATAAAAATGGATTTTTCAAACAAAAAAGAAACATAGGATGTCCATTCTTCAACCAGTTCCATAGGTATATCCAAAAGGACCACATCTTTCCAACCCTCCTTTCCTCTTGGTTGGGGAGCTCCTAAACAAACATCAACTAGCACAAATACTTCTAAGGAACGCAAGTGATGGACCAACAAGTTCGATAGTATGAATAAATTGCTCGAACCTAACCATGGGTCTTCACCAACTGGGATTCTCTATTTGTTTCCCACTCTCTAGACTACCCATGAGCCTACCAAAGGAAAATATTCAACCAGGGATTTCCACACATGGACCCCTTCGCATATTTGACAGGGGATCAAAACCACTCCTCTATTGTTAAACCTGACATATATTTCGAGCACATTACCTACACCCAAAGAGAGATACCTTTGGTAAGACGCCACAAATTCTTTTCAATGAGGGCACGATCAAAGAGGCGAATGTTCTTCAAACCCCAGCCTCCAAACTCTTTTGGAGAAGCTATCAATTCCCAGTTAGCCAAGGGGATACCTCCTATCAAATTATGACCATACCATAAGAAATTGAAACTTAACCTCCTTAATTTATCCAAAATTCCTTTAGGAATTCCCACGATTGAGTTCCAATAAACTGGGATCCCCTCTATCACAGACTTGATAAGAACTAGCCTTCCTCCCCTTGATAGCAACATATTCATCCATAGAGAAATCCTTGCTTCAAATTTGCAAATTAACCAAACCCAATATTCTTTCATGTAACGGTACAACTTGCGAAAGAAGCCAAGATATTTGACCTTATTTCCATATTTTTCTTTTAAGACGTGATTAACTCCATAAAGGAGTTTACTTCTTCCTCTGAACAATTGTTAAAAAAAACAAAAGATTTTTCCATATTAAAAGACATGCATGTTGGTCTGCAACAGAGATCCAAAATTATTTTGAGGATCGAAACATCTCCCTGAGACCCATAGACGCTGCAAAAAAAATCATCTACAAAGAGTAAGTGAGAGATTTCCTCTGCTTCTGAGACCTTAACCCCTCTTAACAATCTTTGGGCATGAGCTTCTTTGATCAGTCTTCTCGGACCTTCAACTATCAGCAGAAAGAGAAAAGGAGATAGGGGGAAACCCTAACGAAGACCCTTGGACTCTTTGAAGAAACGATAGGAGGATCCATTGATTAAGACAACGAAATAAACACTTTGGATACAACCCATTATCCAATTTGTCACGTTCATGCTGAAACCGATTTGCAAGAAATCCAGATGGAGGAATGTCCAATCAAATTTGGCGCAGGCTTTGGATAGATCCAATTTAAGGATGGAAGCCTTTAGATTCTTCGTTTTTACCGAATGAATAACTTCTTGTGCCATTAACACTATGTCATGGATCTGTCTATTCGGTAGAAACCCAAATTGTTCCTCACCTATGACTACATTTAGAAGGGGTCTCAACCTTCTGACTATAATCTTGGCAATCAATTTGTAAATCACATTACAACAAGCAATGGGTTGGAAGTCTCTAAAAGAATCAACATTTTGTTTCTTCGGTATTAGGCATAGGAAGGTTGAGTTCAATGCTCCATGGATCCTTCCCATCCCTTGAGACTCATTAACCACTACCACCAAATCATCTTTTAAGAAATCATATAAAGCCTTGAAAATTTCAATAGTATAACCATCCAAGCTTGGACACTTCTCGTTTTTCATAGAATTTAGGGTTACACTCACTTCTAGTTCTGAAACTTCTTCCTGCAAGGATTGATTCATTTTTGTAGTAAAAACTGTGGGAAGCTTTGAAAATACTTCCAGGGATTCCTAGATGGGGTAACCAGTCGGAGCTTCGAACAGATTTTCGAAGTATCTAGCTCCTACCTCGGCTTTCTCCTGAAAGGAACTGATCAACTGACCTTCATCATTCTTGATTTCCCATATCGAGTTTAAGTTTCTATGGTAGTTGGAATATTGATGAAATTTTTTTGTAGTATTGTCTATGGCTTGGATCCACACCTCTCTACTCTTTTGTCGCCAAGTCAACTCCTCATTCTTTAACCAAAGATATTTTCTTTGTCCCAAACTTTTTAGTTCTTCCAACAAAATCTCTAAGAGAGTTCCTTCATCTATTTTGTAGTGTAGCCTAGAGATGCTTGATTCGATTTCCGCTATCCCTCTAAGGTTTCAAGCTCTGCAGATTGGCAACCAAAATTTTATTACCTTCTTTACCATTTTTAGATTAGATTCGAATTGCACCATCATCGGACTTTGTTTTTCCTTGGGGAGTTTGATCCAATTTTCCTGAACCAATTTCTTGAAATCCTCCTCTTGCATCCATACTTGATTGATTTTTAAAGGCGTTGGGGGGCCTTCGGACCCAATTTTACAAAGAAACATAATAGGTCTGTGATCCGAGCCTCCCCCTTCCCCTATAACCAACTTAAACCGGAGTCCCTGCTCCACAAAGGCCTCAGAAATGAGGAAACGGTCCAACCTTTTTGCTACTTCATTTCTCCTGGTACGAAAGTTGCACTAGGTGGGAGATAGCTTCATTGGATCCACATCTACCAACCTGTGTATTTCAAGAAATTATCGAAAAAAACCATTTTGGCTATCTTCTCTGGGATGGGGGCCCCACACTTCTCTCAAGGAGAGGGTACAATTCAAATCTTTCCCCAAAATCAAAAGAGGATCGTTAAAAATACTTGTGGGAGCCAAATAATCCCAGAAAGGGATTCTATCAGAATAAGGGTCGTATACGTTGACAATAGAAAAGAAAAAAGGATAATATTTGTGTTTTATCCTGACAAAGATGGACGAAAGACAAGAGGAAGAGGAGATAGCCTTGAAATATGGGCTCCAGACCAATTGAGCATACTAAAGGCCCAATTCTTCAGCCATTTACCTAAAATATTTGAACTTGTTTCACCATAGCACATAGTCTCCTGTAGTATGGCGATGTCAAGATGAAGGCTCAAGAGAATCCTTTTGAGGGAATGTTTTTTAGGGGTGCCCCCAACCCCTCTACAATTAAAAGAAAGAATGATCATTTGAGAGCGGGGGGAAGGGATTACCCTTCTCTAAGGGCCTTGGCTATAATGGTTTAGGAGCCTTTTCTAACTTATGCAGCTTCTTTGGATTTGTATTTGGATTTGGATAGAAAGGATTTTCTTCTTGCTTGCAAGGTCTGGGGGAGAGCAAGGCCAAACCACCTTTAGATGGGGTAGGACTTGAGGCGTTCCCTTTTGACCGAAGATCATACTTCTTAGGAAACTTAGGAGGGGGGGTACGGAAGAGGTGAAGGAAGACTCGGGGAGAGGGAGGTTCTAATCTGGGGGGGAGAAGAGAAAGGATTCAAGAATGGGGGAGTAGGGGGACCAAATTTTGGGAGGGAGAGAGGGGGAGAACCAGGGGAAACCTATACCTGAGGCTTCCTCATAGGGACCAGGGGAAGGGAAACATGAATAGGGGCTGCTAAAGGAATAACGGGATCCAGGATAGGAGCAAGGGGTTCCTCCCTAGAAGAAAGAGAGCAGGCGAAGGGGAAGACAGATGAGGGGATGATATATCCCCATGACCACTCAAATCAACATTTTCAAAATAGGGGGGAACACCAGGAAAAGGGTTAAGATCATAGAAAACAATACATGAGACCAAAGCACACACAACCACCTCTTACAAGATTTTTACTGTTGTATCCAAGTTATCCATATCCAAGGAGGCTGACATCACTTTCCCTTCGACGGACATTATTTCCACATACACTTGTCGACCTTCTGATTTTTTGGGCTTCCATACCTTGAATGGATAATTGAAAGAGGGTACCACCTTCAGGAATTGAGCTCGAAAATAACCAATTTCGTGACAACCATGGCACCGGAAAGGGAGCTTCTGGTAGTCCACTTTTTGGTGCCAAAACTTCTCCCCAAAAACAATATCGATGCTCCCCACTAAACCTTTGTGAATTTCCACTTCAATTTGTAACCAGGCCCATCTTCTATCTTTTTTAGTGGCCCAATATGGTTCAAGCCCCACAAACGAGCCCAATTTTCTCCCGATCACCTCCAGGGAATCTCTTGTCCAAAAAACCATCAGAAGGTCGGGAAAGATAGCCCAAACCTTCAATGTAGCCACCGGCTCATAGACTAGGTCAAAATAAATCATCCATAATTTTAGGTTGAGACCAACTAAACCCTAAGACCAATTCTTCTTCTAGTAACACCTTGCAATCTTCTTATGATTTCAATTGGATGGAATACCACCCTCGCAACATCACATGCACATCTAGAGTATATCCCAAGAATGGTAGCCATTCTTTCCTCATCCAGGACTGTTACGCCTTCTCCCCCGCGTTTTTACCATTAAACCTATTGTTATCGGAAAAATCGGTAAGTGCGAACAAAAACTAATCTCCCTATTTTCACCCCGAAACTAGAACAAAACAAGACAAAATATAAAATTTTCCCTAAGTTTTAACTATCAAGCATACTAACTAACAAGATATAAATGACATACATTTTAAATGTCATTTTTCCTCGCTCCATTCCAAGGCTTATGGGATGCTAAACTTGTAAAAAGACATAATCCAACGAAGTTAAATAAACAATGTATACTTAAAAAAACTTATGTATGTGATCAAAGAGTCATACAATAAAATAAGAACAATTTTATGGGAAATAAATATATTACTGTATTAGAAATATGAAAAGGAGAATACAACCAGATGCCTTGATGTTGTAAGGTCCCTTCCAACAATTCCTTACTTCCCACACACTTCTACTCCACGGATTTTGAGACTGTAGATTTGAAATTCACTCACAATCTATCTTGACAAAGCAAAGCTCATAGCCAACATACGCCCAAACTCTTAGCTAGACTAATTTCTCATTAGCCATTCTCAAAAGTTCTTCACAAAGCTCACCAAGCTCCAAAACAACTAATCTAACTTTCCCCATGAGCACTCCCCTCATTTTATAAGTTGAAAAGGATAGGGTGAGGAGGTTAGGATGATCCCATGAGATCAGGGATGCCACTCAGATCCAAACCGATCGGAGGCCAACTCACCCTCAAAGCTTCTGTTCTAGAAGCATCGAGAATATTCTAATTTTCTTCGTACGGACATTAGCCACACCCTTAACACTGAGAAAAATGCAACGACATCGCATGCCACTATGGTGCAACCTGCGAAGATCCTAGATTGTCACACCCTTAACACTAAGCAAGGTGTGACGATCCCTCTTTATAAGGTTTTTTACAAAGGAAAAGACAATTTCATTTCTCAGGGAAAGTTCACCTTCATTCTTCTTTAGGGATTAAGAAAATTGATCCTTCTAAAAACAAAGGATAGGTTAACATCATTAACGGTCATAGGGGTGACGAAAATAATGTGTAATAGTCAGCCCCCCAAAGTATGAGTTAGAAAAGAGTGATAGATGAAATACTTTGTCGAGTGTGTGTTGGGAACAAGGAACACGTCGGTCGAAAACCTGCCAACAAACAAGGAAATGTAGTACAATAATATATCATCACTAAGGTAGGCATTCCCATACTCAGAATACAAGTGACTCAAAGCATAAATTCTGACATGAAAGATCCATGTCAAGTAAGACATGTCATGGCCACCAAACATACACTGTGGATCCATGCCATTATAACTCAAATCAGAACATAGCCACCAAAAATACACTGTGGATCTATGTGTTAAAGACTCAAATTTGAACATAGCCATGAGACATACACTATGGATATTTGCAATAGTACAATTTGAATATACTCCAACGCAACCTGAATCTTGTCAAAAAGGATTCAGGGTCTTCATCTCCACCACTCTATAATACGAATCTAAGCATGTGAATACATGTGTTGAAGTCGAACATGGTAGAAACCACTTGATTACAGGTCATTAATGAATATCGTTAACAAGTGCGATAAAATCACCATTAATGTCAATGACTTCCAAGGTACACTAGTACAATCCAACGGGTGTGAATTTGTGAGATGAAGTCGAACACTCAACGGAATCTCCCGATCAGAGGTCAATAATGAAAACCCATTGTCGAAAGCGAGGAAACTTTCCATTGAGGCATGCAAGTTTCAAGGTATCAATTAGTTGCTAAGTCTAATTCTCGGATAATGAGTTGGAGCTGATAGGAAAAGACTCGTCACATGAGGGCCTTAATGTATCCCCCATCAATGACACAAAATGGGTAAAAATATTTGAGGTAGATTACAGTAACAAGTGATTCAAGACTGTCTCAAGGATGGACAACACAATACAAGGCTTAAGGACTGCAGAAATGGTCAACGCAATAGAAGGCTTTCTGGGTTGAACTTCTCTTGAACATATTGACGACACGACAACTATCTTGGAAACACTGACTCAACAACATGGATCACAGACCAATTTGTAATCTTATAAAGGGGTATGATCAAGAGACAAGTAGATTTTCCAACCTAGACACAAAGCGAGTGAAAGGGTGTCATGTTCAAAA
>ML790449.1:330035-357385 GCA_009831015.1 Picea engelmannii | reverse complement strand
CACCACCCATGGGTATAGCAATCATTGGACTATTCATTACATATTCCCCCATAGTAAGATTGATCTTATTTCATTTTCCTAAGCAATTGATAGTTCCTCCATCTGCAATCATTACTTGAAACTCTGGTGCTGGATATACAAAGTAATTTAGATCTTTGGTTAATTTATAGTTGAATTAAATTATAAGTACTTCCAGAGTCAATTAGGACTATTACCTTTTTATTTTTGATATATCCTTCGATCTTGAGGGTTTGAGGAGTGTTAATTCCAGCTAATGCATTACATGATATTGTGGGAGTCAACTCTTCAGATGAAATTGATTCTACATTTTCATCTTGAGATGGTTCTTGTTCATGTTCTTGTTCTTCTTCCTCTTCACAATCTATGTAGAATAATTTCTTCTCACCACACTTATGTCCCTTACTGTACTTACTGTCACAATTAAAGCATAAACCTTTTTCTTTTCTTTCCTCCAATTGTTGAGGTGTCAACCTTGTAGGTTGACATGTTTTAGAAGAAGGAGCATTATTCTCTCTATAGATGTTAGGATTGGTCCTTCTAGTAGCCATATCCATATTTTTACTTTCAACATTTCTTTCCACCCTAAATGCATTCTCCAATGATTTGGGTTCCCAAAGGCGAACCTCATGTTGAATGTTATCTCTTAAAGTTCCTATAAATACATCAATCAAGTGCTCATCTGGAATATTTGTTACCTTTATATTCAATCTTTGGAAGTTCTTAATGTTCTCTGTAACTGAACCCTTTTGCTTGAGATTTATCAATTGGCTAAAGAAGGTACTACTCCTTGTATCCTCATAGTGTGCTATCATTTCTTCCGTGAAAATTGTCCAAGTGATGAGTGATTTGCGAGAACAAAGCCATATATACCATACAAATTGATTGGGTTCTAAATATAAAGAAGCAATTTGTACCTTTTGTGTATGTGGAACATTATGTAGATCAAATAATTGCTCCATCTAAAGTATCCATGTGATAGGGTCCTTTCCATCAAACTTCCGCATATCGATCTTAGGAACATGGTCGGTCTTCAAGCCAAAGTTAGAGTTTCTCCATTCTTGATTCACCTTCCTTGTGTCCTCGTCATGAATTTCATGGGATACATTTTCACTTTTAGTTGTCCTCTCTATTACGAAATTTTTTAATCCATCCATGATCTCCTCTTTTAAACCATCCATCTTAGTATTTATTGCCTCCAACTTAGCTTCCATCTCTTGTAGTTCATCTTTGGTTACTGTCTTTTGTAAATCATTTATTTCCCTACGCATTTCTTCACCTTCATCAAGAGTCCAATTAGGATTTTCTGGAGGCTTATTTGGTGTAGAAGTTCCCTTTTTGTGTGGCATGTTGGCCAAGTATCACTTTTGAACCTTGATTTTGAGGTGGTTCTGCTAGACAATCTTTCTTCTATTGTATCTTCAAAGTTTCGGCCCTTCTGGGTATGAAACTTTATTTTTTGTAGTTCTCTGATATTTCTTCTCTTCAATGCCACAAGTCTGATCAAAATTGGATGTGCCAAGTGGAATTTATGGTAACTTCCCCACAACTTACTGATTGTTGGCCTTTCTAGGATATCTCACTTATATAGCGTTCCCCACACAAAATAAATGATATAAAATTCTGCAAATTATACCAGAAATACTACAGATTGACCACTATCCAATGAAACCATTCTCACTCAATTTGGATACTCTAGGAAGAAGTTACAATTTTTTTACTTGTAACACCTTCTTGAGACTAGTCAATAGGACTAGTCAGATACCCTATCTTCCACAGGGTGTATCTACAAATTTAAGATGACCTATAAGCTGCACTTTTTATCACATATACCTTACTAATTTCTGTGAATATCCTCCAGATTTTCAAGTCTAAAACATTACAGAATTGTTTTTATAGCGAAAAGTCCGCAATCACTCAGTTCGGGATGATTCCCGAACCCTATCTTGCACAGGTTGTATCTCAAAAATTATAAGGCCTTAGGAGATTAAATTTTAACCCAACATACCTTGATCTGACTACTAAATATCCTCCAATCCATTCCTTCTGAAACATTCTAGAAAAAAAGTTATAGTGAAAATTCCAAGGTGTCTCAGATGTAGCAGCGAAACCCCAAGACCTTGAGCTCTGATACCATATGTTAAGAACCAAATATCAATATAGAATAGAAAAACCTCAGAATAAGTACTCAACACCTTGAAAAAGAGAGAAACTCAAATAATAAGCCTCTTCAAGGGGGAAACCTCCTTATGCCCACATAAATGTACAATTACAAGATGATTCAAAATGAAAATGTCTCCTTGGTATATATAGGAGACTAGGAGGTATAATTACAACTAATCGACTAAAGCCAACATAAATAAATAGCATTACTAATATAATATGCCCTAATTAAGGGGTAATGAGCCACTATTTAGGTCTTAACATTCGTTCCTTTGTTAGGATTCACATTCAGAAATGCAATTATGGATATCCTTTTTCATTCCTTCTTAAAATCAGGATATATTAGCGATTTGATATGTTTTTCAAAAACTAGGCTGACCCACTATAAGAGATGAATTCAAATCCTCTTACATACTCTCTTCTAAAGAATATTTTTGTACCAAAACATTATGCCTTTATGATGCAAGGTGTTATTCTACCAAGTATAGCCCATAGAGGGGTAGAGATCCTCCTTAGTCATTGGACAATTTAAAATTTGTTCCATTAACCAACCATTATTTTCATACCTCTTCAAGCTAGTCCGATATTGATAATTATAAGGAAAATAGGGATTCATCCTCCTCATTTTTCCTGAACAAATCATAAACCACAAAATTCTCTTTCCCATTCATGTATGTGATCTCACAATCGTAACCTAACATCGTAGTGACCTACTTGTGATAGCACCTCCTGCCTCAGCAGGTTCTGCGCGACCTCCCAGTCTTAGGATTGTTCCAAATCTTCCCCTGAGTCAGATTGACTCTTTGGGTTCCGACAGGGAATACCACACACACAAGGTGCATTCTGCAACTGATCAACAAATATGATCAGGGATTTTCTTTTCCTTTAGGGATTTCGGATTTCACAATTTCATGAATCTTGTTGTCGAGCCCCTTGTCTCTTCAACCTCCGAAACATGAAACGTCAACAAGGGTTGACTCCTTCAATGCGTCGAACACACGCCTCTTGTTGCCATTTATTTTGGCTTTTTCCTTTTCGTGATTTCAGGAGTTGCATTGACATGCAACTCTGTCTCTTGACTCCTGGAACCCCGAAACCTGATTGGGCCCATGACTGTTGTCCTTCAATGTTTTCGGGAATTTTTCCTTCCACTCTTCGGGATTTCGTGACTTGCGAGATCCACAGCAAAAATGTTCCTCACCTCCTGAAACTCCAATATTCGAATTCCCTAAACCTCGCCTCCAACGTGATCTATGGCTTAGATTCTCCACAATCCGATGAATCTGGATTTTTCATCTTTTTGCGAACCGGGAGTTTGAAACTCTCGATTCCAAAGATCGTTTCCTCTTCTACTTCCCAACACCCGAAGTGTCGAAATGCCAAAATCCATAAATTCACCCCAAGGCACGTTGCGTTTCGTGAATTCAGGATTTTCAATGCTAAGCACCCCGGCTCATTGTCATCAAGATTCCCGGTATGTCGAACCCCGAAATACTGAAATTTCACACTTGATTATCCTTTTCACGAACCGGGAGTTTGATTGACCAAATGTTTTGACCTGCACTCCCAACTTATGGGTCCTGAATTCCCGAAATGATTTGTTGGCTCAGAAATACCACGATCAATAGTCCACATTGGTTCTTGATGTCAGGGTGGCAGATTCGTCCAACTCCTAACCACCTTGCAGCTCCTCTGGATCCTACGGTCCTTGCAATTTCGCGAGTTCTCCTCGGAGAATTCTGACCGCCCGATTCACTCCTCAATGACTTCTGCGAGACGATTTGGTGTTATCCCTCTTGAACTTGTCTTTTATGAGATGCTTTCGAATTTCATCTCCCTTTGAACACTTCAAAGTTACTATCCCTCCTTAGCTTTCACTTGCAAACTCAAGTCCCCAAAAGGAATTTTGCTCGCACTCCTTGCGGCAATCTTTCAAATAACCTCTAGTTACTTGAGTCCTCGACTTTGTGCACTCTTTGAAACAACATTCCTTCGACCTTCACCTTAGTTGATAACTTTTAAGGTTTCAAATAGCATGGGCACACCTTGCACGACTCTATACTTCACCTGCACTTCTGCTGGTAAGAGAACAGCGATATCTCTCCTAAGATTTGTTGAGATAAAACTCAAACTCTTGTCAATGCACACCTTGCGGATGTTTCACTGCACTCCATGCAGGAACTCTCAAGATGAGAAACAATTGAAACTCATTCTTCTCCTCTCTCAAACTTCATATACTTAACATGAAATCACATATTCAACACAACATTGAAACAAATGCATAAACAGAGAGAATAAAACAATTGTAAGCATACCATCCAACAAATGTAAATAGTAAGCATCATAACACCATGAAAATTGAGTCAAAGCTTCATATATTAACTCAAGTTCTCCTGTACATGGGTTCTTCTCTACAGCTCTCTGTTATAGCTCAACTTATGAAAATCTGAATGCTCTTAACAATGTTCTTCCTCTAATGATACAATAATACAAGGGTGAGGGTGTCTATATCTATTTTCCATCCTACGATTATAAAACTGTCTAATCTCTTAATTCAAATCTACCTACTTTCATTAAATAGACTTAATGTCTATTACCTCCGACAGATGAGAGAAAATAGGTCAATATCTGGTTACAATATCAAAGTACGCTTCCTCTAACTACTACATTAATATCTACTCATTAATTTTTCAAAAACATTTCAAAATGTGCAAAATGTGTGTTGTGCTTTTCCAGCTGTCTTCCACCTTTATGGTTGCTTGGATGGTTGTTTACAATGCTCTTGCATCATACTCCCTCGCTTGAAAATTTTCATGAACTCCTGTTCATGAGCTCTTGCACGGTTTGTCCATGCTTATGAATTTCTACTTCATCTTCCCAACTAGCATCTTCAACTGGATGTCCCTTCCATTTGACCAAGTATTCAAAATACTCTTTTCTCCTGGTCTTTTTGCTAATCCTCTTGTCAATTATGCTTTCCATCTATGGCTTTTCAGCTACAGGCATTTGTTTTGTCCTTTGAATCTCTTTCGGTTCCTTCTCTGCTTCTACTTCTTTAGCTCTGTAAGGGTACAAATCCACAACATTGAATATCGGTGAGATTCTGATCCCATCGGGTAATTCAATGTCATATGCATTTGCCCCAAATTTACTTATGACCTTACACAGTCCAATATTTTTCATCTTTATTTTGTTATATGTTCCCCTTGGGAACCTTTCCTTTCTCAGATGCACAAGAATTAGATCACCAACTTCAAATTGAAGTTCTCGCCTATGTTGATCTACTCTCTTCTTGTATTCTTGACTTGAACTCTACAATCACTCCTTGACTCGGGTGTGAAGCTCCTTCATTCCTTCTGCAAAGTCTTCTGCACTAGCACTCCTAAATTCAGCTTGTTCTAAATCTTTCAATTCAGAAACTCCCCTTGGCTGCATTCCATATACAATCTGAAATGGACTATGCCTTGTGCTTCTATTAAGTGAATCATTATAAGCAAATTCCGCTTGTGGCAGAATGTGATCCCATTGACTATGGTGTCCAGTCACTAAGCTCCTCAAAAAATCTCCCAAGCTTATGTTCATGACTTATGTCTGCCCATCCATCTGAGGATGATATGTTGAGCTAAAAGAAAAACTTTTCCCCGGCATTTTCCATAAGGTCCTCCAAAAATGCCCTACGAACTTGGTATCGCGATCATACACGATACTCCTTGGCAAGCCGTGAAGTCTAACGACTTCCTTGAAAAACAGGTTCGCAATATGACTTGCATCACTGGTTTTTTGGCATGGTATGAAATGTGCCATTTTTTAAAATCTGTCGACTACCACAAAGATTGAATCATAACCTCTCTGTATTCTTGGCAGTCCCAATATAAAATCCATGCTCACTGTGTCCCACGGCCTTTCTGGTATGGGTAATGGTTGATATAACCCTGTGTTGTGCCTTTTCCCTTTTGTGTGCTGACAAATCCTACATCTGTCCACAAATTTCTTAACATCTATCCTCATCCCTGGCCAAAAATATGAGCCATTCAACTTTGAGAACATCTTATCATGACCAAGATGTCCGACCAATCCTCCACTGTGTTTTTCTTTCAGCAGGTTCTCCCTCATGGAGCATTTTGGAATACATAGCTGATTGCCTCGGAATAATAACCCATCCTCGATCATATACTCGGTCCATTGGCTTTTGTCCTTGAGAATTGGATTCTCAGATGCCTCATATGCCTCCTTAAAATCTGGATCATCCCTATACATTTCTTTGAGGTTATCAAAACCCAAAGTCTTGACTCTGAATTCCTGCATAAGCAAACATTTCCTACTCAAAGCATCAACAACTTTGTTAGCAGTTACAGAAACATGCTTAATGACAAAAGTAAAATTCTACATGAATTCAACCCATTTAACATGTTTTTGGTTTAACTTCTCCTATCGAGTCACAAATTGTAAAGCATGATTATCATTGTACAAAACAAACTCTTTAGGAATCAAATAATGTCTCCATTTCTTTAGTGCTTGTATGACTGCATAGAATTCTTTGTCATATGTTGAGTACTTGATCTTCGCTTCATTCAGTTTTTCAATAAAGTATGTGATCGGCCTATCGTCTTGGATCAAGACTGCTCCAATTGCAAATCCACTCGCATCACACCTAACCTGGAATGTCTTGCTAAAATTGGACAAAACTAGAATTGGTTGCTCTATGATCTTCTTGTTCAGCAGGTTGAATCTCTTCTCTACTTCTTCTATCCAGTGAAAAGACTTGTGACTTTTCTTCACCGTATCCATCATTGGTGTGCTAATTCCACTGAAATTTCGAATGAATTTTCTATAGAAACTTGCCAAACCATGGAATCTTCGAACTTCAAACACACTCTTCGGCGATGGCCAATTCTTAATTGCATCTACCTTTTCTAGATCCATCTTCAACTCATTTGCAGAGATAACAAAACCCAAATAAACGAGTTATGTCCTCATAAATGATGATTTCTTCATATTTATCAGCAATTTCTCTTACTGTAATCTTCTCATTACTATAATTAAATGCTTCAAGTGTTTTGCTCCTATTTTGTTGAAGATTAATATATCATCAAGATATACAATGACAAATTTCCCAATGAAATCCTTCAGGAATTCGTTCATCAACCTCATGAAAGTACTAGGTTCATTTGTTAAGCTAAATGGCATGAAAATCCATTCATGCAAACCCTCATTCATCTTGAATGTTGTCTTCCATTCATCACCTTCTCTCATCTGAATTTGATGATACCCGCTTTTCAAATCAATCTTTGAAAAAAATCTTGCTCCACTCAAGCAATCCATCAAATCATCCATCCTTGGAAATGGAAATCTGTATCTGATGGTAATCTTATTGATAGCCCTTGAGTCTATACATATTCTACAGCCTCCATCTTTCTTTGGGCTGAGCACTGTTGGAATAGCGAATGGACTCAAGCTCTCTCGAATCAATCCTTTGTCCATTAAGTCCTAGACTTGTCTCTTAACTTCCTCATTTTCCTGCGATGTCAACCTGTACTCGCCTTTGTTTGGTAAACTAAATCCAAGTATAAGATCAATATGATGGATTATACTCCTAATAGGTGGTAACGAACAAGGTAGTTCATCCACTACTATATCAGCAAATTCTCCCAGCAATTCCTGGATTTCTTCTGGTAAATCATCTATTCTCGTACTGGTCAAAACAATTTTGGGCTTCCTGACCACAATAAATTGTGTGTCTTCCTTCTTCTTAACCTCCTTAAGAAGTTCCTTCCCACTCATGAGAAGTACAGTGTTTCTCATCTCTGTTTCCACCTCTTGGTTTTTAATCGGCAACAACATGTGTGTCCTCCCATTCTTATCCAGGGTGTACGTGTTCTTTCTCCCATCATGAATCACGTTCTTGTCATATTGCCACGGTCTACCTAGCAATAGATGAAAAACATCCATGGGAATGACATCACATAATATTTCATCTTTATATCCTCCTATTTTAAATTCAACTAAACATTGTTTAGTGACATTTACCTAATGTCATTTTGTAGCCACGAAACTATGTATGGGCTTGGATGTACAACAGTCTCCAGCTCCAACTTTTCTACCATCTCTATAGATACGAGATTGTTTGTGCTACCACTATCCACTATGACCTTGCATACCATGTCTTTGGTTTTGCAAGCAGTCAGAAACAGACTGTTTCTTTGGGCTGGGTTCTCTGCCTCCTTCTCTGGCTTCAAGAGAACTTTCCTCATCATCAAAGATCTTCCACCCTCAGTGTCTTCTGCCTCAACATTCCATCCTTGAACTTCGGCAATGTGAGTTTCACCACCATTTTTTTTCTTATCTGGACACTCATAGGATTTATGTCCGATCTTTCCACAGACAAAGCATTTTACTTCACCGCCTCTGCCTCTTCCTCTTCCTCTAGATCGAGGAAAAGTATTTCTATCAGCATACTTCCCTCTCTGTGAGCTTCCTCCTCTCTTATGTTGAGTTTGAGGTTTCTTCCCCTCTTCTTTAGATTTATGAGTTCTGTCTTGGGCAATTGTTTTTCCTCCGGCTTAACTTCTACCTTGGCCTCTTTAACCTTGCTTCTGGCTCAGCTTCTCTTCGACTTTTAGAGATATCTGATAAGCATCTTCCACATTTCGAATGGTCATCATTCTCATCTAATATTGAATGTCATACCGCAAACCATTCATGTATCTGGAAACTTTTTCATCATTGCTTTCCCAATGACCTGTTTTGATGTTTATCTTGTAGAACTCTTCAGTGTATTATTTCACTGACATCAGCTTCTGTCTCAAATTCTGCATCCTTCGAAACAGAGTGATTTGATAATCTCTAGGTATAAATTTGTCTTTCATCTTTGCAACCATTCTATCCCAGCTTTTGATTTTCTGCTTTCCCTTGCAACGTCTGTCAACCTGCAATTCATCCCACCATAGTGTTGCATGCCCTTTAAGTCTAGTAACGACATGTTTGACCTTCTTGTCTTCCTCAACATCCTCATAGTCAAAGTACTTGTATAGATCTCTAATCCAAACTAGAATATCTTCAACATCTAGGTTTCCCTCATACACTGGAATGTCCATTTTTGCTCTAGCACCTATCCTTGCAACAGCCCTGAATAGGCGTTCGTCTGCAACATCTTCGACTACAACTTCTCCTTCATTTCCAGCTTCATTTTCACTTTCAACCTCACTGATATCCCCAGTGTCAACTGTGCGCCTCTGTGTTGTCTCCATGGCATCAAGCCTGGCACGTAACTCGTGCATTTCTCTTTCTCTTGCTAGATCAGGCATTGGCATTGGCCCGTCTCTTCTTCTCAGCAGCATGGCTATAAAATGTTCCCCTGATCTCTTTTCTATAGAAAGAAAAGAACTTGTTCTGTGCTCTGATACCACACTTGATGTAGCACCCCTTGCCTCAGTAGGTTCTACACGACCTCCAGATCTTGGGATCGTTCCAAATCTTCCCCTGAGTCAAATTGACTCTTTGGGTTCCCATAGGAAATACCACACACAAGGGTTTCAGAGGTTCTCTTCAACCTCTGAAACCCAAAACATTGACGAGGGTTGACTCCTTCAATGCGTCGAACACACGCCTCTTGTTGCCACTTATTTCGGCTTTTTCCTTTTCATGATTTCGGGAGTTTCATTGACATGAAACTCTGTCTCTTGACTCCTGGAACCCCGAAACACGATTGGGCCCACGGCTATGGTCCTTCGATGTTTTCAGGAATTTTTCCTTCCACTCTTCGAGATTTCGTGACTTGCGAGATCCACAGTAGAAAGGTTCCTCACCTCCCGAAACTCTGATCTCCGAATTCCTGAAACCTCGCCTCCAACGTGATCTATGGCTGAGATTATCCATGATCTGATGACTCTGGATCTTTCGGTTTTTAGCGAACTGGGAGTTTGAAACTCTCGATTCCAAATATCACTGCCTCTTCTACTTACTGACACCCAAAGTGTCAAAATGATGAAATCTCGAAATTCACCCCAAGGCACGTCGCATTTCGCGACTTTGAGATTTTCAATGCCAAGTGCCCCTGCTCCTTGTCATCAAGATTCCTGGTATGCCAAACCCTAAAATACCAAAATTTCACACTTGATTATCCTTTTCGTGAACTGGGAGTTTGAGTGACCAAGGGTTTTGACCTGCACTCCCAACTTATGGGTCCCAAATTCCTGAAATTATTTGACGGCTCAGACAAACCACAATCAACAGTTCACGTTGATTCAGGATGTCAAGGTGTCGGATTCATCCAACTCCTAACCACCTTGCAACTCCTTTGGATCCTACGGTCCTCACAATTTCGCGAGTTCTCCTCGGAGAATTCTGACCACCCGATTCACTCCTCAATGACTTATGTGAGACGATTCGGTGTTCTCCCTCCTGAACTTGTCTTTTATGAGATGCTTTCGACTTTAATCTCCCTTTGGAACAACATTCCTTCCACCTTCACCTTAGTTGATAAATTTTAAGGTTTCAAATAGCCTACACACACCTTGCACGGATTTGTACTTCACCTGCACTTATGCTGGTATGAGAACAACGATATCTCTCCTGATCTTTGCTGAGATAAAACTCAGACTCTTGTCAATGCACACCTTGCGGACATTTCACTGCACTCCTTGCAGGAACTCTCAGGATGAGAAACAATTGAAACTCATTCTTCTCCCCTCTCAGAATTCATATCCTTAACATGAAATCACACACTCAACACAAAATTGAAACAAATGCATAAACAAAGAGAATAAAACAATTGTAAGCATACCATTCAGCAAATGTAAACAATAAGTATCATAACACCATGAAAATTGAGTCAAAGCTTCATATATTAACTCAAGTGCTCCTATACATGGGTTCTTCTCTACATCTCTCTGCTACATCTCAACAGCTTATGAAAATATGAATGCTCTTAACAATTTTCTTCCTCTAATGATACAATAATACAAGGGTGAGGGTATCTATATCCATTTTCCCTCCTACGCTTCTAAAACTGTCTAATCTCTTAATTCAAATCTACCTACTTTCATTAAACAGACTTAATGTCTATTACCTCCGACAGATGAGAGAAAATTGGTCAAGATTTGTTTACAATATGCAAGTACGCTTCCTCTAACTACTACATTAATATATGCTCATTAATTTTTCAAAAACATTTCAAAATGTGCAAAATGTGTGCTACACTTTTCCAACTATCTTCCGCCTTTATGGTTGCTTGGCTGGTTGTTTACGATGATCCTACATCAAAAAGGGACGTTGGGGTGTAGTTGCACAAATGTGCTCACTTGATGTTCAAACATTTATATCCTTTACTCCATTAGACCTCCAAATAGTTATCGAAAAACATTCCAAGGTATCTAATGAAATTCCTAAGGTTCTTCCTCCTTCTTGAGATCATGACCATGCTATTCATTTGAAACCAAGAAGTGTACCACCTAACATTAGGCCTTACATGTATCCATATGTATAGAAGAGGGATCTGGAATGCATGATCCAGGAAATGTTAGAGATTGGAATCATTCAACCTAGCCAAAGTTATTTCTCTTCACCAATGGTGATGGTTAAAAAAAAGGATGGTTCATGGTGTACGTGTCCATATTATAAAAATATCAGGAAAATGACCATCAAAGATAAGTTTCTTATTCTTGTTATTGATGAATTATTAGATGAATTGAATGGAGAATTTTTTTTTACTAATATGGATCTTTGTTCGGGATATCATCAAATCAAAATGAGGTAGGAAGTCATTTCTAAAACATCTTTTAGAACACATGAAGGTCATTATTAGTTAATGGTTATTCTATTTGGACTTACTAATGCAACTTCAACATTTCAAAGTTTGGTGAACTTTATTTTCAATCCCTTCCTTCAAACATTTGTGTTAGTGTTTTATGACGACATACTAATCTACAACAAATCTTGGGAAGAGCATGTACAACACGTTGACAAAGTGTTGATTCCTCAAAATAGACTCATTTTGTGACATTATTGTCTTGTACCTTCATTCAAAAGTCTATATCTATGCCTCGGTTATATCATATTTCACTCTTTTTTTCCATAAATCCTAATCAACTACAAAATAGGTGCATTAAAAAAGGTTAAAGGGAAATTGTCCATTTTTATACTTAATTCCATTCTTATTTGCGCATAATGATTTAATTAACTATCATTGTAATGGTTGGCTATGGAATATTTTGTTTCTGTAGCAACTCACATTACAGTTATGTATCTTATTTACTTAGACATGTTTTTGCAGCCAATTTCTTCATCCATAGGGATGCAGCTAGCCTTATAATAAACCACGACATCTGGGAGGTGTCAAAATTATCCATGAATCTCTTCCACATGTCAACATGGTCCAAAAATATTCCAGCTCAAATAAAAAGCAATGTCAAATAGTTTATGAAAATCCACGCGAGAATAGAAAGACCATTTTGTGGGATCAATTGCAAGTATATGAAGAAGAATATAGAAAATCAACCACATGGGTTATGTGTAGGACACAACCATAAGTATTCAGAGTAGATGATTTCCTAAAATTGTGAAGGATCTGGGAGATATGCTTGATTCTTCAAACTGATATTTCCCAAAATTATAGTTGCAGATGAGTTTGAGATTAGTGTAGCTTTGATTTGTGTGATGTCATTTGTATTGTATAAATATGGGGAATCATAACTTTATAGGTCAGCATATAGCTTAGCATAAAGATAACACACACTTATTGATACAATATCATTGTAATCCTTTGAATGTTGGAAAAAATAACCTTTTGTTGTAGATCAAGAGTTGTCTACTCTAATCTTTCTTGGTAGTATATACCAAGAGAGGAAGGCCCCCCTCTCTCTAGTATACAATAGTTTCCTTTAGTTGTGTGATGTTGTTTCATTAGTTGTTCATTTTAGTTACTATTCATTTGTTTACGCTCTTTCAATTCTTGCAAGTGTGGTTTTCATACAGTGTTAGGCATTGAAGGCTGAGTTTTATTGTAATCACAAAACCAGTTGATGCTCTTGCTTGTCAACCAAAGGGATGTGGTTAATGTCTGAAATATAAGTCCAATGACCAAATTGAATTCTATAGCCATTCATTTATGCAATTTCATTTCTGCAAGTGTGATCGACCAAGTGTGGTGTGCATAAGAGATCTAAATGTTTGTTAACCCTAGGAATCCAAAGATAGCTGAGAAGCTATTTGAATTGAACCTAAAACATAATATCCTCTAATTTTAATTCTTATTCTTGAGTGATTTTTATTTACAAATTTGATTAATCTACATGAATTAGTTGATCTATGAAGTAGCTAACTGATTATTGTAACAAAGTTCTTCTATCCTTGACTCGAATTCCGGAAAATGTCTTGTCGAACAAAGAAATTTTGAATTCAACTTTCTTAGATTAGATTTAGTTTCCTACTCTTGCATATATTTTTTCGACATCTTACACGATTATGAGCTCCTTGGTTGACAATTTAATGGACAACAATTTAAGCAATTAAGTTTCCTGACACTTTTGGTATCCTTGTCGGGGAGATGTTGAAGGGATTAGGCATTTGTAATTTGGTTTCAAGTTATTTCATTTAAGTTTGATGCATGGAAAGGGGAAAGATACCCATTTCAACAGATAACTTGGTGACAACAGGGTATTAGTAGCATGAGGTGTCCAAGTAGATTCTTTGTTTTGAAATTTTCGTTTTGTAGAAGTTGTAGTTTTTTATTCAAAAAGACCCCCCTACGCTAATCCATGTGCAAGATAGGGGTTATCATCTAGCAAGAATCCTTCAAGGATGCTCGAGCATTTTTTGAGTTAAGGAGGACTTACCCCTACAAGGATCTTCTCAAATCCTTTCCCACACTCCAGAATTGTTACGAGGGATGAGTCTTCATTTCAAGAGGAACAAAGGATCCATGAACATATTCCATGGGAAGAGGATATGAAAGTTTCTTCTAGTAGTCCTTGTGATAAGATCAAAGAAATCAAAGAGTCATGAACCACATCAAATGAAGAGAAACTACTAGAGCCATAGATCGAAGAATTTATGGCATACTTATCACCCAATCCCTTTTGCATTATGAAGTGTGATGACCAACTTTCGAAATAAATTCATGGCATGATAATCGAAGAAAACCTAAGAAAAAATTATTACAATGAATAATGGTTCTAGATAGTAATTAGGCCAGAATACCACTCCATCCTTCAACATTTCTTGGCATGATCTCCACTCAAGCAGCTGGCCTCCCATATCCTGGTACTTATTGAGGTATACTTATCATATTTTGATATGGGTACATTTGTAATTATGTTACACACATGGATCCAATGGAAGTACTCCTATACTTGAGAATAGGTTCTCCCTTTTCTCAAGTAGGGTAGGGTAGTGAATAAAATTTTAAATAAATGTTGGCTCAACTCTAAGTATAGCTCAGTAGCCTAGTTTAATGATAAGAATGAGTCATTTTCATAGATCATCACCATATTTATTGCATCCTATTTCTCTTTCATTTAGGGAATACTTCTTTTATTCTTTCTTGGCTTAGCTCCAGTCAATCTAGCAGTTAATTCTTTGCAGCATGTAGCAGCCTTGTCCGAACAATAAAACATAGGTCATTCAACCTAGTTCAATAGTTGGTTTTCATCCTTCATCCCTCCAAGATTTTAGTACCAACAATACTTATTTCAAAATTCATAGGTACATAGTATTCATTCTCAGCTTTCATGATCCAAATTAAGGTATAATCGAGCATTTTCTATCTTCAGTAGAAGCTAGTTGTCCATTTTCTATGTTCAACATTTATTATTGGAAGTAAAAAATTCATGTTCTACTACTGGAATCCATTGCATTAGTTGTTTCTCTTGTTTTACTACCATAACTACAAAGAAGGGTTCAATTACCATAACTATTGAAGATGAAATCCAATAGTACAATCATTGGTTTGGTTATCTCTAGTTCTCCAAAGAAAAAATGAAGACTTGGGTTTTGTTTAGTAGCATCTTGACATGGATACTCTCCTATTCAATTGGATTCAATATCATTATCCTATGCACAATCCTTTGATCCATTTCTATAAAAATATGATATCCTCTTTGATCCAGAAGTGATAGGTATAAAATATATTATAGATTCCATTGAGAGTGAAGGTGATGGTTGCTTCAAAGTTATGTTACACAATCCTTACATAAATTATTTTTTAATTCACATGGATGAATCTACCCAAATGTTTCGTATTTTCACTTCCATCTCAAATTTTGGTGTTCATATTCTTTTAATGGGAGATCGGTTAAAGTGTCCATTGTTTATCCTCGTTCAGTTTATCATTACGATTTTATGTTGCAACATACAAAGCACTAAGAAAGAGGTCAACAAATATGGATGTATTAGTTTCACTTGGTATAGGTAATGATGAGTTTTCATACCCTTGCACAATGATATACAATACTGATGCGTATATGAAAATGATATAAGTGCCCAAGATATGCATCATCAATCCATGCTTATTCCAAGGTAGCGTACTCATCCTAGGCACCTCCATACACTAGATCACCAAAAGTCCAAAGCTCTGCAATTTCATTGAATGGAGAAGGGTTCAAATTTGTAAGAAAAAGGTATGTTACTTTGTATTTATGCATGTGCATTAATGGGAAATGGAGAACTCAAAGAGTCAAGATTCAGTTAGCCTATTCTTTGTCTTTCACTTGTGCATACTTTAATCCACCAAGAAGAAGGACTCCATAGCCTATGAATTTATCATATCTCTACATTTAAGAGGCAAGGACTTTTGAGGATATCTTAGCCTTAAAAAAGGGGGTATGAGGAACATTTTCATTGTTGCTACAAGAAGACAACCTATTGGAATTCATCCTCTTTCATATGATGCCACAAAGACTTCATAAGGTTCAATTATGTTTCTATTATAACCCTATGTTTCTTAGTTGCTGGAAAGAAAACATTGTTGGTTATAAACTCTCTTAGTGTTGATCCTCTCTTCTATGATAACCCTTCTTGAAAAGTGTCACGAGTCACCCAATGTTTCCTTAAAGATCCATGTCAAATTCTTTCTCTAAAATACCTAAAATGAATATATGTTGTTGCTCATGCTCATGTGTGCATGAGGATGATTAGCCTTTTTTTTGAAAATGTGAGGGATGAATATGAGGTGTGATGTAATCCAAAAAAAAATCTTGTGACTGTAGGATGATATGCTACTACAATACTGCCCCAAAGTTAAAATTTGTAGCCAATATCAGTATTTATTCATTTAGCATATACAACATCATTTTATTTTGATATGGTTCCAAATATAGGTCATTATTGGATCCTAAATTATCTCTTGTGCCAATCCAAGCTTTCATGAAGGCTACTTGGTTCCCTACTTCATGTGGATGAGGACATGCAAGATCGCAAGTGTGGGGGTGATAAATATGTCATGCCTCCATCCAATATTTATAGCATTAGTACTCATATCGACACTCTCATGGACAAGCACAAATTCAAGTCTTGATCTCAGTTTTCAAGGTTTGATGATTAGCATAAGTCTTTCATAATTCTTTATGATACTGTATTTTCAGAGCTCGGGCACATCAAGTGTTACACCAAAGAGGAGAATATTCCTTATTCTTCCTAGAAATAGGACAAAAAGAACTATTGCATCATATTCTTGTACTTGTAAATCAATTTTTTTTTCAAATTTTCTCTAGTTGCAATGACTTTCTGCATCTACTAAAAGTATTGTTACAACCAGATGTCCTGTAGCATGTTATTCCTAGGGGCTATATTTGCAAGACATTTACAAGTAGAAGATGTTGAATTAGAAAATTATGAGATATGGGTTTTGAAGAGAATATGATAAATTAAGTAAGATGTGGGCATCATTTTCATAAAATGAACAATAAAATATGCACAAGCATGTTTTAAAACCGATTTAATAAAAAAATCCAGAATTTTGGTAAATTGTTGCAGTTGTCGATTTGTAGAATATTTGAAGTTTTGTACAGTTGCACGCATATAGAGACTGTATTGTGTCTTGTATATGGTTTCTAATCATGAACATATGGTTATCCACCTATCATCAACACTTTGCATCATTTTCAAAATTTGCAAAAATTTCCAAGCATGAGACTTAAATATTCTTCCACATTTGCAGCAAACTCAGATTATCATCTTCAGTAGTAGTAGTAGACTCGGACCAATTTCTTCATCATCAACGACATCATATTCATCTTTAGTAGCATCATTCTCCAACATTCGTCATCAACATAAGAAAATTGATCTTTAGAATCTTTAATGGTTCCAACAATTATATGGAGCAAACTTATCAGATTCGGAAGCAAAACCAACATTCATATTAATCCATGTTCTAGTTTCAGTTCCAAAGGTGAAAATTTTCCAGGCTATAGGTAAAATAAAAAATATAATATATTTTTAAATCATTCATGCAATTAGAATTATGGATTATTTGTAGGATGGACAAAAACCTGAACTTCAAAACATGTATACTTTGTTCTCCTAAATTCTAGTCTACACTCTTTCCTGAATTCAATGTTAATCATGCCTTTGAGAACTTACTTTAACCATGCATTATAACATAGTGATTTTGTAAATTTTCCATATCTTCACTGTTGTTTTCCCATTTTTCGTACGACGAGAGTATTATTTTAGTCAAAATCTTTTCTAACTCTACAAATTTGAGGCATGGAACCTGTGGTAAGGCATGAATTGATTGGGATTGAAATCCTAGAAGCTTATTTGAAATATAAAAGACAATTTCAAATATTTGGATGGCTTCCTTTCTTACATAAATTTCATGGGCATGATAAGCAAGTAACTAAAGTTTTTGAAGGACTTAAAAGAAAAACAAATTGGATGGATTAGGAAAATTAAAATAAAAAGGGATCCCAAGGAGTTGGAACTCCTTGAAAATCATAATAAAATACAAATCCAATCTTGAAGGCAAACATTTCTTAGTTATAAAGGGTAGTTGGAATCCCATAAGAAATTGCTAGCAAGAAAGGCTAGGAAATGGCACAGTCAATGCAAGCAAGGAAGAATAAGAACTAGAAGATTAAGGAAAAAGTTAAATGAGGTAAAAATTTAGATACACGCCTCCTCTTCAGGATTGAACATTTTAATTGATGCATTAGACAAAGGTTAGGAATAAAGGGGTTAGAAATTTTGAAATTTTGATGGAGGAAGCAAAAAATCATTTTGGTTGCATGAGGACATGCAACATATTTCATGTGGGGGAGATGTTGAGTCCTCAAAATAGACAAATTTTGTCACATTATTATCTTATACCTCCATTCAAAATCCCATATCTATGCCTCAGTTATAACCTATTTCACTCATTTTTTCCATAAATCCTAATCAACTACAAAATATGTGCATGAAAGAAGGTTAAAGGTATATTATCCATTTTTATAATTAATTCCATTCATCTTTGTGCATAATGATTTGATTAAATATCATTGTAATGAGTAGCTATAAAATATGTTGATTCTGTAGAAACTCATATTACAATTCTGTAGCCTATTTATTCAAACGCATTTCTGCAATGAATTTGTTCATCCACGGGGATGTGGTCAGCCTTAGACAAAACCACAACATATGGGAGGCATCAAAATTATCCATGAAGCTCATCCACCTATCAAAATGGTCCACAGATATTCTAGCTTAGAGAAAAAGAAAAATCAAATAGTTTATGAAAATCCACACCAAAATAGAGAGACTATTTTGCGGGCTCAATTGCAACCAAATGGAGGGGGATATTGAAATTCAACCACATGGGTTTGTGCAGGACATGGCCATTTGGGTTCCATGTTACCAGTTTCCTAAACCTGTGAAGGAACTGGGAGATACAATTGATTCTTAAAACAAATGTTTCCAAAAATTTAGTCGCAGATGAGTTTGAGATCCATGTAGCTTAGATCTATGTGATGTCATTTGTATTGTATAAGTATGGGGAATCAGACCTTTAGAGTTTAGTAGATATATTAGCATGGAGAAACACACACTTCTTGATATAAGAATCATTGTAATCCTTGAAATCCTTTGAATTGTGGAATAAAGAACCTTTTGCTGCAAATCAAGAGTTCTTTGTTGTAATATTTATTGGCAATATATGCCAAGAGAGGAATATCTTTGGTATACATAGCCAAAATAGTTTCATTTCATTGTGTGATGTTGTTTCATAAGTTTTTCATTTCAATTATTGTTCATTTCTTTACGCTCTTTCAATTCTTGCAAGTGTGATTTCTCTATAGTGTTAGGAATTGAAGGTTGAGTTTTATTGTAATCACAAAACTAGTTGATGCTCTTGCTTGTCAACCAAAGGACAGTGGTTAATGGTTGACAATTTAATGGACAACAATTTAAGAAATTAAGTTTCCTAACACAGAGTATTACAACTAATGGAAGAGAAACAACTTTATGAAAATCCTTCCAAGTGTGCCCTTGGGGTTCAAGAAGTGGAATATTTGGGTCATATTTTATCTCATGAAGGTGTAAAAGTGGACCCTAACAAAATTAAATCTATGAGGGAATGGTCGATTCCAAAAACCTTGAAAAAACTTAAAGGATTCTTAGGGTTAACAGGATAGTATCGCAAGTTTGTCAATAGTTATGGTCAAATAGTAGCACTTCTAACAACATTATTAAATAACGAAACATTTTCTTGGACCGATGAAGCAACCAAATATTTTGAAAACGTTAAGGAGGCTATGTGTACTACTCCAGTCCTGGCCACACCAGAATTTAAAAAAACATTTATTGTTGAGTGTGATGTCTCATGCCATAGAATTTGTGCAAATTTACACAATAAGTAAGGCACCTTGCCTTTGAAAGCAACCAAGTTAAATGAAAAAACTTATTCAAACCCATTTATGAAAAAAAATGTTGGCCATACTACATGTAGTTCAGAAATGGTTCCCTTACCTAATAGGAAGACACTTCAAAGTCAAAACAGATCATGGAAGTTTTAAGTACTTATTAGAGCAATGATTATCTTCAGAAGAGAAAAAAAAATGGGTTACCAAGATGCTAGGTTATGAATTTGAATTTATCTATAAAAAAGGAAAACATCATGTTGTGGAAGATGCCCTTTCAAGGAAAAAAGAAGAAACATAAGGTTCATTATGTGTTATTTATATTATGAAATATGATTGGGTGGAGGAAACAAGGATAAAATAGAAGCAAGATCAAGAGGTATGCAAGATCATTCAATAACTACATGAGGACCCAATTTCATTAGATAATTTTGTATGGAAGAATGATTTTCTATGGTATCATGATTGCCTATAGTTATGTAAGAATTCCTAGCTCAAACAAAATGTCCTTTTGGAATTGCACACTTCTCCTATAGGAGGAAATTCGGGATTCTCGAAAACATACCATAGCATCAATAAGTATTTTTTCTGGGAAAGTCTTAAAACTGATGTTCAAAATTGTGTGTCTAAATGTTGAGTCTTCGAATAGAATAGCAGAGAAACAACCAAAACATCAAGTCTCCTAAAATCATTAGCTATACCAAGTCAATGTTGGGAATGAGTTTCAATGGATTTTATTACAATTTTACCCAAATCCGAAGGAAATATTTTCATCATGGTAGTAGTGGATCAACTGACAAAATATGCCCATTTTTGTTTTTTTTCTCATTCTTTTAGAGCAAACACAATAGTCGTAGAATTCATGGAAATAGTTCAAAAGATACATGGAGTCCCCAAGATCATTGTAAGTGACAGAGATCCAATTTTCACTAGAAAGTTTTGGAATGAATTATTTCCTTGTTTGGATACTCAATTGGCTCACATCTCATCTTACCACCCCAAATCCAATGGGAAAATTGAGATTGTGAATAAATTTCTAGAAGGATATCTTCATTTTTTTGCATCCAGTAAACATACACAATGGATCAAGTGGTTTCCCTTAGTGGAATGGTGGTACAACAAATCCTTCCATACTTCATAAAAAATGTCCCCATTTCTGGAACTTCATGGATATCATCATCCATCCATTACATCACCCTTGAAATGGAATACAAAGGTTCAAGTAGTGGATGACAACATAGGGAACCAACAAGAGGTTCTCAAACTATTGAAGGACAACTTGGTTATGGCACAAAATAGGATGAAACAACAAGTAGATCAACATCGCAATGAAAGGGAATTTGAAGTGGGGGATTGGATATTTTTTAGGCTACAACTATATAAATATATGTCCCTCAAGTAAAAAGAGGAAACTAAATTAACACCCAAATATTATGGCCCCTATAAGGTTTTGCAAAAGATTGGAAGTATGTCTTACAAATTGGAGTTGTCTACATCTTCATGTGTACCTCCAAGTCTTCCATGTTTCTTTCTTAAAGAAGGTAATCGACAATAAGATCCCAGTCCAAACTATCTTACCAGAGATTGACTAAGAAGGGAAAATCATAATAGAACCATAAACACTCCTTGAAACAAGGATTAAGAAACTAAGAAATCAATCAATCACGAAGTACCTCGTCAAATGGAAGAACCTAGCAGCGGAAGAGGAAACATGGGAACGCGAGTTCTTCATGCAAAAACAACCAAAATTAGTCAATTTTTTAGGAAAACACTTGTTTGAAGGGGAGGGGAATGTTAAGACCTAGAAAAAGATCCTTATTAAGCCCTAGATATTGAATTACTACATTTATAGTATTAAAATTGTATGTCGGCTAGAACTCGTCATGGTACCCTTTCATTATAATTGTATCCTTTGTCTCCTATATATATATATATATATATATATATATATATATATATATATATACCAAGGAGACCTAGTCTTAGGATTATCTTATCATGTCTCATATTGTATTATGAATTGGATATATTGTAAAAGGATTTTTTCCCCTTAAAGTGGACTATATTCATTGACGTTTTATCATTTTTAAGGTGTTGGATCCTAATAGAGTCTTAGGAATGTATTTTTCCTTCAATTGGATTTGGTGATACCAAAAGTGAAGGTTTAGTATGGTGAAAAATTGGGCACCGTGAATGACTAGGATGGGAAATGCTTCCTTGACATTCAACTTATTAAAAGCACATAAGTTGGGGAACGTGTGCTATTTTCCTTCTTTAGTCAATAACATGACTATAGAGGATGCATAAGGTATAGTATTGGGATGTATCACTCTTGCCTCAAACAATTTTTGAAAGATAATTTCAAATTCATTCTATTGTGCAAAAGGATGTTGATAAGTATGCACATTGGGTAGTTGACTACCAAGAATTAGTGGAATAACATGATCATTATCTCCATGCAAAGGAGGTTATCCATGGGGTGTTTTAAATAACTAATAATGCTTAGTCAAAACAAATTACAAACTAGGGTGAATTTCCTATGGGGTACTATACATAACTTGGATGGCATTGAATTGAAAAATAATGTAGGGGTGGCCTTTATTCAAGAGATTTTCCATACAATGAGATTTGATAATTTTTGGATACCCTTGAGGGTGTTTTTATGATCGTCCTTATGGAACATCATGTATAACGTCTTGAGATCCATTGTAAGTAGACTTAGTGATCATAATCATTTTGTTCCAAAAAGACATCACATCCACCCTTTTCATAGGAAATGTGTGGGATTTGAGCATGTAGTCCCCCATGAAGAGTTTAAAATTCTAAAAATCACCTTCACATTTCACCATACCTCCATTGAATATCATGATTTGTAAATTATGCATTGCGTGGACATAATATCGGGTTCCTTATGCTACTTGTCAATGAATACAATTATGGATACTTAAATAATTGGTTAAAATAATTACCCTTGGTGCTTGATGTGGCCAATCAAATTCAAGGTACGAGTTGAAATTATTGATAAAGCATGAAGGGAAATGTCGGGTTCCTCACAACGAGGATCCAAGGTAGTTTCTTCACAAGAAAGTGTAGTCTCCACCAAATCTATCTCTATAGTGGAATCCTCTAAAATTCGTTAGGTTGGTCCTATTAGGTCACATCTATTTGATTTGTTTTTCTTCTCTTTCACTTACTCTATTTAAAATACTTCTCATCATGATTATAACAAATGTGGATACATTGGCATTTAGTTTCTTCTGTTGGGGTCAAATTATGGACCCTCAAGGGATGAGAAGAAAGGAAAGAGATCATAGACATTAGAGGGAGGTGTGGGAATTGAATAAAAGAGGAAATTTAGGTATGTGAATTTACCGCTATCTATGCTTCTCTAGATCATAGAGAGGCCTCCAACCAAGTACTTGGGTGAACCATCAAGACTTGTTCCATAATTTCCTCCTTTATACCACTAAAAAAACATTCTTAGAAAAATAATTATTCATGCACTTTCTATGGATTATCAATTTCTCAAAGGCCACCATAAAGTATTCAACTATACCTATTTGGCAAAACTTGGTCAACCATCCCAAAAAATGAGTGTTTGTTTTAAAGAGGGAATATATAGCTTTTACCAATTTTCTCTAGGAAACGTAACCCCAATTATAATTATGACCAACACTCCCTATCCAAGTATACCTCACCCATTCTAAGTTTACTTAAGTGGTCTATAATTCCATGGAGGTAAAAGTGGTATTCCATCTATGTAACCCAAAGTTTATCCGGATTTATGAGCAGAACGAAATGAATAACAGATTGAATACAATAACATAGAGATACAGATAACAACAACAGATATCCAATGAACAATAAAATCTATTGAATAAATAAAATAGGTTTAAACTGTAAAATTGTAGAACTAAAAACAACTTGCTCGAATGGTGGTAGCTATCTCTAAGAAGAGATGTGGCTGCTACATGCATCCATATGAGAAGAATGATTAAAATGAGGCTCCAGAGGCCTTTTTAACATTACTCATGAATGTCAAAACCCTAGAAATCCAAAAACCTAACTCTAGGAGATGAAACACCAAACGTTATGAGGGCCCTGATGGGTAAGTTGGTACCTCAACTTCCTGGGGTCATAACTTCTACATGGGAACTTTGTTTTAGGCGCGTGATAGCTCGTTGGAAAGGTATTTTTTAGAACTACACATTATGCCATAAAAATATAAATCCATCTATAGTTTGATTATGGAAAGCCAAAAAAAATTATTTAGGGCCCCAAAATGGCCCTGGAAGTACATAAAGATGTACTAACATTAAAAATTCCAAAATAATCATGTTGGATTAGGTGGGAGGCCACCAATATACACATGGAAGCTATGTAGGGATTCCAACAGCCCTGAAAGTGTATAACACACAATTACAAATAATTACAGAAGAACATGTTGAACTAAAAACTGTCAAGAGGAGCCAGTTGGAATAGGTGGGTGGCGACCAATATCCATATGGATTAGCCCTCCCCCCTTAGGAAGAAATGGTCTCCATTGCATTAAGTTCCCCCATCAGGTAAGGGAATTTTTGTTGAATTTGGCTCCAGGTAAGCCACTTGCCTTGGTGCAAGATTTTCCCTCCCTTGGCAACCCGATAAAGTTGGATCCTCTGTTGGCGAGTTCCATTGACCTATGTGTCCACTATATGTTCAGTGGATGCATGTTCCATTCATTCAAGGTTGATCTCTATTGGTTTCAATTGTTCTGCGATCTCCAAGGTGTCCAATAATGGTGGAAAATATGGTCGAAGTAGGTCCACATTGAACATTGGGTGCAAGCCAAGGAAGGGGGGAGTGTTGAGCTGAAAATAATTGTCACCCACATCCTTCGTGATAGTGTAAGGCCCATAGATAAGTAGACATAGATTTTGAATGGGGCCCTGTAAGGCATTTTTTCTGCAAATGTAACTAGACCTTGTCTCCCACCTAAAACTTTTGTGGTACCCGATGTTGATCATGGCGCTTCTTGTACTTAGCATTGTCTTTCTAAAAAATATCATGGACCTATTGGTGGATGTGCTGAATCTGTTCAATGAATCTGGTGGCTTTTTCGACCTCAGAATGAACATGGGAAGAATCTGTTTGTGTTTTTGCAAGAGGTAGTGCAACATCAATGGAACCCACGGGTTGGAATCCCAACCCCACCTGAAAGAGGATATGGCTTGTGGAGCTATGGAGATCCATTGTGTAGTTGTGTTTAACATATGGAATACTATCATCCCATGTACGTGGATTCTTAGAGTTATACATGAGCAGGATGTTCACAATCATCCGATTGAATACCTATGTTTGGCCATCGGTTTGAGGGTGGAAGACAATGGATTTAGTGATCTTGGTGTCCAACAATGAATAGAGACTCAACCAAAATGTGTCAAGGAACCTGTTTTCCCAATAAAAAATGATGGTCTGTGGTATACCAAAATGGACCCACACTCATTCGAAGAAAATCTTGGTAGTATCTACCGCCATGATGCTCTTCTTCCAAGCTGTGAGAATGGCCATCTTTAAAAACCGATCAACTACCACAAATACACAATCATTTCCTTGCTTGGTTGATGGAATGCCAGACATGTAATCCATTGAGATGGATTCCCAAAGCCTCTCAAGAATAGGAAGAGGGGTGTATAAGCGTTGATTCTTGATGGTTGGCTTGGCAATAGCACAGGAAGTGTAAGATCTGATATACTTGTTGACATCCTGTCAAAGTTTTGGCCAATAAAAATGTTTCTATAGAACGACCATTGTTTTATCCATGCCAAAATGTTTTTCCATCCGACTGTATTGAGCCTCCAAAATCAGCATTGCACGTTTGCTTGTAGGAACACAGAGATGGCTCAAATGGCATAACATTCTATCTTGAATGTGAAAATCGGTGACATTCATGCCTACACCCAAGAGATGATAAGTGGTGGAAAAGTCTGGATCTTGTTGATAAATTTGGGGCCACTCAGATGCCTCATGCCCACAGGAATGGAGCATGGTGATGCGTGCATCCATGGGAGGTTGACTGAGGCAGTCAATGACATGATTTGTGCTCCTTGTCTTATACTTGATGTTGAGATGGAACTGTTGTAGGTAGGTGGACCACTTATGATGGTGGTCATTCTGCAACTTCCCTATGTATATATGAACTGTAGAGGCTTGTGATCAGTGTGGATGATTTTCTCCTTTCCCATAATGTAATGTTTCCATTGACAACAGGCTTGTACAATGGAATACATTTCCTTGTCATAGATGGGGTATTTTCAGATAGTATCTGAGAGTGTCTCACTATGGTATGCTACCAGATGACCATGTTGAGTGAGAACTTCGCCTACAACATAGTCGGATGCATCAGTCTCAATCTCAAACAGTGTTTTCATATCAGGTAAGGAGAGTATTGGAGCTGAGCAGAATCAATGCTTCAGATCATCAAATGCTTGTTGTTGTGCCTTCCCCCACGTGAAATTTTCCCTGCCACTGCCCTTGGTCACTTGGTTGAGGGCCCATGCAATATGGGAAAATCCCAACATGAACTATCAGTAGAAGTTGGAAAGTCTGAAGAAGCTTTGAAACTTGGTTAGTGTGGTTAGGGCTGGACAATCATGGATGACTTATATCTTAGTTGGATCCACATGTACCCCATGCTCATCAACAATGCATCCCAGGTATTGGAGCATGTTCATGCCAAAGGAGCATTTTTCCAAGTTGGCATATAGCTTGTGTGGTCGCTGACCTGCCCCTCAGCGAGCACGGTCGCCCCACCAGGACCTTCACAATCCACGGCTCGAAGAGTTGGCACTCTTCCCTCCCTTATCGGGAGTTCACAACCTACAGTCTCTCCCACACACGCTTCCTCTTTACAACTTGTCTGGGGAAGAGATTCGGAATTTCGTCTCTCGCGAGTCCCGATGTCGAATGTCCCCCTCCCGGATTTCCCGAGACCGAGGAAAGTCAACGTTGAATCTTCCTTCGCTTCTCGCCGCTCGGAGAATTTGTCCTCCCACACCCAGACTCCGAAGTCCCGAAATGTCGATCCCGCGATCTCGCCTTCTCGTGGCTTCGCGCCTCGGCCGTTAGTCTTTCCCCCCCTGAGACCCGGTGTTCCGAGGTCGCGAGGCCCAATGTCGCGTGCTCTGTCAATGACCTATGAGTCCCTGATAAAGAAGGAAAAATTTGTCGGAGCTTAAACAATCCGTCCTCACGACTTCCGGCTCAATGGGCCAGTCTCTCCCTTTTTCTTTCCAAAGTATTCCGCCTCGATTTCGCTCGCACTCTAAGGATTTCTCTGAGGTCTTATTTCCCTGTAATATT
>ML790449.1:300796-329935 GCA_009831015.1 Picea engelmannii | reverse complement strand
TACGCCTAAATATGGATTCTTTTATTCAATCGGCGGCGCTCCTCAAAATAGTCACGACCGTGACCCTGATGTCTCCCTTTGAAGTCTTTTCCATCTTCCCGTGCAGGCTCGCACGACGAGGTGCGGATGCTCCTGCATCATTGTGTTTCCACAGAGTGCTCAAAACCTATTGAATATGCTACATGTGATCCTCCCAAGTTATTCTAAAGATGAGGATGTCATCCAAATATACCACCACAAAAGAGTTGGTGAAGGGTCTCAGTACATCATCCATCAACCTCATGACAGTGGTTGGTGCATTTTTTAAGCCAAAAGGTATGACCATCCATTCAAAGAGACCTTGTTTAGGTTTGAAAGTTGTCTTCCATACATCAGTTGGTTTGATGGAAACTTGGTGGTAGCCAGACTTTAGGTCAATCTTGATGAATAAATCCCCCCCTTGAGTTGGTCAAGAAGGTTATCAATTCAGGGAATTGGGTACTTATTCCTAACTATGATTTTGTTTAATTCTATGTAATCAATGCAGAGCCTCTAGGTCATGTCTTTCTTCTGCACTAGTACAATCGGGCTTCTGCAAGGGGAGGAGTTGGGTATGATGTTCCCCTTTTGAAGCATATCTTGGACCTGACACTTGATTTTGTCAATTTTCATTAGCGAGTGATGATATACTAGTCTATTAGGCATAGGTGCACTGAGGGTTAGATCAATTAGATGCTTGACTCGACAGTGCATCGGTACCCCGGTGGGTGAGGAGAAGATGTCTTTGTACTCTTCCATGATCCCATCCACTTACTTCTGCTACAAAGAGAGGCTATTTCTAGAGGCCATAGATGCAATGACGACCTTCTTCTCACTATGAGCATGGATCACAAATAAGACAAACTTCCCGGTCTATGAAATGACCTTACTTCATTTCCTAGCAGAGATTAAAGAAATAGTGGTAGGTGATACTACCTCTGGTATCCTATACAATTGTCTACCCAAAGTAATAATAACACTGTAGGGTATAGACTCATACACAGCATGTTGCTTCCACAAATATGGTTTTCCTAAAATAACATCACAAACTTCAAGGGGAGAAATATCACACAATACCTCGTCTTTGAAGGGATTGATGTCATAGGGAAGACAACACTATTGGCTGATGCAAAGACCTCTTCCTTAGTGAAGACATTCGATGGTGTAGGGTTGCATGTGTAGTGTCAACGACAAGCCCAATTGCTTTATGACCTCTGTTGAGATCAGGTTCTTCTGACTACCACTATCGAAAATGAAATGAAGTAGATCCCCCTTTACCGACATCTATGAGTGAAAGATGTGTTCCCCTTCCTCTAGTTCTTCTAGTTCGCTTGGCTGGACTTTGGTTGTAGCGACAGTGGAAATGGGTTCAACATCGATAATATTCTTCCCTCCTTTTGGAGTTGATTCAGAGTCATAATCTGCTTATGACTTGGAAGATTTCAGCTCAGCCACCAATGACTTCTTGGACTGACATTCTTCAATGTTGTGCCAAGGGATTTTATGGTATTCACACCATTTTCATATGTCCTTCTTTGACTTCCCATTACCCTTCTTGTGTTGTGTATTTGACAGGTTGTCCTAAGAGTGGCCATATTTGTTCTATCCCTTGTTTTTTGGGTTGGGGCTGCCTTTTCCCTTCTTCGAATGTGAGCAATTTCCAGATCCAAACTCTCGCCTCTTCTACTTAACTTTCTGCTTAATCTTGACAACATATCTATAATTCATACCCAATGATGCGATGTCCAAAAAATCCATTTCTATTTGAATGTATCTATGCAGAAAACCATGGTATTTGAGAACCAGATTTTGTTCAGAGTCTTTGATATCCAATTTGGTGCCCAAGGTATGTAAAATATTGGTGAAATATGGTACTTTTTGGTCCATTCCTGATGCAGGGTGGTCCACCTTGTGTATTGGTCCTTGTAGCTTCCAATGGGGTAGTACTGCTCTTTAATGGCATCCCTGAAGGAATCCCAAGTGGGGGTAGCTGCAAATATTATATATTCATATATGGCCCTTTACTTAGAGTAAGAATCCCACCAATCCTTAACATGGGGGATGGCCTTGAGGAGTGAAAAGGTAATATTTTCCCTATCGGAAAAATTGTGGAAAAAAACATACCCTTTGAGCAGATGCAACCATTTATCTACAACATCCACATCTATCATTCCTTCAAATAATGGAATATAAAAATTTACTTGTACCTTGAAGGGGGTTACATGGGTGCTTCATGAAGATGTGTCTCCTATGGGTATCCATTGAAGGATCTGTGCAAAGTTGTCCATCATTTTTTTCATTTGTCGTGCAAGGTCTTCCTCAAGCAATATTTTAAAAGGATATCTTGCTCCATCATCTTTATTTTCATCCCACATGGGTTGTTTTCGGGATCAATGCGACTGATCTTGCAAAGTCTCGATTGGTTTGATTCCCAACTTCTTGTACCTAGATCTTGTCGGGTACATGCACGAAGAAAAATAAATGAAGAGAAGACCGCTCGGATACCATCGATCTAGATTTATGAGCAGAACAAATAAAAGAATGAATACAATAACACATAGATAAAAAGAACAACAATTGATATCCAATGAACAATAACTTCTATTGAATAAATAAAATATGTTGAAACTGTAAAATTGTAGAACTGAAAAAAACTTGCTCGAATGGTGGTAGCTATCTTTGAGAAGAGATGTGGTTGTTATGTGCATCCGTCTAAGTAGAATAATTACAATGAGGCTCCAGAGGCCTTTTTAAAATTACTCATGAATTCCAAAACCCTAGACATCCAAAAACCTAACCCTAGAAGATGAAACACCAAAAGTTATGTGGGCCCCGATGGGTAAGTTGGTACCTCAACTTCACGGGGTCGTAACTTTTGCATATGACCTTTGTTTTAGGCGTGTGATAGCCCGTTGGAAAGTTATTTTAGAGAACTACACATTATGTCGTCAAACTCTAACTCCATCTACAGTTTAACTATGGTAAGCCAAAAACACATTGTTTAGGGCCCTAAATGGCCTTGGAAGTACAGAAAGATGTACTGACATGAAAAATTTCAAAATAAGCCAGTTGGATTAGGTGGGTGGCCACCAATATCCACCTGGAAGCTGTGTAGGGATTCAGATGGCCCCAGAAGTGTAGAACCCACAATTACAAATAATTATAGAAGAACATGTTGAACTAAAAACTCTCAAGAGGAGCCAGTTGGAATAGGTGGGTGGCCACCAATATCCACCTGGATCAAGAGTAGTACTCTTGTTTTCAAGTATTACTACATTGATTGAATTCTCACACTCTTTATATTCTAGAATATTGTTTCTCTGTATTGACCATGCTGTAGAGGTTAGGGTTTGTAGGGGCCTAATATCAAAATAATGCCATGTATTATATATATTTGATTTACTATAGGGTTTCTTACATCAACACACACCTTAATATTTCATGAGACTAACTAAGGGGGATAGACCATACCCATAGTTGTACTACCTGATTCCCTAACATGGGAGAGTAATCTCCCTAATTGTTATTCTTTGTGTACTATAGAAACTTGATGGATGAGAGGTATATGTAAGGATTGGTTCAGGTGCACCTAGGGGCCTTTCAATATAACCGAAGATACTATGTGGAAGATCAAATTCGTATACAAATTGTATCAAATGTGGTATTGCTCGCTAGATACCAAGAGAGGTGTATAAGGCCATCCATCCAAGTGACCACATATATATTCCCTATATGTACGATTCTCAACCATATTGTTACCCATTGAGTGATAGATATTTGTGTTTAAATATGATAACATGTCTCTAGCTTAATTTTTTTTTTTTAAATTTAGGTGCATGCTGGCACAAGAAAGAGATCTAATACCACTTTTAGTGTATGTATCCATTAGAAAGAGTAAATTATGAGCACTTTTTGAAGAAATATAGTCTGTAGAAAAGTAAATAAGAGAGACAATGATATTGAAACTATAGAATATAACCCTTATATTAATAATCTAAAAATAGAGATCATGGTTCATTGGCCTCTTTAAGGGGAGAACCCACAATTAAGCATATCTCCAATATAATAACAATATTTGAGGAAACATGACAAAGCCTTCTATCTCTATAAAGAGTTTCTTACATGAAAAACACTAACTACTTGTGGACATATCATTAATGAATACTAACCACCTAGTGAACCCTATTTAACAAAGAGAACCCCTTTAAATTGAGTAATTACCCACTAACTAGCTAATCATCCTTATTAAAAAACATGGCCTCTTAAATTCATTGATTGACTCTTAAATATCCTAGAAAAGGAATATTAAAATAACACCCACTGAGTATGAGGAATTTATGAGGCCATCTTTCCCTTTTATTCTTTTTATAAAATTGTCCCTTTCCCTTTAAATTCCATACCTTCATGTGTTATCCACATAAGGAGTGAGGAAACCCTATATCCAAAGACAAAGTACCAAAGGAACACTATGTGGATCATTGGATTTCATGATGGTATGAAAAAAATCCCTAGTAGAGTGTGGTGTCCTCCTTGAATGTGTTAGTAGAGTGTGGTGTCCTCCTTGAATGCGTTAGTGAAGAGGAAAGGGAAAAGGCATATTTTCATTATAGGGTTGAAAGTGGATATTATTATAAATAATTTTTCTCGATTAGTACAAATTTTCTTTCCTTGACATTACCAATAAAAAATAAATGTGGAAGGTGTGTTCTATTGAAATCAATATCATCTCAAACAAAATGGATTATTTAGTG
Organism: Picea engelmannii; assembly: GCA_009831015.1. Classification (NCBI taxonomy): domain Eukaryota; kingdom Viridiplantae; phylum Streptophyta; class Pinopsida; order Pinales; family Pinaceae; genus Picea; species Picea engelmannii. The sequence continues at coordinate 325,166 of ML790449.1, read as the reverse complement.
ACTCATAACAAAAAGGGTGCTAGAGAGTACATGAATATCTTCAATTAGAAGTTATAATGATTCGACAATTCCATCCCTTCACCCACCTCAACACTTTGGCAACGTATTTTTCTATTTGAGATTTCAACATTTCGAAAAAAACACTGAACCTATAAGAAAAATGAGGTGAAAGCTAAGGGTTTTGGGATCCATCATTTAATTTTTCATTTTTTTCATTAGGACAATGAGACGTGTTATCATGTCTTCTATTTTATTTTCACTTGTCATTTTATATATATATTTTTTTATAATCTACTTCCGTACACACATAATTTCAAGGGATAGTGATCTTGTTTATTCCTTGTTTAATGTTTTTAGGCACACTAATAGGTAGCTTAAGGACCTTTCATTATCATAAATATTTTATAATGTTGTGTCAGGTTACGAGTAACCAAAGTGAATCTAATATTTTCTTTTATTGTAAAAAAATTGAAATTGAGATTATAATCGTAAATTAGTACAAGCAACCTCCCTTTTGAAGCAGGAAAGTGTTTCATAGGATTGTCAAAGGATATACAATGCCCCTTAATTAAATAAAAGGAAATGTTTCATTTTAGATATTGATACTCCAAATCCTTATAACATGTGTCTATTATTTCTAAATGTTATTTCCTTTATCTAATTCATGAAAATAGAATCAAGTAAAATGACTTATCTCATTATCATTCTAATTTTATGAGTTCCCTCTTTCCCATTCTAAAATATTTATTTTTGTAGTAAAATGAATGATATTTGGTTTTTGAAAGTCACAATTCTCATCTATGAAAATCTTGCAATTCTATTGGTTTTATTATTTATTACCATGTATGTCTTCAAATGGATCATAATGGAATTTTTCAATGTCATCACTTAAAATTCCCAATAGAGTTGGACATTTTATTGGTTTACATGTCAATTATGAATTGGTAATCAATTATGATGAAATATCACTCTCTCTAAATAAAGAATAAAATATTCCAAAAAGCATAGAATTTTGTTGGTAGTTTTGTCCCTCTTCAAGGGTTATGGTTTAATTCACATTAATAAAACCAAATTTAGTTTACAATACATAAATCATATCTTAATGCCACATCCAAACAAGAAGTGAGGAGGCAATGTAGCCAAACACAAAGTACGCAAGGAATGTCATGGGATCTGTGGATTTCATGCTGATATGAACAAAATCTCCCTTACATTGTGGTATCTTCCTTTAAAGTGTTAGTCGAAAAGAAAGGGAGAAGGTGGGTTTTCATTATGAAGTTGTAAGTAGATATTATTATAAATCATTGTCCTCATTGGAGTGGTACCAATTTTATTATTCCTAATAGAATAAGGAATATAGAAGGTGTATTCTAATGAATAAATAACATCTCCAACCCATTAGATTATCCAGTGAAAAAAAATAAAATGGATGTTAAAGAGTATATGATTGACCTTAATTAGTAGTTATTGTTGATTAATTGGGTTGTTTGTCATTGATGTCAGCCCTTGAAGAAAGTCTGGTAGCGAATTTCGGTAGCACAATGGTTTGGGTAATGGACCCAAGTTTTTTGATGGATAATGATATGTGTTTTGATATATTTGTAGGTAATAGTATTTCATATGGATAGTACATGTCATGCCATTTATGGTGGTATATGGAACATCACATAACTCCTCACGGTTAGAGAGTTATGGCCATGTGAAGTTGGAGAAAGCTTTGGGTAATGGACCCAATTTTGTTTGATGGATAATGGTATGAGTTTTGATATATTTGTAGATAAGAATATTCTATATGGATAGTACATATCATGTCATTTCCAGTGGTATGTGGAACGTCACATAAATCCTCATGGTTAGAGAGTTATGGCCATGTGAAGTTGGAGAACCCTCATGAGTCATATAGAAGCCCCAAAAAGTCAAAGTAGTCAAAGTGGTTTAAGAGATTTTAGAAGGTAAATAATAAAGTGAAGTGATGAGTGTATTATAAGTCAAAGTGAATAAAAAATAAATTATTTAAATAATAAATTTAATGGAGAAATTACTAAGTTAACAAGTGGTTAGAAGTGGGTTAACCCTAAAATAAGGAAAGTGGGTTAAGATGGTTAAAAGGTAACCCCTTGAGGAAGCTACATGAAAGTATAAATAAGAGGCAAGGCTCTCTCATTTTAATCACACTTGAGCATATTGAATATATACAAGTGACTGAGGTAACCAAAGGATATCTAAGCCGATTTTCAGAGGGAATGTGAAGTAAAGAAGGACGAAATTAAAGGGAGGATAAATTATTTTGATGATGCTTTCTAAGGTATGTTATTTACAGGTCATCTCACCATTTTCGCAATAATTTTTTTCTAGAATGATTGTTGGCCCTTGACCAAGTTTTGAAGTATACTTGGTCATATTTGACCATTTTGGGACTGCGATAGCTTGCCAAAGACGGAGCACAACGAGAAGCAAGCAAGACCTATTTTTGGGTACCTTTTAGGGTTTTTGGGTTGATGTAAACGGAAACGGATGTCGGCCTGTGGGATTACCCATGTTTAGGCCCATTTTGTAATCTATAAATAGTTACTTAGGCAATGTAAGTAGAGGGGACATCTTAGTGTAAATGTATATCTAAAGGCTTAGTGCTAGTAGTTGGATCTGTGTGATCGGATGTGTATCGCAAGTGTTATGTGCATGACTGTAAGAATATTGGAAGGCTAAGTGCAAGTTGTTGTGGTTTTGTGCTGAGTGCAAGGAAGAAGGATCTAGTGAGCTACGTAGATCTTTTGTCCTGTTTGAATTAAGGGTCATTGAAGCTCCGTGTTGTAATTGCTCGATCGAGATAATATAAAAAAGAAGACTTTGTGGATGTAGCCCCAGGGTGGGGGTGAACCACGGTAACTCTGTGTAATATGCTCTGTGCTTTGACCTAAGTGTTTCTTCCTTTTGGCTAAGTGCTTGTTGTGATTAAGTAGAACTAGTTATGCTCTGTGCTTATGATATAAGAATGAATGTTAGATCTGATATATAAGATGTTTAGTGCTTGATCTCTTGAATCTAATCTATGTTTTGTGGCTAAGTACTGAATCATATTTAGTCTAAGTATTCACTGCGATGCTTTGTGCCATCTACAAAGTACCATAAGGGTTGAATATATATGAATGATCTAGGCTAAGTGCCTTGTAGTAGATATAATCACATATCGGTGTCCCAGCTAAGGTTTCAGACACTTGAGTCTTGAAACCACCCCTGCCTCTACCTCGAGTGAGACTTCATCTTCTTCAATGGTGTTGCTAAAAGGGCCAGTAGTTAGGGCTTTGTTGGTGCTCTCTTGAGCATTGAACCCTGGGTCTGCCCCTGTGCCAACAAATGGTTCCGTTGCCGAGACCTGAAACTGTGATTGTTGAGAACTGAGGAAAAAGAAATGTTGTGCAAAAGAAAGCTCTGTGCATGGATCTGTTGCCCTAGTGCGCAGATTTTTACTCGACCTATGCATCCTTGTGTCAGGAATAAGGTCAGATATGAAGAAAGGAAGATCAGATCCGAAGAAAAGAAGAGAGATCTGAACGGTCTATGCTCTGAAAAGTAAAAGTGGAAATTTCTGAAAGAAAAAAGTTAGATCTGCGGAAAAGAGGTAAGATCTGTAAGCTCTGTGATCTAATAAAGGTAAGAATAGTCAAAAGTTCTTAGATCTGGAAGCTTTGTGCTCTATAGATAAGTGAATTTTTTTTTGTTTCTAGAACATGGATCTAGGTATGTTTGATAGATTCTGTCCTAGCTTAAAAACTAGGGCATTAATAGATGAAAGAAAGTTTGATATGAATAGATATGATAAGTATAAAGATAGATATGTTATACCTATGCATAGAAAGAATGTCTGGACTAACAAGTGGATGCAGGATCCTAGAAATAAATTTTTGCAGGCCAACCATTATGATCCTAGCGCGCAGTACAAGAAGAGTTGGGGATCATTGAAGAGAAAGAGAGGATTAACTCTTTGTTACAGTTGCAGACGACCAGACCATCTTGCTAAGGAATGCCCTGGGAGAAACCCTAGTTGCCTCTGTTGTAAAACTATGGACCATGAAGTATTGGATTGCCCTAGAATGATTGCTAAACTTGAAAAACTGAATATGGAACAAGCAAACTCGGAAGGAGATCAAGAGATTAAAATTATGGAAGAACCCAGAAAGAATCAAAGATCATGCTACTGAAAATAAAAGAAACCCTAGATGATCATAAGGATGTCAGCTTGTCAAAAATCTTCAAAGAATAAGAGAAAATCAAAGTAATAATAGGAGACTTCGACATTGACTGTGCCCTGGATGAGGGAACACCGATGAATATTATGATAGAAAGAACTTGGGAAACCCTAGGAAGGCCTACTCTGGTCCCTTCACTAGGAACCATCGGATTATTTAAAGGTAAAATGGTAACCCTATGTGGCAGAATTACCCAGATAGCTATGAATACCCATGGAACTTCGACAGAGGGAGAGTTCGAAGTCATTAGATTTATTGAGGACAGTTCCCCATTTCTAGCTTTGCTAGGAAAGATCTAGATTGAAAAAGACCAGATCCAGAGGAAAGAAGAAAAGGAATCCCTAGAACAGAAGAAGCAAGAACTCATGGAATTTATGACTAGAAGGATTGCCTACGTGATGGAGGAACAAGAGAACAGATCTTCGATGTTAAACACCAGGAACCTAGATGTTGAAGCTATAAGAGCGTTAGAGGAACCATGGAAGACCGAAATATCTAACCCATATGATGAAGGAGTATTACCCTTGAATCTGAGGAAAGATCCTAGGCAGGAAGAAGTGACTATGTCAAGAGAAGATAAGATTCAGAATGGAAAGAGGGTGATCGAGACTAACCTCACTGGGAAAAAGGCTAGGAAGATAAGTAAGAAGAGGGCCAAAATCGGAAACCTACAAACGACTCTAGAAGGAACTTCGCTGAAGGAAAAATCACAAGAATTGAGCTTCGTCGAGATATCAGAACAACGACATCCGGCACTTTTCCATGGCACAGTAATATATTCGTTGGATCGATATAACCATTTGAATTCCACCGTGAATGGGTCAAAAATAAATTATGGGTTCCCACTAGACCATTGAACAGCACCAGAATGGATAGAACAGAGTTAATACAGGCCCCATATCCGTTGGAATCAGACCGTTGTTAAGTTTCCCTACTTAGTCCGTCGCGCCACGCACCGTGCATAATTTTTCTAAGTGAGAATTTGAGCTCGAACCTTGAGATTACTTCACCCTGCGATCATTTCCTTGTTGCCTTATTGTTCATCGTAATCTCAGTCATCATTTTCACACCTAAGCTAGTGGACCCAAGCTTGTATGTCGGACGAGCTCAACGTTTTTGAGAAAGTAGTTGAAGAATTTTTTATTGACCTAATGGCTAATAGAGTCATGTCAGAGAGACGGATGTCTACAGGTGTGAAAGCATCGTCATCAGGAGGAGTCCAAGCTTCTCCCTCCACTTCTCACGGCACAAGAATTTCTAGAACCACAACCGAGACAAGAACAAAGCACAGAGATGATATTGCAAACACCAAGCTGATCCCGCGGATTTTGTCGATTTACATCCCACCTTTGAGCGGCAAGATTAACCACGACAGTGTACCCAGAGACTTTGAGTACAAATTTATCACCGTGTATATTTTGAAAGGAGTGCGCACATTATGTGTTGACCAAGATAAGCTCGCAGCACTAAAATTCAGTGATTTTAACCTTGGAGATCGTAAAACCTATAGCATGTTGGTTCTACATAAATACTTAACTAAGACCAAAGGTCGTAATCCTAAGATTGTCCCGCAGTCCTGGACCCAGAATGATGCAAGAACATATCTCCACGTCAGCCAGTCAGCCACGTCAGCATGTACACTCAAGGCTGAAGAAAGGCGCAACCCTCATTTTCAAATTCAAATATGAATGTAATTAATGTTGTAGGTTGTTGAGCCATGGAGCCATGCCTTTGTGCAGGCATTAGAGTAGGTAGACCTTTAGTGTTTGTAAGGATGAGATCTAGATCCGATTCTGGACTAGACAACCTATTCAATGTAATTGAATAGGGTAGGTAGATTGGAGGGAAGAGCTCGAAGATCCCCCTCATGTAAAATATCTTTCATTGTAATTGTATCTCATGGTAGGGAGTCTATGAGTAGAGAGCAGAAGAGAAGGAACCGAGACCTTGTTACAGTTCGCGCTCAGAACACCTTTGTAAAGAGACATTTTGATTAATATAAACTAGAGCAGTTTTTCCTGCATATTTCCTGTGTCATGTGAATGTCTTTGCATGTTCTTTATGTTGTAGATGTATGTTAGACATTTGCAGGGAGTTGGTTGATTTTCAGACTTGAGAGGTTCTTTGTGGTTTCATGCCAGGAGGGCGTGACAGAGTACTACGGTCTCTGTATACCAGTGCATAGATGCACTTCTGAACTCTGTGGAGTCAGACAAAGATGTGCCAAGAGGGCACAGTACCTGAAATCAACAATTCAGAGGAAGACCTTTGAGGTTGTTGAACACCTCAGGAGGCAAGCCTGTGGAGAAAACAGTTGCAGACATAATCTCTGAGGAGTTCTATAAAAGCTCTACCAGGCGGGCATTGAGCATGTGCAAAGGAGTGCACAGAGGAACTCTGTTGAGAGTTAGAAGAAAATAGAATCTATAAGGAGTTCTGTAAAGCTCTGTCAGGTGGGCATTGAGCCAGTGAAAGGAGTGCACAGAAGAAGAACTCTGTTGTGAGTTCAGAAATAGACATAAGCTCAGTTGTGAGTTCTGTATAACTCTACCAGGAGGGCATTGAGACAGTGTGAAGATAGGCACAGAGAGGAAAAGAACTCTTTGAGTTCGGGAAAAACAGAAGAAGAGTCCACTAAAGGATCTTTGCAGGGTTGTTGAATACCCTGAAACACTCAGCAAGAGGTTGCTTGAGCAGGGGATAGCCAGGAGGGCATCCAAATTCTCCATCTGCAGGAGAAAGGAAGAAGGATTTATTTCCTTAAGGTCTAAGTATTGGAGAAACTCAGAAGAGATAGAACTTTGTGTGCAAATACTCTGCAGAGGAACAGAAGTCTTGGAATCCCTTGAGGATTCGAGAGAAAAGCTTGGGAGAATAGCGTTGTTATACACGCAAGAAAGGACTCAAGTTGCAGAGTTCGCAAGCAAAGGAGAACGAAGGTCGAGGCCTTTGAGCATTTTAAATTATTCCAAGTCCAGAAGAAAAGTGCCAAGGCTCAGCAGGGGCAATAGCTGCCATCGGATCAGCCGAAAAGATCTGGACCATTGAAGGTTTCCACGTCCAGGAGGCAGTACAGGAGGAGCGCACAGGAGAAATGATCTGAACCATCAGATCTTGAGTGAAGAACCCGACAGTTTTTGGATCTTTCAGGAGTTGCACGAGGTTTAAACCCTCATGCAAAGAGCAGCAGAAGCGAAAGTCTTGAAAGGGTCGGAGATTGGGATATCGGCATTCGGGAGTTCGGGAGTCTGGAGGACGAAAGTCTGGGCACTCAACATAAGAAGTCCCGAAGAGGCGAGATTAGATCTGAGCCATTCATCTGGGAGCGGACACGTGTCGTGAGATCGCCCATATCGGGGATTCAGACATCGGGCTTCAAAGAAGGAAGTCCTTCAACTTCGCGAGTTGTGAAGTCACAAGAAGATCGAGACCGTCCATCTGAGGAGGAAAGGTGGTAGAGATCTAGGGATCTCGCGAACTCAGAGGTTCGCAAGGTGAGAGCCCAAGATTTGGGTGCTCCAAGTAGTGAGTGGCGAAGTTGTGAGAGAATCATTGTCATCCATTTGAGGAGGACAGGTGGCAGCAATCGTGGAGTCAACGAAGTGCCAAAGAGATCCAGGATTCGGGTCTCGCAAACTCGGAAGTTCATAGGGTGAGGGCCCAAGAGTTGGGTGCTCTAAGTCATGAAGTCATGAAGTCACGAGGAGCGGAGATAGTCATTGGATCTAGGTCAAGGAAGGACCATTGGATCAGAGCCTCATCGTGCGTTCCGCGTATTCAGAGGTTCGGAAGTTGAGAGGACCTCGTCTCGACATCAGAAGTCGCGAAGTGCCGAGAGCCGAGGCACGAGTGTGGGCACGTGGCAGAGCCATAAGGTGGGGACCGCGTGATTGGCTGGTCAACACGCATTGCCTGGAGGAAGGAGTCAATACTCCGTTGACTTCTCACGTCTCGGGGATTCTCAAGATAAGAGAACGAGAGCTCGACATTGAAACTTGCGAAGTGGCGAGTTGCGACAAGTACAAAGGGAAGGTTAAACCTTGTTGAATTTCAAGTCTCAGGGATTCACGGGATAAGAGAATGAGAGCTCAACCCTTCGACTTGCGAAGTCGGGAGTAGTGAGAACACAAGAGGTAAAGTAAATATCGCTTCTCGGGGGTTTGTGAATGGAAGGTGCCAAGGTTGGATGTTGAAACTCACAAAGGTACGAGTAGCAAGAGGAGCTAGCGTTAAGCCTAGTTGGCAGTCACACAAGGAAGGCGCTGATAAAGAAAGAGCCATACCCATATCGAAATTTTGGGTATAGCGAGGTTGGAAAGGAAGAGTTGGGAGCCACGGCTCACGAACTCGCGAGGTTGCGAGTTACGACAAGTTACTTTGGGTTTGGCCCTTGGTCATAGCGTTGTGGTCTCTTGGGGAGATAGGAGCTCGCACCTAGTGTTGTTCGCACAGGGGAGTTCTCGAAGGACCTGTGGATTGATAACTGGAGATTCCAGCAAGGAATCGAAAGAGCCACTTCGGCTCAGGAAAGTGATTGAATGATCCTTAAGACCGGGAGGTCGCGCAGAGACTCTGTCGAGGCAGAGGTGGAAGACTGTGTCAATTTGGTATCAGAGCCCGGATTTTGTTTGTATATCACAGACAGAAGGAGAAGAAAGGAGACAGAGTGGTGGAGACTCTGTGAATGATTTCTTGCAAGTGAGCAGCAGATTTTCCAGTAGGGCAGACAAGAACAACAAGATGGCTACTAAATGTTATATGAGTGCTAGAAGAAAAAACCCAGAGATGGTGAGCGAAGCTGAATGGGATGAAGAGCTTGCTGAGATGAACGCGAGGGTGGATGAACTTGCATTGGAGACACAGCAGAATGTAAGGTCAAGATGGGTGTATGAATGGCCCATGGGGAAGCCAAAGATAAAATGATCAATCAAGCAGTTCATGGTCATGAGGCAGTGTAGACTGTTAAGGGGATGGTTGAGGCATGTTGAAAACCTCAACAGACTAGAAGAAGAAAGGGTTCATATGTGTGAACCAGAGACTGGGAGAAATCTCAGTGATGCTGAAATGGGATTAGCTGAAGATCTCAAAGACTCATGACGACGGCCCAGAAATTCCCAATTGCCAGGAGGGCAAGGATTTGAGATTTCTGTGGGATCCCATAGACTGTCATGAGGACAGCCAGGGAATTTCACATTTCCAGGAGGGCAATGGATCGAGATCATAGCGGGATCTCATGGACTACCAGGAGGGCAGTCGAAAGTTTCCAGTTTTCCAGGTGGGCAAGGGAACAGAGATGGATCAGTTGATTCCATAGACTGCCAGGAGGGCAGTAGGGAAATCCCATATCGCCAGGTGGGCAGGGATAAGCAGATGAGACTATCTGAAGGTCTCATAAACTCAGAGGTGAGTTTGAATCAGCCTGAGGAGATGAAAGAAGAAGAATATCTGAGGAATCTTCTAATGATTGGGGGAATTTAGATATTCCTACCATTTGCCTAAGAGGAGGCAGAAATCTGTGTTGCAGACGCAGCAACAGCAGAAGAAGGGAAGCTAGCTGAGACTGTCAGGAAGGAAGAATTTGAGTAGATTTGGGAAGCTGCCCAAGAAGAAAAAGAAGAGAATGAGCATTCTGAGGAATAGCTCAATATTTTTAGCTAGGAAACTGAAAAGACTGCATCCTTTGAGCTTGCAAAAGAAGAAGAAGGAGAAGCATGCAGCATTAGTTTGGCTTATCTGTATGGATAGATTGAAGCCCTGGAGAGGAGGGTGATAGTGCAAGGCATTCACATCCAACAGGTGAAGTTGGAAGAAGATGAAGAAGGCATGGGAGATCACAATGATCTACCCAATTGCAGAAAATGTTTGCAGCTAGAGAGATTGCATGAACAGGGCCAACCACTAGAGCAGCTGGACGAAGTGATCGAGGAGATCAGGGAGCTGATGTTCGGGTTAGCAAAAACTGTCAGCAAGGAGAAGCTGAACAGAAGAAAAGAAGCAGTAGCAATAGCACAGAAGAAGCAACAGTAGCAGGGAGATGGAGCAGATGAACAGCTCCAGAAATTTGTTTGGGATCCAGGATGATTTCAACAGATGAGATGGGAAGCTCATGAGCAGGAGCTCATGAATTTTGCAACTGAGGAGTATGATGCAGGAGCATCTCTCCATGTCATCTAGCCAGCCACGTCAGTGTGTGCACTCAAGGCCGAAGAGAAGTGAAACCCTCATTTTCAAATTCAAATATGAATGTAATTAATGTTGTAGGTTGTTGAGCCATGGAGCTATGCCTTTGTGCAGGCATTAGAGTAGGTAGGCCTTTAATGTTTGTAAGGATGAGATCTAGATCCGATTCTGGAGTAGACAGCCTATTCAATGTAATTGAATAGGGTAGGTAGATTGGAGGGAAGAACTCAAAGAGCCCCCTCATGTAAAATATCTTTCATTGTAATTGTATCTCATGGTAGGGAGTCTGCGAGTAGAGAGCAAAAGAGAAGGAGCCAAGACCTTGTTACAACCCGCGCTCAGAACACCTTTGTAAAGAGACATTTTGATTAATATAAACCAGAGCAGTTTTTCCTACATATTATCTGTGTCATGTGAATTTCTTTGTGTGTTCTTTATGCTGTAGATGTATGCTAGACATTTGCAGGGAGTTGGTTGATTTTCAGGCTTGAGAGGTTCTTTGTGGTTTCATGCCATGAGGGCGTGACAGAGTACTGCGGTCTCTATATACTAGTGCATAAATGCACTTCTGAACTCTGTGGAGTCAGACAAAGACGTGCCAGGAGGGCACAGTAGCTGAAATCAACAATTCAGAGGAAGACCTTTGAGGTTGCTGAACACCTCAGGAGGCAAGGCTATGGAGAACACAGTTGCAGACAGAATCTCTGAGGAGTTCTGTAAAATCTCTGCCAGGTGGGCATTGAGCAGGTGCAAAGGAGTGCACAGAGGAACTCTTTTGAGAGTCAGAAGAAAATAGAATCTCTGAGGAGTTCTATAAATCTCTGCCAGGTGGGCATTGAGCCAGTGCAAGGAGTGCACAAAAGAAGAACTTTGCTATGAGTCTAGAATAAGATAGAAGCTCGGTTGTGAGTTATGTATAACTCTGCCAAGAGGGCATTGAGACAGTGTGCAGATAGGCACAGAGAGGAAAAGAACTATTTGAGTTCAGGAAAAACAGAAGAAGATTCCATTGAAGGATCTTCGCAGGGTTGTTGAACACCCTGAAACACTCAGCAAGAGGTTGCTTGAGCGAGGGATAGCCAGGAGGGCATCCAAATTCTCCATCTGTAGGAGAAAGGAAGAAGGATTTATTTCCTTAAGGTCTGAGTATTGGAGAAGATCAGAAGAGATAGCACTTTGTGTACAAATACTCTGTAGAGGCATAGAAGTCTTGGAATCCCTTGAGGATTCGAGAGAAAAGCTCGGGAGAACAGCGTTGTTATACGCGCAGGTGGGGACTCAAGTTGCATAGTTTGCAGGCAAAGGAGAAAAAAGGTTGAGGCCTTTGAGCACTTGAAATTCTTCCATGTCCGGAAGAAAAGTGCCAAGGCTCAGCAAGGGCAATAGCTACCATTGGATCAGCCGAAAATATCTAGACCGTTGAAGGTTTCCACATCCAGGAGGCAGTACAGGAGGAGCGCACAGGAGAAATGATCTGAACCATCAGATCTTGAATGAAGAACCCGACAGCCATTGGATCTGTCAAGAGATGCATGAGGTTTAAACCCTCACGCAAAGAGCAGCAGAAGTAAAAGTCCCAAAAGGGTCGGAGATCGGGATATCGATGTTTAGGAGTTCGGGAGTCCAGAGGATGAAAGTCCGGGCACTCGACATCAGAAGTCCTGAAGAGGCGAGATTAGATCTGAGTCGTTCGTCTGGGAGCGGACACGTGTTGCAAGATCACCCATATCGGGGATTTGGACATCGAGGTTCAGAGAAGGAAGTCCTTCAACTTCGCGAGTTGTGAAGTCACGAGAAGATCGAGACCGTCCATCTGAGGAGGACAGGTGGTAGAGATCTAGGGATATCGTGAACTCAAAGGTCCGCAAGGTGAGAGCCCAAGATTTGGGTGCTCCAAGTCACGAGTGGCGAAGTCGCAAGAGAATCACAGCCATCCATCTGAGGAGGACAGGTGGTAGAGATCTAGGGATATTGCAAACTCGGAGGTTCACAAGGTGAGAGCCCAGGATTTGGGTGCTCCAAGTAGCAAGTGGCGAAGTCATGAGAGAATCGCAGTCGTCCATCTGAGGAGGACAGGTGGTAGCAATCGCAGAGTCGACAAAGTGCCGAAGAGATCCAGGATTCGGGTCTTGCAAACTTGGAAGTTCGCAAGGTGAGAGCCCAAGAGTTGGGTGCTCCAAGTTGCGAAGTCGTGAAGTCACGAGGAGCGGAGATAGTCGTTGGATCTAGGTCAAGGGAGGTCCGTTGGATCAGAGCCTCATCGCACGTTTAGCATATTCGGAGGTGTGGAGGTTGAGAGGACCTTGTCTCGACATCAGAAGTTGTGAAGTGCCGAGAGCTGAGGCACGAGCGTGGGCACGTGGCAGAGCCATAAGGTGGGGCCCGCATGATTGGAAGGTGAACGCGCGTCGCCTGGAGGAAGGAGTCAATACTCCATTGACTTCTCACGTCTCGGGGATTCGCGAGATAAGAGCACGAGAGCTTGACATTGAAACTCATGAAGTGGCAAGTTGCGAGAAGTATGAAGGGAAGGTCAAACCTTGCTGACTTTCAAGTCTCGGGGAGTCACGGGATAAGAGCATGAGAGCTCAACCCTTCGACTTGCAAAGTCACGAGTAGCGAGAACACGAGAGGGAAAGTAAATATTTCTTCTCAGGGGTTCATGAAGGGAAGGTGCCAAGGTTGGACATTGAAACTCGCGAAGGTGCAAGTAGCGAGAGGAGCTAGCGTTAAGCCTAGTCGGCGGTCGTGCAAGGTAGGCGCTGACAGAGGAAGAGCCATACCCGTATCGGCATTTTGGGTATCGCGAGGTTGGAAAGGAAGAGTCAGGAGCCAGGACTCAAGAACTCGCGAGGTCACGAGTTACGACAAGTGACTTTGGGTTTGGCCCTTGGTCATAGCGTTGTGGTCGCTTGGGGAGATAGGAGCTCGCACCTAGTGCTATTCGCACAGGGGAGTTCCCAAAGGACCTGTGGATCGATAACTGGAGATTCCAGCAAGGAATCAAAAGAGCCGCTTCATCTCAGGAAAGTGATTGAATGATTGATAAGACTGGGAGGTCGCGCAGAGACTCTGTCGAGGCAAAGGTGGCAGACTATGTCACGGAGCCTCACGCAGTCCACACTGATCAATGTAATGAAGATCCCTCACTTCGACAGACACCAGGATGTCAATGCATGCATCAGGTTGTTGCTGTCTTGCTACCAGGGCAGATATTTATGGTTGGACCGCCACATTACTGTGGATCTGACTCTAATCAATCAAATCACAGGACTCAACATGCAAGGCCCTGACCCACAAGACTTCTAATCGAGCACTAGCACAGCGGATAAAGGAAACTTATGGCAATGTAGAGAAGGGCACGTGAGGCTACAAGGTAGCCTCCATCTAGAGCGGTGCAGTGCGCCTTGCATGTCAGTTGAACACGGGAAAATTAGTTCATAAGAATAGACCAACACAGGTGATTGGCTTCGTAGTTGACCTCGTAGGGAAGTGCGTCAAGGGACTATAGGTGAATTGGGTACAATATCTCATCAACTAGTTAGAGATGGATTGTAGAGGTGTACAAGACCAAGGGTATGAGTTCCACTTTAGTTGGCTACTCATACTCATCACTTTCATCGCTTGGGAGTTGCCAGACGGAGCCACTTTCCTGGAGATTGAACCTTTTGAACCACTAGCCGCAAATTTCTATAGGCTGTGGTACTCCAGCGACATGAATAAGCAGTGGCAATCTAATGTTGTCTTCCACACTTACTTCAACCAACTAAAAACTACAATTCAGTCTACATCGCGAATCACCTCGAATGCATTTCATAGTTTTAGACCTTTGATGAAGTTTAGCGCGGATCACCACTTCATCTACATTACAGTGCACGGTGATGAACATAAACAACAGCTCCAATCCTACTACAAGCTGACAGAGGACGACTTGGAGGAGATCACCAAGGAATGGTTAGCAGACCTACTTGTTGCAGCAGACCCCACAGATATGTTCGACGAGGAAATCCCTTAAACTATGCCGGATACACCTAGGCCAAGCAGGACTAAGAAGGATGACGAAGTTGAAGATGTCCCTAGCACATCCGCGAATACTGCTTCGATCTCACCTATGCAGGGAGGTGATGGTGACAAGCTAGGCGGTACATAAGTGGAGAAAAATAGAGGCGAAGTGACTCCACCAAGAGAGGAGGAGGATCCCTCCCTGAAAAGAAATATGACACCACCAAAACCCTCCTCCTAAAAGAAATCTAAGGCTACCCTGACCACACTTAAAATTACCCTTACCCCAGATGAATTTGACTTCTTAATTTCCGCACTGAATGAAATTTCACTCGAGCTCGCAAAAAATAAAGAAGCAAAGCAGGAGGAGCTCTTCAACCGAATCAAAGGCGAACTCAAAGAAGTGTAGCATGCACTCTAGTCTAGCCAAGCAGTGTCTACAGTGCCCTTGATAAGTGAATCATCAGAAACATGCGATGAGCCCACACAATTACACCAAATCATTGATCAAGTCGAAGCTCGCCTTCAATGAGCTCAAGAAGACACAATGCAAGCCACCTAGGCTTTGATGCAAGCACAGGAAGTACTTCTAGAACAACAGAAGGAGGCATAAAGAGAAAATATTTCCCTGAAAGCGAAGTGGGATGAGGAAAAGGCACAGTTGCTAGCAGAGAAAATTGAAGTCCAGGAAAGGATTCACAAAGCACTTGACTCTGTGACAGTCATAGAGGTGAAGATGGAAGACCGTCTCCCACATCAGGTGACCCAACTGGAAGAAGTAATCCAACAACTCCAACAACACATCACGAATCTGGAGCTTCGCATCGTGCCCGAGACCCCTCAAGAAATTGGAGATCTAAGAGAGGCCATTGCTCGAAGAAAAATTGGCCGGTTAAAAATGTTTTCCTTTGAATGCAAGCAACTGAGCGCTAGAAGCACCCAGACTTATGAGACCCTCGCAGAGACTCCAGAATTGCAGACATTGGAGGCACAACTCCAAGAATCCAAGCAGCACGCAGAAACACTATAGGCACAGATAAAGACTTTGACCCTGGTAGAAAGAATAAATAGTTCACAGAACAATGCAAATCCCAACAATAGGTACATGCGCTACAAAGTAAAGTGATGGAAGTCTCCCAATGACTTTATCCGATCCAAGAAAATGCATGCCAACTCTTCGCTAAACTTGAAAGCCAGGAAGCTGAACTCGAACAGGTTGTCATCACTGTAGAACAGCGCCTGAAAGGACCGCTCAATGACACAGTGATCCAGGAACTTACTAAGCAAGAGGTTGTCGCACTGCAGCAGGTCGAAGCAGCTCAAGCCAAGATGGAGGCATTCGAGGCAGAATTGAACACACCTGAGTGACTTGGGACGAGTCACAGGTGAGTGTTGGGGGCCTGTTGGCCCTTAACCAAGTTTTAAAGTATACTTTGTCATATTTGACCATTTTGGGACTGTGACAGCTTGCCAAAGACGGAGTGCAACGCGAAGCAAGAAAGACCTATTTTTGGGTACCTTTTAGGTTTTTTGGGTTGATGTAAAGGGAAAGGGATGTCGGCCTGTGGGATTACCCACATTTAGGCCCATTTTGTAATCTATAAATAGATACTTAGGGAATGTAAGTAGAGGGGACAACTTAGTGAAAATGTATAGCTAAAGTCTTAGTGCTAGTAGCTAGATCTGTGTGATCGGATGTGTATCACAAGTGCTCTCTGCATGATTGTAAGGAGATTGGAAGGCTAAGTGCAAGTTGTTGTGGTTTTGTGCTGAGTGCAAGGAAGAAGGATCTAGCGAGCTATGAAGATCTTCTATCTTGTGTGAAGTAAGGGTCATTGAAGCTCCATGCCGTAACTTCTTGACCGAAATAATATAAAGAAGAAGACTTTGTGGATGTATCCCCGGGGTGGGGATGAACCACGGTAACTCTGTGTAATGTGCTATGTGCTTTGACCTAAGTGTTTCTTCCTTTTGGCTAAGTGCTTGTCGTGATTAAGAAGATCTAGTTATGCTTTATGCTTATGATATAAGAATGAATGTTAGAACTGATATATAAGATGGTTAGTGCTTGATCTGTTGAATCTAATCTATGTTTTGTGGCTAAGTACTGAATCATCTTTAGTCTAAGTATTCACTGCGATGCTCTGTGCCATCTGTGAAGTACCATAAGGGTTAAATATAGATGAATGATCTAGGCTAAGTGCCTTGTAGTAGATATAATCATAGATCGGTGTCCCAACTAAGGTTTTAGACACTTGATTCCCGAAACCACCCCTTTCTCTACCTCGGGTGAGACTTCATCTACTTCACAGGTGTTGCCGAAAGAAATGGTAGTTAGGGCTTTGTTGGTGCGCTCTTGAGCATTGAACCCCGGGTCTGCCCCTGTGCCAACAATGATTTAGACTATGCAATTGGGAGTCCATTGAGGAAACATATCCAAGTAGTTTTGATACAAATTTCACCGTGTGGTTCATTGTATTTTCGAGTTACATGCCGTGGAAAATAGGGTTTGTGGCTAGTCCTGAAACTAGTCTAAAATGGGTGTTTCCGGTAAAAACATCATAAATTCTTCATAACATATCCAAATTCAGTAAGACCAAATGTATTGGCTAGAGTACATTCTATAGTATTTTTTGTACCATTTTTAGATCCATACAACAAATATTCTGTGTGGGGCACGTTCTACAAGTTCTCTCTCTAGAATAAACCAGAATTCAACAAGGTATGCCATTTTTGCTATAACTCCTTTTCTGAGAGGTTCCAAGTAGTGACGTCTGGAGGAATTGCATAAAAGACACTGAAGAACATTGTGTACCATTTTCATATATTTATTCATTACAGGTACATAGTTATGATTATTTCAAGTTAGGGTTTTTTATTAATCCAAAATTAATCATGTGAGACTAAAGTAAAGTTTGATGAAAATGCTAGTCTCTTGTTGTTAAAGTTAAGGAAGGTTTGCAGGTATGTTTATACACCAGGTCTATTATAGAGTTATAAATCAGATTTGTATGATGAAATTGATGAGGGCTTTTGGTTGAGGTACATGTTGGGTACATGGTTGAGACAGGTAGTTGATGAGTTGGCACATACATGAGGTGTATAGTTGATGATGTTGGTACATATTCATGAGTTATAATTGATGAGTAGTTGATACATGATTGGTACATACTTGGTACATGGTTGGATATACTTGTTTATGGTATAGTTTTATTATAGGTTGTTTGGTACAGGTTGGTGCATGGTTGATGCACTTATTTATGGTACAGGTTGATTACAGGTTGTTTGGTATAGGTTGGTGCATGGTTGATGCACTTGTTTATGGTACAGGTTGATGCATGGTTCGAGTTATTGGTACAGGTTTTTTCATGCAGGTTGATTGGTACAGGTTTACATCATTATATCTCATAGTGATAGTGTGACAGTGGTTCCATCATTCTACTTCTATGTCAGGGCGGTTGGATGGGGCAAGGATAGGTAGTTGTAGCCACCTTCCAGTTGTAGGCAGAGAACTTAGGGGGTTGTATCCTCCTTTTGGTTATAGCCAGAGAATTGGGGAGTTGGAGCTTCCCTCAGGTTGTAGCATGAGAAACTAGGAGATTAGAGTCTCCTTCCAGTTGCAGCTGGAAAACAAAGGAAGTTTGTGCTTCCAATGAATGTAATTATTCAATACATATAAGAAAAAACATTGGGTTGTTTTCTCCCTCTTTGGGTTTCCACGTAAAAAAACTAGTGTACTGTGTATGTGTATGATTTCTAATTTGTTCATTGTTTATTTACTCTGCAATTATTGGATGATAATGCTACACTGATATAACACTTGCATTATATGGTTAAAAAGGATTAAATTGCTCTATTATTGATTCACCTCCCCTCTCAGTAATCCAACAATTGGTATCAGAGCAGTTTCCTTAAGAAATCAGTTTAACCACTGAAAGGTAGATCATGGAGAGCAACAACATGTATAAAAATGGAATACCACAGTTTGATAGACATAAGTATGCATTTTAGAGTAGAATGATGAAAACATATATACAGGCACAGGGATTTAAAATTTGGCAAATTGTTGTAGATGGATACAAAGAACCAACAGTTCCACCGACAAATGAAAGAGCAATAAAACTCAGCTAAAATAATTCCAAATCCACAAATGCACTTCTGAATGGTCTTTGTGAATCAATTTACACCAAATTTATACAATGTAAATCTACTAAAGAGATTTGGGACAAGCTTCAAAATATTTATGAAGGATATTCAAACGTCAAAGAAGCAAAGCTTCAAACTTACAGAGGTCAGTTTGAACAACTAAAGATGAAGGAAGATGAGAATATTGCAACTTACTTCTTATGAGTCGATGAAACAATAAATGCAATCATAGGATTGGGAGAAGAAATTAAAGAATCTGTAATTGTTCAAAAGGTACTAAGATCTCTCCCTATGATATTTGATCCTAAAATATCATCACTAGAAGAAAGAGAAGATCTAGACTCAATAATCATGGACGAACTACATGGAATCTTCATAGCATATGAAATGTGAATTGAATAGAAAAATCCATATATAAAAGAAGTAGCTTTCAAAGCATCCAAAAGGTCAAAGCAAATGGGAAAGAAAAAGGAAAAAGAGCATAGCATCAGCAGTGACATCTCGGAAGATGATGAAGAAATTGTCATCTTTGTCAAAAGATTGAACAAGAGAACCAATGACAGATATCAAGATAAGTTTCCTTTGATTGTTTTAATTGTGTTGGTATTGGTCATTTTGCTAACAAATGTCCTCATAAGAAAAATAAGAGGAATTATGAAGATTACTCAAATAAAAAACAAACATATAAAGGAAAAAGAACCACAAAGAAAGTTTTCAAGAAAATCTTATGCACCAAAGAAGACATCTCATCATTAGATGAAGATGAAGTTAGTGACAGTGAGACACAAAGAGTTCTATTCATGGTAGTAGAAGACTCTGACAAAGAAGACACCGAAGAAGAATATGAAGAGGCAGAAGTTGGCTATTGAGAAGAATTGTTGTATGCCATAGAAGTTACAAGAAGAGAAAAGAAGAAAAAAAGAAGCTACAAGCGGAACTAGACAAGAAAGAAGACACATAGGAACTAGAACAAATGATCACAAATTTGAAGTTTCATATAGAAGAAGATAAAAGAGTTGAAGAAGCACTCAAAGAAAACCCAGAAGAAAGAGACAATATCATTGGAAATTTGGAAGCAGATATTGTCACATTAAGAAAGAATCTTCAAAAGAAAAATATGCAGAACAACTCAAAAGTTTTGGATGACATTATCAACAATCAAAAGCCTCATCATGACAAGTCCAGACTTGGATATAATTAGACAGAAAATGGATCAAGCTCCAAAACAACAAAGCAAGAAACATATCCAAAAAGCTATGCAGAAACAATCAAAGGGGATAGGAAGATATACAAGGAATATTATAGGGACACTCCTCCACCAAGAAGATTCAGATTTCAGAATCAACAACCGACAAATAGGCCTCAGGAAGAAGAAGGATTCAGAAGAGAAACTCCTTTCAGAAGATATTCAACTCCCAGGTATCAAACTATCTTTTTTGGTTTATGTTATGCATGTAATAATTTTGGACATAAAGCTATGAATTGCAGAGCTAACAACAAGAACATAAACAAATTTGAAAGTCATACACAAAAGGGTTATCCAAGAAGGCCTAGTGAAACACAGAGAAGAAGTTACAACATGTTTGAATCATTGAGAACTGAAGTGGAATGCTACAAGTGTAACAACTTCGGACACATGGCCAAATATTGTAGAATGAAAGTTCCTCCTAGAGAACCAAAGAAGAACAACAATAGTCACAGACAGGAACCTCGGAAGAGAACATGGATAAGAAATCATAATCAGCATAACAATGAAGAATCCACACTCACTCTACAATATAAGCAGAATGAATGTGGTTGGTATGTTGATAGTGGTTGTTCAAAACATATGATAGGTGATAAAGACAAGTTTCTTACATTAATAAAGGCAAGAGATGGATCAGTCTCCTTCGAAAATGATTATTCAATTAAAATCATTGGAAAAGGAACAGTCAGAATTGGAAACAAGAATACCAAGGCAAAAAATGTTCTACTAGTAGAAGATATGAAACATAATCTTCTAAATATGAGTCAAATGTGTGACCAAGGGCATAAAGTTACTTTCAATTCACAAAAGTGCGAGATAAGAAAAGAATTTTCAGGAAAATTGATTGCAACAACTGCAAGAACTTCAAGAAACATATATGTACTAAGTGAAATTGGAAATGAAAAGTGTTGTCTAGGAAAAGAAGATAAAATTTGGCTATGGCACAAAAGAATGGGTCGCATACATTTTGATAACCTTGTCAAATTCATAAAAGAGGAAGCAGTTAGAGAAATGCCCCGGATTACGAAACCAACCAACACTTTATGCAAGCATTGTCAACAAGAAAAACAAACAAAGACCATGTTTAAATCAAAAGAATATTCAACGAAAAGACCACTGGAAATTGTGCATACTGATCTAGTTGGAACAACTACAACAAAGGGTTTAAAAAGTGAGAAATACTTTATGTTATTATTTCATGATTATACAAGAATGACTGCAATTTTTTTTCTCAGGAATAAGTCAGAAGCTTTTGAAAACTTCAAGGTCTACAAGGAAATGGTTGAAAATGAAATGGATTCAAAAATCAAATGTTTGAGATCCGATAATGGAGGATATTTCACTTCAAACAAATTTATGGAATACTGCAATAGACATGGAATAAAAAGGAAATTATTCATTGCTAGGACACCTAAACATAATGGAGTTGTTGAAAGAAAGAATATGACAGTACAGGAAATGGCTTGAACAATGTTAATGGATTCCAAATTGACATATATATTTTGGACACATGCAGTGCATACACCAGTTCACATTCAAAATAGATTAATGCTCATAAAAAACACTGACAAAATTCCCTACGAGATATGGAGAGGAAGACCAACAAATGTGAAGCACTTCAGAGTATTTGGAAGCAAATGCTACATCAAAAGAGAAGATAGCATAATGGGAAAGTTTGACTGTCGTGTGTAAAAAGGAGTACCTGTTGGTTACTCAAGTACATTGAAAGCATACAAGTGTTATAATTTGAGGTTGAAAAAAGTTGTGGAAATCATCAATGTAACAATTGATGAAACAGGTAGACGAGAATTAAAGGTAGAAGAAAATTAATCAATGGAACAACTTTATGAAGAAGAAGAAGATGATGAATAAGAAGTAGAAGGGGAAGATGAAGAGGATTAGACAGAAGTAGAAGAAAAAGTTCAACAAGTGCCTCCAAAGACACCTAGCAAATGAGTACAGAAAAATCATCCTTCAGATCAAATTATCGGAAAAAAAGATGCAGGAGTTGAGACTAGAAGAAGAATATGTTCACCACAACAAACACACCTAGCACTCTCATCTACGATTGAACCAAAAAAAAATTAAGAGGCCAGCAATGATGAACTTTGGAATAAGGCCATGGATGAAGAATTGGATCAAATACAAAAGAATGACACTTGGGAATTGGTTCCAAGACCAAAGAATAAGAATGTGATTGGCACAAAGTGGGTATTCAGAAATAAATTGAATGAAGATGGACAGGTTATAAGGAACAAATATAGATTGGTATGTAAAGGATACGCACAGGTAGAAGGAATCGACTTTGAAGAGACATTTGCTCCAGTTGTCATAATGGAAGCAATCTGATTTCTCCTTGCTTATGCATTCTCCAAGAATATTAAAGTGTATGATATGGACATGAAATCAGATTTTCTAAATGGGGAACTTGGAGAATAAGTCTACATTGAACAACCAGAAGGATTTTAGTTGTCATAGAATGCAGCTTATGTGTGTAAATTGAAGAAGGCCTTGTATGGTATAAAACAGGCTCCTAGAGCATAGTACTCTAGACTGGATAAATATTTACAGCATGCAGGGTTCAGAAAAGGAAGTGCAAACATCAACCTCTACATCAAGGTAACTGAAGATAGTATTTTATTAATTGAAGTTTATGTTGATGATATTATTTTTGGAAGTATTGATGACAGGTTAAGCCATAAATTTTCAAAGGATATGCAGAATGAATTTAAATGTCATTACTTGGAGAAATATCCTTCTTTCTTAGTCTTCAGATACATCATAGCAACCAAGGAATTTTTATTTCTCAAACTAAGTATATCAAAGAAATGATAAAGAGGTTCGGAATGGAAGATTACAAACCAGTTACCACTCCTATGCAAACCAATTGCAAGTTGAGCAAAGATGATGATTCAAAGACTACAGACCAGGGGAAATATAGGTCAATGATTGGTAACTTACTATATGTGAAAGCATCTAGACCATATGTAATTTAGACAGTTGGACAGGTGGCACGATTTCAAGAAGCACCAAAGGAATCACATGTATTAGAAGTTAAGAGGATTTTCAGATATCTCAAAGGAAAAAAAGAGTTTGGATTATGGTATCCAAAAAGAAAGGATCTATCACTTATTTCCTACACAGATGCAGATTGGGTAGGTTGCATTGATGACTGACGAAGCACCAATGGAGGAACGTTCTACTTGGGTGAGTGTTTAGTATCATGGTTAAGCAAGAAACAACCATCAATATACTTATATACAACTGAGGCAGAGTATATTGCAGAAACAACATGTTGCGCACAGGTTATATGGATTAAACAAAATCTGACAAATATACAGGTTGAGTATGATGAACCCATTCCAATCTATTGTGATAATACAAGCGCCATCAGTATCTCAAATAACCCGATGATGCACTCCAAGATGAATCACATTCCAATAAAGTATCACTTTCTACGGGAACAGGTTGCAGAAAATAACATCATAGCTGAATATGTGGGAACAAAAGAACAAGTGGCAAACATCTTTACAAAACCGCTTCCAAGAGAATCCTTTGAGTATCTTCGCCAGAGACTCGGAGTAATTTATACTCCAAAATAAATGATTTTGAATGTTTATCTTATATGTCTTATATCTACATGAGGAAACACCATAAAGAGGACAATTCAGGTTGGAAGATTAGTTTCAGAAAGAGTTCAGTTAGGGGGAGTATCCCCAAGAACAGTTCAGTTAGGGGGAGCAACCCTAGATGGAAAGATACCTTTGCCATTGATGACAAAGGGGGAGAGATTTATTAGATGCAAAGATACATGCAAAGGTAAAGGTGAAGGGGGAGCATGAGTGACATGAATTCAGTATTGTATCAAAGTGTTTCCATCAATTCCAAAGGGGGATATTGTTGATTAATTGGGTTGGTTTTCATTGATGTCAACCCTTGAAGAAAGTCAAGTAGCAAATCCCGGTAGCACAATGGTTTGGGTAATGGACCCAAGATTTTTTTATGGATAATGGTATGAGTTTTGATATATTTGCAGGTAAGACTATTCCATATGGATAGTAAATGTCATTCCATTTTCGTTGGTATGTGGAACGTCACATAATTCCTTGCGGTTAGAGAGTTATGTCCATGTGAAGTTGGAGAAAGGTTTGGGTAATGGACCCAAGTTTGTTTGATGGATAATCGTATGAGTTTTGATATATTTTCAAATAAGAATATTATATATGGATAGTACATGTCATGCCATTTCCAGTGGTATGCATAATGTCACATAAATCCTCATGGTTAGAGAGTTATGGCCATGTGAAGTTGGAGAACCCTCATGGGTCATCTAGAAGCCCCAAAAGGTCAAAGTAGTCAAAGTGGTTTAAGAGATTTTAGAAGGTAAATAATAAAGTGAAGTGATGAGTGTACTGTAAGTCAAATTGAATACAAAATAAATTATTTAAATAATAAAGTTAATGGAGAAATTACTAAGTTGACAAGTGGTTAGAAGTGGGTTAACCCTAAAATAAGGAAAGTGGGTTAAGATGGTTAAAAGGTAACCCCT